>OX578149.1:133429597-133767615 GCA_951213105.1 Amaurobius ferox | reverse complement strand
CTATTGAGAAACATGTAATCTATGCTAATTTTGGCTCTGGGATATTTAAAAGATCTGGTCAATCGTGAAAACTCGGTGCTCAATATTTCGAAACACTTACTGAGCTCGACTGTTGAACATTTTGAGATTTCAGAGGGTAGCTGATAATGGTGGTCATCCTATCGAACATGAGTTGCTGTAACTACAAGTCAATAATGTAGCTAAATGTGTAATCGTTTAATAAAATAGAAATTCTCCTTTTAGTGGCGATATTTTGAACTAATTTTATTTTAGCTATATGCCTTTCCCATCCCTTTATTAAGGGATATCCAAAGTTTCATAATTTTCTGATGAATAGTTACGGCTGTATGCAGCACTGAATAGGGAACTTTAATAATGTACACCCGATAGATGTAATAGTTATCTAACGTGTTTTTGTCTATCCAGATACTTCAGAAGTCCACTCCGGGACCTAGAAGACTGAAATGCATGACTGTGCATACTTGCTGGCCCGGGATGGCCAAATCCGTGATTTCCTTCCACGGAGGCGAAGAAAATGGGTTTTTAAGAAAAGTTTTTCAGACACTTCAGAAGCTCAATAGGTGACCCAGAAGGTTAAATCTTTCTATACGTATTTACCATGGGATAGAAGTGAATTTTTGATTTCCCCCATGGTGAAGAAGAAAATGAGTTTGGAAAAGTTTTTCACGTTTCTCCAGAAGTTACCCCCAGTGATCCAGAAGACTGAATCTTTGCACATTTATATTATCAACAACGGGATAAGTGATATCCGATCTCTTGAAAATAAAACCCTGTTATGGCAAAATTTCAAAGTTGTTAATATACATTTCCTACGGATAAAGCAGTAAAAACGTTGTAAAATACAGGATATATATAAAAATTAACTGATCAGAAATAGTGAACAGTTAACTTTTATATATATGCTGTATTTTACGAAGTTTTATTTTACCATGTTATTATTGTAGTAGTTTTTGAGCGATTATTTGATTAATATTACTATTTTAAATTGGCAGAATTTTCGAGCGGATTCTTTATTAGTTTTTCTATATTAATGAAAGTTTAGATCAATAAGTCAAAGTTAATTTTGATTTTATCTATAAAATTCTCGGCAAGCTAACACAAAGTTCTGTCTGTTTCAGAAAATGTTTGGCATTATCAACTGTGGCGTTTCTCCTACTTTCAATACTTCAAATTACAGGGATATACAGCGCTCCCTATTGGGGAATGTGATAAGCTGACTGATGCTGTACTTCGATTGAAACTTCGATACATTCTGAATGAGATGTCTCGATCTCGAATTTCCTAATGTATCGAATAGTGATTTGTCTGCATCACTTTATGAAATTGACATGGAAAAATTTCTAAAAATTATGAAATTCATTAAGCATGTGATAGTGACATTATGTTTTAAGAAATCACACTATAATTTTTCTGTCGCGAACCTGTACATATTTTAAAAACATGGTTGATTGTTTGAAATTTTATTATTCGTGGTATATTATTACAGTGATTTTAAGCTGTGATAACTAGTTGAACATTTAAATTCTAAAAAAAAAAAAAAAAATGTGATACTATTTTAGAGATTCTACAGGGAAATAAGGTCAGTTAATTTATAATGGTATATTTATTACAAAATACGTTGATTACGTTCATCTTAATGTATAATAGTATTTAAGCTGTCATAATATTGATTTATCACTAAATTAGTGATGTTTATTTAAGTTTTATTATGAATTTTAATATTTATGCTGATTTGAAAAATATTTTTGATGAATTTATATATTATTCCTTTAAACGACTATTTACATTGAACGTTTTTTTAAGTATGTTGTATTTATTTTCAATTTTATTAATAAATAGTTTTACAACGGTGAATACTTTTATGCATCCATAGTTATAACAGCTTAACTTTATTTTTAATTCTGAGTTTTAATATTTTTATTGTTCGCTCGAAAAATAACTAATGTGTTATAGTTTTTTTTTCTATGGAAAATAGATTATTTCCAATGCAGTTGTATAGTGTATGTGAAATTTGAACTATAGGCAGTACTGTGAATGTACATGGTATTAAAATAGAATATTTATTGGCACATATTAGCTGAATGCATCTGATTCAGTGACATCACTGACCTGTTGCTAACTTGAAAAAAGAAATGTTATGAATTTTTACAAAATATTTCAAATGAAAGCTCATAAAAAATACAACTTATTTTTGTATTCTAATACTGATCGATACAAGTGAACCTGTATAATATTATGGAATATGAATATATGAAAAAGTCAAGAGAGCTGCATAGGTTTTTTATAATATTATATACTCATATCTAATGCAGTGTGCATACAACGGAAACTGATAACTTGACTATTTTTCTGTAGTAAATTTATATTTGGCATCAAAATCAGTGACATTGTTAACAAAAGAGACACTCTGATTAAATTCTTAACCCATAAGTACATGTGTTGGGAATAAAATTACCCTTCCTCATTTTTAAATTGCCAAAAATATGCAAAGCATTAACTAGCTATACCTGATCGTCTGTCTATCTTGAAACATGACTTAGTACCAGTAGTCTAGAAGTATGAGAACAGCATTCTTACACTTTTTTCGAACAGGAATGGTCGTTCCTATGTACACTAGATGACAATGTTTTTGTATTAATTAATGTCAGGCAAGAAAAGCTGTCCTTAAAAATGCTTGCTATTTCAAAGGAAAAGTAACCATATGATTGCAATTCTAATTAATCTAGTTGTATGTAATGACGGGCATATCCAGGAGTTGGATTTTGGAGGTCTGGTTTCCCTCCAAAATCCTAAAAAGTAAAGGGTCTTTAGTAAATGTGATATGTTTTGTGTATATAGTAAATAAATAATGTGAACTCCATTAAAAAAATGATACAGGCCATCCCCTCCCCCCCCCCCAAAAAAAAAAAAAAATTCTAGATATGCCTTTAGATGCAATTATTATTTCTCCATGCAAAGCAACACATTGAAATCAAACTCTCATTTTAACAGCCACATACAACCATACATATACCCTATTGTCTTTTATTTAAATGTTGCTCTAACGAATGTTGAGCTGTATTGTTCGGAATTGGGAAGTTTAAACAGGTCTTCTCTTTGTGACAGCGTGTGGGGTTGGGTTATTTAGATAATATCCGGAAATTGTTTAAAAAAATTCCAAAAATCAATGAAAATCAGTAGAAGGAAGTGAAAAGATAAACTCCAGGAGACTTCTGCACTGTCCCTTGGAAACACGAAGCATTTCCCACCCCTCAATATTGAGGTCAGTTGGGGTCAGTGGCGGCTCGTGAGTGACATGTAGAGGGAGGCGCTCATCTATGTATTTATGTATATATATCCCTCAGTTTGTGCCAACTATGCCATTTAGACTTCGAGTTCATCGTTTGTCCGGCACTGATAAATTGGTTCCCGCATTACCTCGAAGCAGCCGTATGCCAAATTATTATTTTACTTGAGCTGATATACATTGTGCAAGTTTCCTTGAAATGAATAAGAGCCTATTGCAACCATGGAAGTTATTTGAATACATTTCTAAATAAATTTGTATCAAATTTGTAAAAATTAAATACTCTCAGTCGTATGCATGTGCAGTATTTTTTTTTATGATTAGCGCAAATGTTTTTACACCCAAAATGCACACAATTTTTCTCATATACACTCTATGGCTTAATAGTTTTGTACCTGATTGTCCTTGTAACCCAAACAGTAACATAATTAGAGGGCGAAAACCAACTAAATCTACGGCCGTTTATATGCAGAAACAAAGGAACTATTTTTAATACAAGAATTAATTTGGAATTTACAGAAAATTCTTATGCTTTATGCTTATCTCTATTCGTCTTTAAAATGATACTAGCGAGTTCTGCCTCCTAGCAGTCACTATATATAGCAATCGGTTTCTATAACAATAAGTAGTTAGCTCGTTGCGTGGGTGCAACAAAAGTGTATCAAAGTTTAGAGTGAGCAGATCGAGTGGGTCCATTGCAGAGTAGAAAATACAGTGTGAAAATTGCATCATAATCGGAGCAAGAGTCACTAAGATAGATAAAACTGTAAATATGAAAAAAAGGAGGGTCTCCCCTCTTCCACCACGGTTGTTTCATATTACATAATAACAGACGATATTTGTGTGTCGATGTGTGTGTAAGGTCTGTAGCGGAAAATGTAAACATCATACGGCCTTGAAATGTTGTACACGGATATTTCAGGAACCAAGGCGATGCATTTTTTGTAAAACCGAAATATGAAATTGAGGCTACTTAAAGTAAAAGTTACGCACAGGGGGTTGAAATAATATAGTTGTATATCTAAGTGATTGCCACCAGCAAAATCTAAATCACTCAATTAGAATGAGAAATAAGAAATTTGTGGGGAGGGGGGGGGGGGCTAACTGAACTGAAAGTTGCACCCAGGGAGATGATACAATAAATATGTATATCCAGTTCACATATACAAATGGTGCCGGGACTATAGCCACCAGCGGAATCAAAATCGCTCAATTAGGAATCCAGATGTGAAATTAGAGGGGGACTACTTAAAGTAAATGTTGCGCCCAGGGGATTGATACGAAAGAGATTTATATTCAAATGATATAAAGACTGTAGTTACCAGAAGATTCAAAATCGCTCAATTTAGGAACCAAGATGTAAAACCGTGCAGGCTAGTTAAACTAACAGTTACGCTCAGGGGGATTTGAATAAAAAAATATGCATGTCCAGGGGATACACGTATAGATAGTGCAGAGACTATAGCCTCCAGTAGATTCAAAATCCCTTAATTAGGAAGCGAGATGAGAAATTTTAGGACTACCTCACGTAAAATTTACGCCTAGGGAGTATCAGAGCAATATTGGTCTTCAATGAAATTAGAAGCAAAACCAGGGGGATTGAGTAGTGGCCCGTGAAGGGGGGGGGGGGGAGGAAGATTTTAAGGAAAACGACGTCAGATCAAAGAATCAAGTATCTGATTGAAAATTGTTTTTTAATATACTTTAACAAATATTTTTAATTTCTTCAATCTTTAATGTTAAATAGCTGAAAAAGTAAGACAACTGAGTAAGTCAAGAGACCCACGCCCTCAGACAACACATTTCTGAAAGTGTCACTAAAAATATCCACGGGTATGCCACAAATACAATCCTCGTAGCTTTTAAACAGTTAAGAGGTCAAACGCATTGAAATTCATCACAAACAAAGCATAGAACTACCCTAAATCAGAAATGATCCCCTTTCCGAAGGACAGAACCACCCTACATCAGAAATGACCCCCCTTCCCCACCGGACGCTTACGGAGCGAAACAGTTTCAGTAATACGAATGGGTGGATCAAAACTAAACTGAGTGCCCCAAACAATGCATATTTCTACCGAAGGCGAAGAACAGAAATCCCCAAAATACCACAAATAACCACCACTTATTCAATTAAGTAAAAAGCACAAAATATGTATCGAAACTTTTTTGAATTTCTATTTTCTGTATCTAATACTAAACTATTTTGCCATGAGCCAAAACTGAAAGAACTAGGTCAATAGAATCAATAAAATAAATCAGAATTACATAAATACAGTAATTTATTTTCAAATATTTATTTAAACATCTAAATTTATTATTTCAAAAAGAAGCGACAGAGAAAACACACATTTATCAAGAAAAATTCGAGGCCAAATTAGCGAAACTTAGCCAATTCGAGTCAGTCACTCACAGTATTCGTTTCTTTTTGGCGATGAGCCGTGGCTCACATCGGATTGAAATATTGCAATGTCTGTTTTTTGAACTCTTAATTTCTATTGCCGTTATATTAACATACCGTTCATTCTATCAGCCAGAGACGATAAAGGGACGCGGCCTCATTAATAATCCCTCGTCTTTCCCTGTAATGCAGTATTTTCCCCTATAGACTTAATATAGTGTGAAAAGAGCATAAGAGACTCTTTCAAAGTTTTAGTGCTGCCATCTAGTGACAATTTCATCACTTATTTCCAATTATGTGAATTTTAGTTGAAATAAAATTCAGATAATTTCCTTAAAAATTGTAATTAACCTATATAACTAAAATAATTTGTAGTGCTTGATCAAGGGGATCCGCGTGGCCCTGTGGCCCCTCTGAATAGCCGCCCCTGGTTGGGGCGCTCCCACACTTTTATTTTTGGACTACACCAGTGTTTAATTCATTAGTGCAATGAAAGAAATTTTGATTGCATTTGTTTCATAACCTTATAGGGACCATGATTCATTCTGCTTGGATAAATTCTGCCCTATGTACAATTTTCCATTTTACTGAACATTTATATTAGTAATTATTGATTATATAAACTGTGAATAGAAGCTGCAAGATTTTTTTGGTTGCAAGAATAATGTAACTTTAGTCTCTTATATGGCTTATAGAAAACTGTCCCTGTTTTGTTAACCCTTTATAAAGATTGAAAAAATTCAATTCAGTATAAAACTAAAACTTGAAATGATTACTGTCAAAACTATGGTAGTTTAACTTCTATTGAAGTAGGTATGATCATGATGCATTTGGTATGATCATGATACATTTGATGTAATAAACATTCTAGTTCAAAAGAAGGTTGACACTGTTTTTCTAACTGTATTTTTTTGACTAGTAAGCATAACAATATCAAGATTTCATTATACATATGTAAGAAAAAAAGTAAAGAGCAGAATGTGACTAAAAGAAATACCTATAGTATTTGTAAAAGAGCTTATCACCAATTGTTTACAAAAATCAAGCAATTTTCAAATTTAGAGCTGAAATCAGAACTGAAGACATTGGACGTTGTTCACAAAACGGAAGATGTTGGTCTGTTTGTACTTGATCCACTGCTATGAAATTTTGTACAGAGGTATCTTGACTCCTGAAAGGAAACACCTCATTAAGATTTTTTAAAAAGTGGAATAAGTTTAAAAGTTATGAATTTAATATTAAAAATTCAGTCCTATCCCAATACAGTGGCCAACTTTGATTGGTACCACCATCAAAGCACACCTTGTGGCAGAAACATGGTGGCACAGTGCCATTGTTCCAGAACAAAAAACAATTCCTTGCAGAAAGATTTTAGTGCCCCAATGCTGCCTACATGTTATAGTGCATAAAATACTGGAAAAATGAAAAAGGATGCATAAAATTTTAAAGTATCCACTTTGTAGGATATGCGAAGTATTTTCAAAATGTTTACAGGGGATCAACGAATTAGGTAATCTAAAAACTTTAAAATACTGAATGCATTACTGCTCCTTTTCTAATTGTATTATTTGTAAATTTATTGTAAACATTTTATCATTAAAAATATCATATTGCAGAAAGATTTGGTGTTAAAAGGGTGCATACAAGTGTTTGAAAATCAGAAAACTACTTTAATTCTAGATGACCATTTTCAAGACCTTGAAAGTACTTGAAAATTTCCATTTTTTTGGTTAAGTCCTTGAAGTGCTTCAAAAAGGCAGGGATGAAAATATTCTGTGATCCATGGCATTGTGTTTTTTCCTGAAAAGTTCTGCTTTCCCTGGAAATTTCCCAAACAGTTCCGCTGTTCCCTAAAATTTTCTAAACAATGTTTATTTATTTATTTATTTTTTTTTTCCCCCCAACTATTTCTTCAGTGGCTTCAACAATAAACAATAACAGGTTAATTGACACCCTTGAAAATAAATTACATAGTGCTTGGAAAGCCTTGAAAAATGTTTGCATTTTTTTAAGAGGAAGTGCATACATCCTGGTTAAAAAGGCTTGTTGCAGAAAGCAAAATAATTTTTGGCCAAAGGAAAAGCACATTGCTAAAACTATTATATGTATACTGCTCAAACAACTACAGTCCTGCAACAGGTCCAGTATTTGTGGGTTGCACACTCATGAATTAAAGGCTTCAACAATAAATAATAAGTTGATTGATGTCCTTGAAAATAAATTACATGGTACTTCAAAAGTGTTTAAAATTTTTTAAGGGGAAGTGTACTCATCCTAATAAAAAATTCTTGTCGCAGAAAGCAAAATAAGTTTGTGCCAAAGGAAAAGCACATTGCTAAAACTATTATATGTATACTGCTCATGCTCAAACTACAGTCCTGTACCGGGTTGGGTTCTCATAGATTACACACTTTGTAGATTGGATTTATTTTTTTATTCAAATTGTAGATCGGGTTGCTGGTCTACCTGCACAATTATTTTTAAAAGCTATACCGTATCACATTATTTTATGAGAGTAACTGGATAAATGCATAAATGTGGTACAAACTGTAAACAACAGAAAATTGTATATATGATTTAAAATCTACTGAATAGAATTGTAAAATACAATTTTGTTGTGGATTACAGGTTGGTAATTCAGGTATTCACTGTGGGCTTAGATCTCTGTTGTGAGTCGACAATTTTTTTTGGTGCAGGTCAATCATGATCTTTGCAGGTATCTAACCTGCAAATAATGCTGATAATGTAACAAAACTTAAATAGCTTTATTAAGAAAAACATGCAATATAAAATAATAGTGTCTACCAGTTTTGAAGGCAAGAAACAGCCTTCTTCGTCACCAAAAAAGAAAAGAGACCATTTGATGTCAGAGTTCTATAGAAATCCACAAAAGTTAATGATTTAAAATTTACTTTGTAACCGGCATTGACCGTAATTTATAGTAGGAATTTATTTATCCAATATCAGCCCTGTCACCTTTTGAAAAACTAATTAAGGAATTCAATAAATCCTGGACAACGTGAGGTACGTTTTCTAATTTTCATTATAAGATGTTAAAAAGCATTTACTATTTTAAAATTTTTATTTTCTCTACAATGTATAATATAAAACAACATTTAAATTACTTTCTATGTAAATATGACACATTCGTTTCCATGTGCAAGATGTATTTTGCTCGTACATTGGGCATTGTTAGTTGCTTTAATGGTTACAAAAGTTTTCTGACAGATTTATGCATTTTGTACATTATAGAATATGAGTCAACTTTTTTAGTGCCATGTTTGAGTGTGTGCGTCTATGTAATTTTGTCAACTATGTGATTTAGGTGTTACTGTAAATCACATAAGCTAAGGTGTTCATAACTTTTCAGATTAAGATTTATAATTAAGATTAACATTTTTGGGGAACTTCAGGGTCTCACTACGTTTACATATAATGATTAATTGTAATTCCTTATATGTCTGTGATATTAGGGGATGCAGTCCAATTGGTACCATTAACCCATTCTCCACTGGTTTCCGAAAATTGTCTGTTAAAACATAAATGAATTTGGAAACCAGTTAATTCATTTGAATATATAATATTATAATCATAATCAATTCATTTTTTTTTAAATTTTCTATGGTCGCGTAAATTACACAGTGGCTGCTGTATGCAGGTTTAATTGTATAAATACTGATTTATATTTTTTTTGGCTGCTATTATTTATTCTTTTTTTTTTTATAACAGCCTGTGTTGAGGTGATGTTTGTTTGTATTCTATTTCTTGAGGCTTTATGCAAGAACCCATTACATCCATGTATATATAGATGTATGGTTAGAAGCCAAATGGGAACCTAATGATCAGCTACCTAGATACGGTTAACAGAAGAGGTAATAATGCTGAAGCTTATCTGTGGTAAACAATCTAAAGAAATAATTCTTATAAAGTTATTAGATTACATAACTTGCTTACAATACAACACATGCCACAAGTAAAGCAAAGAAAAATGCTCAGAATCTATGTTCCTCTTGTCAAGTATTTAGATATGGCAGAAATAGAACATGAATTGACAGATAGATAAAATAGATAAATTTATTTATAATTATTTTATGCATATGTACTTTATATTTTCAAACTTTAAATTTAAAATATAAAAAAGTGTTTATACTTATTTACAGAATCTATTTATTCTTCATCATGTCTCTTGATCGTGGTAAAAGGCGCAAGTTTTTGCTTCTAGAAGAATGCTATGGGAAAAAAATTACTGATGACAATCGGATGAATCCTGTATTCAACAAATCAACTTTAGAGACTGAAGTCCAACTAGTACCAGGTAGTCTGCTACAAGAAATTCGATCAGATCAAGGCTCATCCTCACTATGTGTACAATCACTAGACCATGATAGTGTTTACATGCTTTGCAATAATTCTGAAGTTCATGAACTTTCACCATTTGAAGCGGAGGTTTTAGTTCCTGTATCGCCTGTCAGGGATCGCCTGAGGGTTTTATGTGATGATAACTGGCTTAAAGAGGCAGCTATGATTGTAGAAGGAAGTAATGTGAATGTAGACTTAGGGGCTGATCTGGACCCTGTTGAGGGTATTGTTAGATATTGTGGTGCTGTTCCAGAACTGGGAAAAGGCATTGTGTATGGAATCGAACTGCTGGTAAGATTGTTTTCTATTTATAATTTGCTTCTATGTAGTTTTATCTTATTTAGCCATTGGGAATTTGGACAGGACTGAAGATTTAAAATTTTGAGATTCTAAAATATTGCTTAATTTTATGGTACTCATTTGTACTTTCTTCCCAGATACCAGTCTGCAGAACATTTTTGTCTGAATTAAAAATGCTATAATTCAGATTAAGGATATTCTGGAACATATTATCTCAGTGTAATACCACATTCATGTTTATATTCAGTATATTATATTCATGTTTCTTGGTATGAAGATGAGGTCTATTCAGAAGTAATCTGAAACTACCTTATACAGAATCCACATTACAAAACAGATCTTTTTCTCCTCAAAAATGGCCTCATCAAAAAATTCCAAACTTCAAAATGGAATGCTGTATAAAATTAAAAAGTATTAAAGTTAGCTACATATATATATATATATATATATATATACACACTTCTCTCTGTTCTATCAATGGATTTTTATATTATGTTATTATTATTATAATATATATATATATATATATATTTGTAAATAATATTATTAATAATTTCAAATATACCATGTAATAATTTTACACATGCATTATTTATCTTTGATTGGATAACTCAATTTTGAGAATTCACCCATTCTTATCACCTATCTTACCACTTGGCCTGAGTCTCATACCGTTTACTATTTTCGAATGACTATTTTCCACTTGTCCTGAGTCCTATACTGATTACTATTTTTGAAAGTCTCCATACATATTATGTATCGTTCAAATGTATTCATTCTGGTGCCCACTCACATTGACGCAGTGAGGTGAAATGCTCAGTCGCTTGTTGAACTTACATGTGGTAACAATGCTTGTGAGTTCATATTTCTGTTCGAGGAGGTATTATTTTTCTGATTTGTAATTCAATTGATTTATTTTTCTCCTTCCACTAGCCAGTAGACAGTTCCAATGGTGTCTATAGTTAAATACTATCGCCATTGTCAGAAACTGGCTATTCTATCGGTTTTAATTCGAATTGTATGGCTGTCCTGATGAGAATGCAATTTCTAACTAACCGCCATTTTTTGTGTAGTTTCAATTGATTGTTCTCTATGTCTTAATCTTTTATCTTGAGCTTATTATTATTGCCTTTTCTCATTTTTGCCGTGTTTTCTTTTTTATTTTTATTTCTATTTATATACTTTTAATTGTGAATTTTGTATCCTAATATTCTTCTCATCCCCCTTTCCATTGTAGTGATATGTTACCTTCTATCTTTATCCTTAGTCTTGGTCTATAGTTACTCATTTGTAACAGATATGTTAGAGATGGGTTTTATTGTACATACAGTAGTTCATGCATAATTTTCGATTAAAATCTTTCAATTTATATATATATATATATATATAATAAAAAAGATAAAAATAATAAAAATAAATAAATAAAAATAGTAAGACTAATTTAAACATGACCAGTGTCATACCCTGGTTCAAAAACAATATGGAGGAAAATAAAGTAAAGAGGATATGAAAGGAAATATCAGACATAAGGAAAACAATGCTACCATAAGAGGCAAAATGATCTTAATTTTAAACAAATCAAGAATACACATGAATTTATCTACCTTCAAAAGCGATACAT
This sequence comes from Amaurobius ferox, assembly GCA_951213105.1. Taxonomy (NCBI): domain Eukaryota; kingdom Metazoa; phylum Arthropoda; class Arachnida; order Araneae; family Amaurobiidae; genus Amaurobius; species Amaurobius ferox. The sequence continues at coordinate 133,755,627 of OX578149.1, read as the reverse complement.
ACAAATCAAATTCAAACATCAAAGGATTATCAAAGTCTGGAAGCTCAAAATATTAAAATGACAAAAATAAAAATAAGAGAAAAGATGTATTCTGAAAATAAGAAATTGGATAGAACCTCCGTAGATCCAGCTTTTCAAGGATCTTCGCATCCACGGAGGTTCCAAATGTGTTTCGCTCAACGATACAGCCACATGGCCGAAATATCATATATATATATATGTATATACATGCATACAGGGTGTCCCAAAATGATTGAAACATGCTTTAATTCTTTAGATGTTGAAGATAAGTGGGCAATGTAAATTGCAAAAATGTTGAAAGTAAGGTAGGAAATAAGACTATGTTAATGAAATAGTCCTCCCATTCATTTTCAAAAAGTTAAACTTTTTTAATTTTTATACGACCCCCTTAGACAAATTTGGTCAATCAGAAAATTTTTATTTTTAATGCAACAAGATCATTAAAGAAAACCCTGCATATCTGTATCTTTAAAATTGAGTAAGTTATATTTAATTGAAAATTGAACATTGTGAATGAGGACCCTATATCAAATTAAAAATGTAAATTTGTGACATATCACAAAAAAGATAAAACTGGATGATAATACATAGGAGACATTTTTCCGAATTCCGTGTAGGCTCATGATGCAATCACGGATTCTTAAGTACTTTTCACATTGAGACATGCCATATTTTATTTGAAACAAGTAATATAAATAAGTCAACAAATGCAAGTATGTATTTGATTTTGAAATTTAACATAGTTTTTCAAAAAACGAAGAATAGAACTCACAAACGATTTTTTTCTTTTCTTTAACTCTAATTTAGATGTTTCAAATGTTTATAGTAAAATAATTAAAAAAAAACTGAAGAATGAAATGTAGACAATTTATTTTTTAATTTACGTATTTATTCCCAGTATTATTTCTATTCAATATAACTAAACTTTTTTTTAATATTATACTAAAATAAAGAAGATTAGAAATCATTTAGTGAATCGTCAGCATGTTTAGTTCTGAATTGATGAATTAAGAACACGTAACTGGTTGTGCATTAGGGTATTTTTAACAAATAACGAGCTTTTTGAATTAACAATGATTTATGCTCTGTGTAATAAAAATACTGCAGAAACTGCTCGGGATTTTGGACTGTGATATCTAAACTTGCCTGAAATTTCCTGTATATTTGTTTATCGGATGATGAGGAGATTAAGAACTACTTGTTCATTTCATCCAAAACCTGGCCCTGGAAGAAATCATTTGCACATGGAGGACCAAGAAACTGACATCATCATGTATTTTTCTTTCAAAAGCAAGCAAAACTTTTGCATTCAAAAGCAAGCAAAACTTTGGGGTTACCTAGGATGTCAATTGCTAGAACACTTGGAAAATATCAATGGCATCCATTTTGTATTCATGGATTTCAAGCACTTCATCCCTCCAATTTTGACCGGCGTGTAGCATTCTGCAACTGGTTATTAATCCAACAAGACATCAATTCGAACTTTGTTATGAGTGTTCTGTGGACTGATGAATGTTTAACGAAAGATGGAGCAATCAATACTCACAACGATCATTATTGGGATAATAGGAAACCATTTTTTGTCCATGAGATACATCACCAGAGAAAGTTTTCTGTGTCTGTATGGTGCAGAATTTGGAATGGAAAACTGATTGGTCCTGTGTTTTATGAAGGGACTCTTACAGCTGAAAAATACATGCAGCTTATTTTAAACGGTACTGTAACCGATTTTATGGAGACAACAACATTATCGTTTCTAAGAAACATGTATATCAACAAGATTACGCGCTTGCACACCAGGCTATAATTGTGACAAACTGGCTCAACGAAAACTTTGATAAACAGTGGATTGGTTTGAAAGGAACCACAGAATGCCCCCCCCAGATCCCCTGATTTAACCCCTCTCGATTTTTACGTATGGGGTCGTCTTCAAAGACTAGTTTATAATACTAGCCCACTAAACGCAATTGACCTTAACCAAAAGATAATTGATGCTTGCAACAATATTAGTGGTGATGAACTCCAAAATATTTACAGAAGCATTATTAGAAGAGCTCAGCTATGTATTTGAGTTGAAGGAAAACATTTTGAGAATGCTTTGTGAATTACAGTTTCTGAATTGTATTTCTAGTATTTGTAACGAAATTTGTCCCTTTATATCAGTGGTCTTCTATCAATGTATGCATATTTTAATTATCTGCCCCAACCTTGTAGTGAGCACTACTGCTTTAAATATGATCTCTGTCTGTGTAATGCTTTATTTAGATGCATTTGTGATAAAAAATTTTGGCACATATCAATGTACTTTTGATCTAAACAATTTCCGTCATCAATTTGTTTATGATCTCTATTTTCACTAATGAAACAGCCTTTCGCATGGTACAGAAAAGTGGCATAAGTCAGATTTTTTCCTTTATTACAATTCAGTTGATTTTAAAGATACAGATATGCTTTTTTTTTTAATGATCATGTTGCACTAAAATTGAAAATTTTTTGATTGACCAAATTTGTCTAAGGGGGTCGTATAAAAATTAAAAATGTGTAACATTTTAAAAATGAATGGTGAATTTAAAAAGTGCAACTTTTTGAAAATGAAGGGGAGGACTATTTCATTAATGTAGTCTTATTTCCTACTTTACTTTCAACATTTTTGCAATTTACATTGCCCACTTATCTACAACAGATAAAAAATTAAAGTGCATTTCAATCATTTTGGGACACCCTGTATATACAGAAATAAAATAAACTATACAGCACAGTAAGAAGAAACAACAATACATTTTTTTTAACACAAATTCACATTTATTTTCATATAAAGACTAGATATTATCAAGAAAGAATAGTCCTAACATTTTATGTTATTTATCAAATCAAACATAAGGTAATGTCTTTGGCATTATGTCTTGCACATAGTGATAGTGCACTTCAATGTGTTTAGAACTTTTGTGATACTCAGGGTTCTTTGCTTACTTTACAGCGCTTACATTATCTACGAGGATTAAAGATATCGAGAGTCCTTGATATTCATAATTTCACTAAGCAAATATTCCAATAAGTTCCTTTACAACTTCATTTGCAGAGACATACTCCATCTATGTAGTAGACATAACAACGCTCTGCTGTTTCTGAAAAATTTCAAATTACTACTCCTGTTCTTGATCGTTTCATTTTTGTAAGTCAGCATTACTATATGGTTTTAATTCCTTTAGCATGCACTTTGCTTGATATAAGAGACCGAATTGCATAATATATTTAAGACATTTAATAATTCTCTTTATAGCACACCAATCTGAAGTTTTTGTGTTTTCTTGATTCTCAGAAATAATGCTGACTGATTAAGCGAAGTCTAGTCTTGTTGCAGTAATAAATACACCAGACTGCCAACAGCTTGATGATAGGGAAATTCTTTCCCTATCATCATGCTATCCCTATTTTCTCATCAAAACGAAAATAAAAACTTTTGTCACATGGTGTCACCCAATCCATGTTGAACTTTGATAACATTTTCTTTGATTTCCCGGCCATCCAAGCAGTTACTCGAGTCCATTGGATGAGTCAGATGGTCTGGGTCTTCAACATTTTCTTTGAGTAAGCATGCTGATTAATAGAAATTGAATTGGCATCCAATTTTATTATTTGCCTACCAAGACATTGGTTCATGGAACCTGTTATGATCTTGAATGATTGATGAAGTTGATTCACAAACTTCGCACTTCAACATTATTAATATACATGGCAATAAGAAGTTTCTTTCCATTCTTTTATTAACAAATAGATATGACTTAACTATGCTGACTCTTAATTCCTGTTTCTTCATGAAATCCATGAAACCTTGGTTCCAGTACCAAGTTGCTTGCATGAGTCCATACAACCTTTTTTGTAGTCAATAAACTCACCCACTTTTGTTGTCCAACCCTTTTGGTTGTATCATGATTAATGAAAACTTCCCGAAGAGTTCCATCCAAAAAGACAGGTTATACATTAAATTGTTGTAGATGCAGGTGCTCATTTGCAGTTATAAACAGAATGGATCTTCTTATGTCATATTCTGCTACTGGACTAAATATCTCACCATGATTGAAATCAGCTTTTTGACCATATCCCTTTTGCTACCAGACAAGTTCAATATCGTTTCACAGTACCATCAGGATTAAGTTTCTTTTTCAACACCCACTGGCACTTGATTACTTTAGAACCCCTGGGTCTTTCAACTAGCTCCTATATTTCATTTTCATATATAGCATCCACTTCCTCTTTTATGACCCTAAGCTACAAGTCTCCTTCATCAGAAGAAAGAGCTTTGAAGTACATACAAGGATCTCTCTTACAACAGCTACATTTCTTAAAAGAAAATTCCCTGACTTCATCCAAACAGGCATGCCTCGAATACTCTTAAATCACCTAATTTCTGACCCATCTTTAGAATCATTTGATGATTGTAAACTTGACAATTTCAACATCTCTCTACAGTTGAATCTTCTTCCACTGTAACTGGAAAACTTAAAGGCAAACACTTATCATGTGACTTCTTTGGATATTCTCTACACAGCTGCCCATCTTGTCCACACTTCAAGCACTTTAACTTCTTGACATTACCAAATTTCACAACATTATTTTTAGGGACAGTTCCAGGACAGCTTTTAATATTTCTCATAGCTGTTTACTTTGAGTCAGAAGTCTGAGCTGCAAATGCACCATTGACCACAGAAACAGACCTAATACGCTGCTCAATTGTGCACAATTTTTCTACGAGATTATTAGTAATACGCTTTTCAGATTCTAAATTTCCAAACATTATTGAACTCTTGGTATTCTGGCTCCACAGTGTGAAGAATTTTACCATGTAACAACAGTTCTGTTGGAATTGAATTAGCACCAATATGTTTTAATTTGCTGTTCATATTGGCGTATATTCTTTCCACCTTAGAAACATGAGTTGCAGCATTATCTTCAGGGTTATTCATCACTTGAAAGAATTCAGTCTTTGTATACTACTCTGTTCATACACACTAATTAATTTGTCCAAAATGTCTTTATCACTGAAATAAGTCATGACAAGGCCAGCAGCTGATGAAATGAGGGTACTTGCATTTAGAACCATTGCTTTATAATTGCCACGACATCATTCAGCAACTTTTTTAATATCTTTTTTTATGTCATCCAATGGAATGGTATCATCATTTGCAGTGGATATTACAGGACACATGCGTTTCATCAATAATAGAAGTTAAATTATGTTGCATTTCATTTGCCACTTCCATTTTTTCCAATTTCTTGTGTTGTCCAATTTATCTATCAGTACCTATAGATCGGACATATTGTTCATTCAGTCTAATGCCTTAATGCAGAAATTCACTTTTCTGCATTAAGGCAATTTCACTTTATGCAGTATTGATGCATGCTGAGTCTATAACCTAATAAAGTTGAGAAATAAAATAAACTATTACAACACAGAAAGAAGAAACCCGAAGACAGAAATCAACTATGTTCTAAACTTTTTTTAACCAGTGAATTGAGTTGTAATTACCTGATTGCATCATAATAGAGTTGAGTTGTTGCTTGTTATATGAGGCATTCATTTAAAAATATAAAGCATTCCTTAAAATTTTTTTTTCAAACAATAGATTTTTTATATTGATCAACTATTTACTGTAAATTAATGGCGTCTCATGCATCTATTTGAGGAAGGGCACATCATAACTTTAGATGTTTAGAATCAAACTCAAATTTTGGTTATTTATTCTAATTTAGTTTTTAAAGATTGCATTAAAAATTTAGTTTGTAAAGATCAGGGGTGCTCAACCTTCTTATGCTTGAGATCACTTTAATAAAACGTAACTTGCTAGAAAATAAACAGCTTAATTGTTGCTGAAATACACCCTAATCTTATATTAGCATATTTTTAATACTACCTGAAAAGAACTGTTTAGATTTTTAAATGTAATTTGATCATAATTTTGAAGGCTTATTAAATTCATGAACAGTCAGCTTATTTTGATTGCATTTGCTTTTGTATAAAAAAAACATTATAATAATTCAATGCACAATGTTAGTTTATCACAAAACATATACCACACTCAAAGTACTCACTTATAAATTTCTGAAGTATTAATACAAATTTAATGAGATGGTTGTTTTTGCATCTCTGCAGCAAGTTTTTTACAATTTGTTGAATAGTTGTTGAGGGCCAGTTTTCACACAAGCAGATAGGTGAGCATCAGTCAGTCTGGTTCTGTACTTCGACTTCGCATGTTCATAATGGAAAATGCTGATTCACATAGATGAACACATCTAGAAAATAAAAACACACAAATGCTACTTTGAAAAGATTCGCATAGTTTTGCACTCTGACTAAACTCCAAAAAAACTCTTTACTTTAAATTCTGGCACTGAATCATTAAAAAAAAAATCCTTTTCAAAATCAAATGAAAATCAACATAAGATGTTGCGGTAATCGATCACGATTGACGGGTTCAGCAATACTGGTATAGATAGTCAAAATTTGAGTTCGATTCTGAATATTTTATATATTTGAGCTTTCTTAAGCATGAGCTGCTACTGACAAATAAGTAACAAAGTCTGAATGTTCCCATTAAGAGAAAGAGCTATGTGAGGGACGAAATTCCTCAGAAACCTATTTTAACTGTTCTGTTATAAGAAAAAAAATATTTCATTTATATTATGAGGTAATTATTAAACATAAAAGCTAATATATGTTGACCTGTAATTTTTTGTTTTTTTTATTTAGGCAAAACGAGTAAAAGAAGTATCAATAATAGTTATGAGATAAATGAGATCCTAATTTTTGATTTAAAATTCCAGGATTTTCTGCCTAACATTTTCAAAAAACCTACTATAATCTCCGAATTATTAATTGTGTGCAAAGTCACGTTCTGTACTTAACTTGGTAGTTGACTGTGATAAAAAAAAATGTACTTTTCTGTAAATAGAAGGTTATGCTACAGTTGATGCATTTCATGATTAAGACTAGTGTTAAATATTAGTAATAATTAGCATCTGCAAACAAAAATGAGATAGTATTAAAAGCTTTGGATCAAAACAAACCTTCAGAATAAGAGTAATAGAGCAATCACTCAACACAAAAGCAGGAAAACATCCATCTTCGGTCTTTTCTTTGAGTAACTGTTTGTATCTCCTACCTTGAAGAAGGAAGCTTGGTTTGCCTCAAAAATTGTTTAGTGGGTAACGATATTTATTTATTTTATCTTATGCTGTTTTACCAATTCATATTTTTACTTTCCTTATATACATAGTATAATGCATAAGGAAAGTATTGTGACGGGGTCGAAACTTAGAATTCGAGTTTTTGACGAAAGAGCACGTTTCAAGCATCCCTTAACACGAATCAAACATTTTTGAGGTGATGTCTGTGTGTGTCAGTGAGTCTGTGGAGACGATATCTGATGAACGAATGGAGCGATTCGAATGAAATTTGGTACAAAAATTACAATTCGTGAATACTCTAAGCTTATTGTTTTAAAACGCAATCCAATGTTCAGAACCCTCCCCCCCCCCCTAAATTTGCGAGTGAAATTTTGAAAAAATTATTAAAAAATCAAAACCTTTAATAAAGTTACGCAAATAGTCATTTCATATGTAATATTTCATTACAAAACGACTGACACAAACTTTAGAACGCTAGCAGGAACTGTTCTCGAGATATTGTACATTTTTCAAATAAATGTATAAAAAACACCACATTTAAAAAAAATAACTATTGTGAAATATGTTCACTTTTCATATGCAATATTAATCAATAAATTTGGTGACATCATTCTCGTGGATCTAGCTCGTTTCATTCATGAGAAAAGATATTTTTATACAGAATATTTTATATAGAATTTTTATAGAATAACCTATTTTTCCGTCCGAAACGTTTGGATAAAATTTTGGTGACGAATTTTTCGGAATATCTGTAACTTGGTGACTTTTCAAATGTTGCCAAGTTGACGAAAATGTCACCCAATTAATAAAAATTCGCCATTAATGAAACTGACGCTGAATCAATGAAATGACAGTTAATTGATGAAAGTTCAATTTCATGAAATGAACATAAGAATAACCCATTTCTGCATACGTCCGTCCGTAACGCTTGGCAAGAAATTTAGCAGTATGTCGCCAACTTGGCATTTTTTTTTAAATGCTGCCAAACCGACAAAAATGTTGCCGATAAAAATGACGCCAAATGAGAAGTTATGTTTTGCAAATTCCGATTTCCGTCATATGACGGGCATACATTCTAGAATATAAGAAATGCTCTTCTCTCCGCTTGTCTGTAACACTTGGGATGTATTTTGCAAACTGGGAAATTAATCTAGGAAAGTACCTCCAACTTATAAGATATTTTGCCCCAGACGGACGAAAATTTCGTCAAAATTGCAAAAATGACGATAAATTAATGAAAATGACGCCTAATTGATGAATTAGTTATTAAAATATTTTAATATATGGACTATGTCCCTTGAGGTTGCTATCAATATCGATAATTGTTAATTTCGAGTTGTATGAAATAATGGGTACTTTGAAATAGTATTGCATGTTGTCATCCGGAAAATCGCCCAATGCACAATTCAACGTTAAAAACACAGTACCGTGAATTTTCTACATTATTTTTTGCTGTAAAAAGAGTAAATGCATTGCATTTGCATTACATAAGGAACGTCGTGTGCTGCCCACATCAGATTTTTTGACACCAATTTATGAATTTAAGTGAAATATTGTAAAATATCATTTAATAGTTAACAGTGTAGCTAATGGAAAACTAGTAATTTGACTGGCTAATAATATAATTGCTATTAGTAGAAACTGGCATTGCTCAGCAAATTTATCTGTCCGGAGTATCCGCCATTGTGCAGAATTATAGTAGTTATAGATACGCATACTATGTGGGAAATTGGTTAATGGCTTCCTCTGGAGCAATCCAATGCTTAGACGAATTTGCCATTCACGTAATCACAATTCTTATTACTTTCCTTATATACATAATGTATAAGGAAAGTATTGTGACGGGGTCGAAAATTCGAATGGACGGGAGAGCACGTTTTAAGCATCCCTGGTCACGAATCGAACATTTTTGAGGTGATGTCTGTGTGTGTGTGTGTGTGTCAGTGAGTCTGTGGAGACGATATCTCACGAACGAATAGAGCGATTCGAATGAAATTTGGTACAAAAATCACAATCCGTGAATACTGGAAGCCTATTGATTTTAAACGTAATCGAATGTTCAGAACCCACCTAAATTTTCGAGTGAAATTTTGAAAAAATCATAAAAAATCAAAACCTTTAATAAAGTTACGGAAATAGACATTTCTTATGTAATATTTCCTTAGAAAACGATTGACATAAACTTTAGAACGCTAGCATGAACCATTCTCGAGATATTGTACATTTTTCAAACAAATTTATCAAAACATCCCATAAATTAAAAAAAAAAATATTTGTTGAGAAACATGTCCACTTTTCATATGTAATATCATGCGATAAATTGGGTGACATCATTCTCGTGGATCTAGCTCGTTCCATTCATGAGAAAAGATACTTTGAGTAATACTTTTGTATTTGAACGCCAATTGTCATTCTATAAGAATAACTTATTTCTCCATCCATAACGCTTGGCGAGATTTTGGCGACGAATTTGGCGGAATGTCGCCAACTTGGCGACTTTTTAAATGTTGCCAAATTAACGAACATCTCGCCAAAAGGATAAAATGACGCTAAATCAATGAAAATGACGACTAATCGTCGAAAATTCAATATCTTGGAAAGAACATAAGTATCTACTATAAGAAAAACCTATTTTTTTTTACTGTAAAAGTAGTAAATTCGTTGCATTATATAAGGAAAGTCATGTGTTGCCCACATCAGATTTTTTTATTGCAAGATTAGCTTCCTAGTGTATGATATACTCTCCTGCTTTTAGTAATTTCATCAGACAGCCGTAATTATACATGCTTCTTAACTGTAATCTTTAAATCATGACGTCGCAAACATAAAATTTGTATCGCGGATATTTTTCACTACAATAACTTCCGTAATCTTTGAGCCATAAATAACCCCTTTTATGCATAATTATGTCAAATCTTGTCCTATGCTGTCATGTTTAAAAAACATAAAATTTCGAAATTTTCGCTCGAATTAAAAAAAATCCTATCTAGTTCTAGATTTTTCTTTAACAAAGCCGGATATAAAGTTTCGTGAAAACCCATTATCATTTGTGGCAGCTAATGTGTACACAAGAAATCGACCACAGACAGACGGATATCACAGTCAAAACTTGTTCAATAGGTCTTAAAACATATATTGGCATCAAAATCTCGCCAAAATAGATAATTTTCGTGAAAATAATACTTTCTCTGTACTATATTCTATAATATGAGAAAGTGAAAATGTATTTCTTTTTCATTAACGATATTATGTGTTTAAAGATATATTTTTTTCCAAAACGCTGTCTATATTTATTACTCTAATATTAAAACCAGAAACAAAATTGCCCCCAAAATGTTGTTGGGCTAGAGGCCCCAAATGCTTTTCTTCGAGCATTGACTAATTTCTTTGGGTTTTCGAAAATTGTAAACAATCTAATAGTCATTGGTTAGCTTCATTGATATTTGGCAGACCGAGTAGTTTTAGTAAGCCGCCATTCAAAAGGCATGGATAAATTGCTACATTAAGCGCAGACATACGTTCCCCAACCTTGAAACAGAATACAATGAGTTGCGGTGTTGCATGCTGTAAACATAAGTTGTTATATTGGGAATGGCGCATTCAAATGGGTTTGTATTTATTATTTGACAGCAATGATAATAACTTCTAAGTTCTTCCGGTGCGTTGGCTGCTGGCATGAAAATAACTTTTCGTTCCATGAAAACGCAGCAGAGTCATATGTGGAGAGGGTGATGAGGGTGATTTTACTGCAGCAAAGAACTTTTAAATAGCTTCAATATCTTGCAAAATATAATAGCAGAAAAACATGATATTTAGTTTGCTGTTTGGGGTTCATACGGCCTTTTAAATGCCCTTATTCAATAAGTAAAGATAAGCAACGTAATGGAGCAAAGAACTTGGATAGCTTTAGTATCTTACAAAATATAATAACAAAAAAATTATTCGGGGTTTACGTTTACATGATTTTTTAAAAGTTCATTTTAAATAAGGGGAGAAAAAAAAAACCCGGCGTAATGGAGCAAAGAACTTGCTTTAGTATCCTATAAAATATAATAATAGAAAAACATGATATTTAGTCTGTTACATGAGCTTTAAAATGTCCTTGTTAAATAAGGAAAAAGTAAGCAACGTAATTATACGTAAATTATGATATTAACGCATCCCAAAAACTCTTTGTTTTCGTAATCCTTATATAAGGGCCGTTAATGTTTTTATTACTTTTCCTTCAACACATAATATACAGTATGTCAAAAAAAAGTCATAGACAAGGTAAATTTTGCAAACATTTGCAAATTTTGTAAAAAAAAATTTGAAAAATCAGTATCGGTGGTCAAAAGGATCATATTTATAGCATGTTACCTTTCATTTTATAGGGCTTGAAAAAATCTTTCGATTGATATCAAGTTTGACACTGTATTCCCTCGGGGAGGTAACTTGCCTCTCCTCCCCCTTCCTATAGGGTGCTAATGATGTCACGAGCAAAAAAATTATATCGCGGCCGTTTTTCACTACAATGAATGTAACTGTTAAGTTTCGTGATCATTAAGCCATAAATAACCCTTTTTATACACAATTTTGTCAATTTTCGTCCTGTGCTGCCAAGTTAAGAAAATTTAAAATTTAGAATAAATTTGAAGTTTTTGCTCGAATTTAAAAAAATGTTGTCTAGTTCTTCGATTTTTGGATAACAAAGCCGTATATAAAGTTTCGTGAAAATCCATTAATATTTGTGGCAGTTATCGTTGTACACAAGAAATCGACCACAGACAGATGGACACCACTCTAAAATTAGTCAAAACGTGTTCAGGAGGTCCTAAAACATGTATTGGCATCAAAATCTCGAAGTAAAAACATTTCGTGAAAACAATACATTCTCTATATTATATTCAATAGTAAGAGAAAGTAAAAATTGCATATAAAATGATTTTTTATTTTAAACATATAGCGCTCTATACGAAAAAGAGAAATTTCCAATATTTTGAGAACGAACGGATCGTGGAAATTTTAAACAATAGCGTCCACATATTTCTAGTTACAAGCATTTACACATTTGATAATAGTGAAAATTATTTATTTCTTAAAATGTTTTCCATTTTTGATTGAAAATGTACAATATATCGAGAACTGCACTTTCTAACGTTTTGCAAATTATGACACTTGTTTTAAAACAAACCTTTAAATTTAATATAATTCATGATTGTAAACATTTTTAACACAATTCATTTTTTTATTTATTTATTTCTTTTAAAGAATGTTCGATAAATTGAAGGCCTTATCCTGGTTCGATCTTGCTGCTTCTTACGGTTACGAATTGCAATAATTGCACTAAATTTCAAGTGATTATCTCGATTTTCGATCGAAAGTTTGTGTGAAAACTATATTTTTTCTATACTATATTCTATGAGAAAGTAAAAGTATATGTATGTTCAAATTTGTTGAACAAATTGTCATTACAACCTTTTATTTAACTTGATATGGTGTTAGTTTGTCAGCGTGATTCAAATCTTTGAGACCCTAACTAATCAAGTTACACTAATCAAACATGGATCCGCCATAGGAATGTTTACACATTAAAAAAAATAAAAAACCGGCGTAACTAAAAAATCCAAATTTGGTATGTTGTTTTTTGTGGTATATTTTAATTCTTTGGATTTTGAACCTTATCGAGATGGCCCGTTATGGGAATGTCTCGAGAAACGGAGCAGCTAGAAAGTCGAAATTTGATATTTCGTCTTTTGCTGTATCTATCTGACCGGGCTAGGCCGTCCTGGGACTGCTATAGGAATGTACGCGTTTTTCATGAAAAGCTCAAGATCCGGAGTAGCTAGAATTTCATATTTGACATCATCGCTATCTTTCGTGGTATATTTAAAAAATTTGGATTTTGAACCTAACCGACCCAGCCCGTTCTGGACCCGCCATAGGAATGTACTCGTATTTTGGAGAATAACTCGAGAACCAGATATTGTAGAAAGCCCAAATATGTCGTTGTTTTTCATGCATTTAAGTTTTTTATAAATACATCCTCATACATTTAAGTTAAATACAAATAAGTTTTATATGTACTTTTTATTTAAAACAAATGCGATCGTTTACAGAACAACCGTTTACGATGTTGCACAATGTTACGATGTTCAAAAAATTAAATGCATTCGTTCACCATTCGCTCTCAAGAGTAGTTATAAACCTTATCCTATAATATTTGTAGCTTTTTTCTTCCAGGTACATCCAGAACATGGCGTCTGTGACGGCAGCATCAAGGGCAAGCGATACTTTCAATGTGCTAGCAACAACGCGATTTTCGTGGGCATCAACAGGCTGCGACTTCATCTGAGGGGCTACAAGTACACGCAAAGTGGAAACATTGTGGAACACGGGGAAACGAGGAATTGTGAGTTGATTTTCATAACACCGTATTGGTACTGGATTGCTAATTTATTTCTAACATTCTTCAATCCCTTCAAAATCTCTGTTTTCTCACTTGGTGAAAGAACGACTCTATCGTTTTCTAGGCATCGCTTGAATCATATGAAGAATATTCTACTCCTATGAAATCTGATTTCTAACTATTCTGAACTTGGTTATTCATTTCATGAGCCGAAGTACGCCTTCATTGTGTCATACATATATTTCCGATTTTCTGGATGTCACCTCCCCTTTCCTTGGGGGACTTTCAAGAAAAATAGGGATGTTCGGATAATCGGCGTCAGGGTTATCCATTTTAAAGTATTAGTAAAGTTTCTTATGACCCTCCCTCCTTTCCTTCTATAAATACATTCAATAATTTGACATAATAAATGACGATACATTTTTCTTTATAAGGCAAAGGGAAAAAAAAACGTACTTATGAAAACTTGTTTGTGGTTAAGCCTTGTAACCATGGCTTTGTGGTAGAAGTTTTCCTGCGCATTCATCCAGACTGAGTTTTTCTTTATTCTAGAAAGAAAAATAAAGTTTTGGCCTACACTGACAACTGAGTTTCAAATATTATGCACATTTTCTTTCCATTTTTCCCATACAAAGACAAAATACTGCATTCTTTTGTGCATCATAACTTAAGCATGTCATATATTTACCTTTTGCTTACGGGTGGGATAGCGTCCATTCTAAACGAAGAACCTCTCAAAACGGCAGGTATTTGACATATCCTATACCAAATAGTTCGATCCCCCTTTGCAGGCATTGGCGTTCTGAGAGGTTCTTCGTTTAGGATTGATGCTGCCCCACCCGTAAGCAAAAGGTTAATACAATACTAGCTGCCTTCGTCGACCAGCCCAGTCGCTTATTTAAAAAAAGAAAAAAAACTCCAAATTTTCAAAAGCTTTTTAGCAGTAGCTGTCAGCCGTGTATAAACCCTAAATAAACGTTAAAAAACGCCTTCAAAATTTTTAGTTTTGAGGTTTTTTTTTTTCCAAATAATTAAAAATTTATTAAATTTTTACAACTTTTATGCACATCTCAAGCTTCAGATTTTCCATTTAAGATAAACCTCGACTTTACGTGTAAGAATTTTTACTTTAAATTAAAGTGACTATTTTTTATTGGAGTTTTCGGGGACGCAGGACCTTTTTTTTTTAGGGCCAGTTCTTACTACTCCTAGTAGAAGACCAGTCTTTATAGTTTTAATCTTATAAAACTTCTTTATTTAATAACACAGTAAACACACTTAAAAGACATTTGTTTTATGAAAACAATTGCGAGAAACTTATCACCAAACTACTCTCATCACTGGTCACAGCCCGGGATTAAAGTTGTTGATACCTCGGGGATTCTAAGTACACTGTCGCCAGATTAGTGGAATTTTAATAGCAAAACTTTGGCTCCCGTCTCATATTCATTATTTTATAACTTTAGGGATGAAATACTAAATCGGAAACAAAAGTCACCGATTTAGTATGGATCCCCCATTTTCCGGGGACTGTTCCTTAGAAACGGGGACTTATGTCATCTTACTTTAAATTCCTGGAATGACATATTAACTAATATAGTCACGGATGTTTTTCAATAGTGTAAATAGGGTTTCACTATTTATAGGTTGTGTGTTAATCGTACCAAATTCCATTCGACTTGATTGCGTTGTTTTTGAGATATCGTGCCCATTATACTGACACACCACACATACCTCCCCTCAAAAATGTTCTATTTGAGTTTAGGGGTGCTCAAAACGTATAAAATCGTAAAAAAAAGAACCGAATTCAAACTTTTGACCCAATCACAATATAATGTCAATATAATCCCACCATGTACGTCGAGGAATCACAATACTTTCCCTATTATACCTTGTATGTAAGGGAATCACAGTACCTTCCGTATACATTATATCATGCATATAGAGGAAGTAAGAATTCACGCTTCAACACCAACGTGTTGGAGGAAAATTTGAAAGTTCGAGCATGACCAAAATGGTTTACTCTTCATTTTTGAGAGGGAAGTAACTCTCTTTATATTTGATATTTATGGAGGGAATGAGTAGCCTTCTTGTTAGTCATATGTCGAAACGTAATATCTGACCTGCTTCCTTGGCGACAAAATGTAGGTGAACGAAGTTCAACGATTTTCATCCACACACGCCTTTGCCAGACTGGGTAAGTCTCTTGACTCTTTCTTTGTAAGGTCTTTCTCGGAACAAGATCTTACCTGGGCCGTATAAATACACATCTTTGTATCTTCGTAAAGCCAGGTAATGCTTGGGGGAGAGACAATACAACCCAGGAACGATTTATTACTTTCCCTACATATAGTGGTGCTAAAAAAATTGCACCACTCCGAAAAATTCAGTATTTAAAAAATAAATGTTTAATATAATGTAAGAAACCCGAATGTTGCGTCCTATTTTTAGTGCATAGACCCTTGCTTGGAAATTTCGAAGTGTCACCGCCCTCTAGCTATTATTATGGGAGAGTAGACATTACTCCGTGTCATCTTGAAAATGTAACAAAATACTTTTTTAAATTATGAAAAACTCTTTATTATTAAATCTCTACTTATAATAAAACAGAGTGTGCGTTTGACGGGGAACGCTTCCGGGGCGATCCACTCGGGAACGCTTCCGGGACAATCCACTCCTCAAAGGGATTGAGAAACCTACGGTTTGTCCAAAACGAATTATACCCATTGAGTTTATATTTGAAAATATATATGTACAATAAATACATCATGTTGCTAAGAAACGGAATTAAACCCAATGAGTTATTGCACCAGTAAATATTTTTCGATTTAAATAATAAAGAAATATATTTATAAATACATTTTTGTTTTGGAATTTCATTTTTCATTGGATCATATATATATATCATTACGACCTTTGGGTTTAACGAGTTTAGATAATTGATATTTTCAAATTCTTACACAATTTGTTTTATTTTGGGAAAACATTTTGAAATCCATATATTGTAGTACGGGTACATACATCTTCTAATACATGGGTATAATATTCTAATCCACGAAAATATAAATGATTACGTCCGTCCGTCCCTGTAACGTTTGCCGAGAGATTTGGCGGGCTTTTTTTTTTTAATGTTGCGAAATTGAGGAAAATATTATCGAATCACCAAAAATATTGCCAAATTGATAAAAATGATTCCAAATTAATGAAATTAGTTTTGTTTTGAAAGGGGATAGTATTGTAATGATGTTTCGGTAGCTTTCGACTGTCAGTTCATCCTATTTGACAACAAATTTGGCGACCTTTTAAAATGTGACCAAATTGCTCAAATATCATCAAATGAACGAAAACATCGCCAAATCGATAAAACTGTTATCAACTTGATAAAAATGACACTAAACTAATGAAATTAATTGCATTTTGAAAGATGTTAGTATTGTAATGATTTTTCGGTAGCGTTTGTTTCTTAGTCCAACTGTCCCACTTTCTGACAAATTTGGCGACTTTTTGAAATCCCGTCAAATTAATGAAAATGTGTCCCAATTGATAAAACGATACTAAATTAATGAAAATGACTCCTAATTTATGAAAATTCAATATTTTGCAAAATTAAATTCAATTTCCTTGATAATCTCCGTCGCTTTGTGAGAATTAAATAATAGTTTTTATAAATGTGTTTACGAACGGACTAGAATGTCTTTTTTTCTTCAGATCTTCCTGTGAAGATAATTTTGTATAGCGAGAACAGATTCTTATACATCTCTTACGGAGAATTAAATTAAATGTTTTAATAAATTGTTTAAAATAACAAAGTCATTTAAAGTATTATAGGAATATGCACACAATTCAAGTTTTAATTTCTTTATATTATATATTCCGTGCGAAGAACGGGTATACTGCTAGTATTTAATAAAATAAGAATGTCGCATGTTTCTCATTATTTCGGAATGTTTCACATATATGGACATTCTTAAATAAATAATGTTTGCGCATTACTGCATACCCTTCTCTTTCAATGTAATCACCAATATATAAAACACTTTAAATGTGTTACTGTCCTTTTTACGCCACCCAAATCATGGAAATACATATATGGATGATGCCATTTTTTTTAGCACTACGGTACACAGTTATAATGTATAGGGAAAGTATTGTGACGAGTGTTACATATTTGATGACATCTGTTAATTTTTGTGTATTACTTTAGACTCGCCGCCTTCAGCGACCAGCCTGTTTGCTACCCTTGAAAATTCTGACCGTGGCAAACTCGCTGGCGCGACCTACCAGTAAGGTGTAAGGTAACTGTTTGGACGGCCAGGAAGTGCCACCCAATTTAAACCGGAACCCAGTGGGGGAGGCATCCACAGGGACCTACCTCCTTCCCCTACCACCAACCTCTCGGAAGGACTTATGGTTCCACATGTTTAACGTGATCGTACTCCGCCTGAACACGGCGGCAGTTTTGGCATTGGCGGGAATCGAACCCGGGCCTACCGAGTGCAATTCTTGCGCGCTAACCACTGGGCTACCGCGCCCTCCGCGACAATCTCCATAACCTTCTTTTTATTCACCCAATTTAGACTGGAACCCATTGGGAGAGTCATCCACAGGGACCATGCCCTCCTTCCTCTACCACCAACCTCTCGGAAGGACTTACGGACCCACATGTTTAACGTGATCTTACTCCGCGTGAACACGGCAGCAGTTTTAGCAGTGGCGGTAATTGAACCCGAGCCTACCGAGTACAATTCCCTCGCGCTAACCACTGGGCTACCGCGCCCTTCGCGACAATCTCCATAACTTTCTTTTTATTCACCCAATTTAGACCGGAACCCAGTGGGGGAGGTATCCATGGGGACCATACCCTCCTTCCCCTACTACCAACCTCTCGGAAGGACTTACGGACCCACATGTTTAACGTGATCGTATTCCGCCTGAACACGGCGGCAGTTTAGGCAGTGGCGGGAATCGAACCCGGGCCTACCGAGTTGTTGAGACCCAGACCGTCCGACCTACCAGAAAGGTGTAAGGTAACTGTATGGACGGCCGGGAAGTGCCACCCAATTTAGACCGGAACCCAGTGGGGGAGGCATCCACAGGGACCGTACCCTCCTTCCCCTACCACCTACCTCTCGGAAGGACTTACGGACCCACATGTTTAACGTGATCGTACTCCGCATGAACACGGCGGCATTTGTGGTAGCGTGCAAATCTAGCGCGCAAACCACGGGGATACCGCACCCGAGATGGCCAACAGCACGCGGTGTTCCGAGGTGGTCACCCACCAAGTACTAACCGCGCCCGATGCTGCTTGACTTCGGTGATCTAACGAGAACCGGTGTTATCAGCACGGTACGGCCGTTGGCCTGGGCCTACCGAGTGTAATTCCTGCGCGCTAACTTCCCGCGCGCTAATTTAAATTTTATAATGACCATATGCTATTTAAAATATCCATCGTTCCATCATTTAAAATATGCATAATATTAAAATATCCATTTAAAATATCCATAAATTCAAATATCCATTTAAAATAACCATAAATTAAAATATCCATTTAAAAAATCCATATCGTTCCATGAATCATCCATATCGTTCAACCAATCCATAAATATAATAATTTCAAATACATCACCACAATTCAAGCCACCATAATTCAATCATTTAAATTATTTAAAATATCCATAAATTAAAATATCATATAAATATAATAATCTCACCCGATGTATCCAATACATATGCTAAGCTCTTAGTTCATTTAAAACCCGAAACGCGGTCTCCATGGGGACGGGGAAAAACTACTGCGGGGGGGGGGGGGGGATATGCCGGGGAAGAATCGGTTCTCGGGGAAGAATCGAGGAAGAATGGGGCAAGAAATATAAAATCATGACGTCTTTAAACTTGCGATCCTGCGGGCAATTTTCATTATTTCTTGACCAGATTGGACTTGTAAGAATGCCAGATCTTTGACCTTTCTAAAAATGTAAATTATTAGTCAAAATTATGAGTAGTTTTTACGATGGGAGGATTTAAAAACGAAAGTTGGTTTTTTTTAACCTAAAGTGACTTTTGTTTTAAAATCTTTAAAAAATATTAGAAATCGAAATTGAGATTTGATATATTTTTACTCGCAATTGTCTGCTCTTTCCGGTGGTGTGATTTGTTTTTTTCTACGACGTCTGGATCGTGGAGAAAAAAGGGGAAAAGGGCAAAAAACGGTCGAAATCGCATAAAACATTAAATAACTATAAAAATAATTAAAATTTTAAAAATCGGTTTTCACGTGTCCCCCCCCCCCCCCCCGGGTCTCCGATTGCCAAATTTCGTAGCTCTCCGACGCGCGGTCGCTGAACGTATGGTGTATAAGACAGACAGACATTGTCTATGATATAGATACATTTAATTGAAAAACTAGCAAAATCTCGAAAACGGTTCAAGCTATGTGTCATTTGTTTTAGAATAAGAAATACGTATAGAATGATTATATATTTAACATTATTGAAGGTCCTGATTGTTTCAAAAACTCATCCGAAAATTTAAGGATCTTCCGAATGTTTTATCGCTTTAAAAATCGACAATGTTCCAGTGTTCATGAATCGTAGTAATCGTACTCAATTACGTTCGAAACGCTCGTTTAGTTCGTAAATCCAAAGACTGACTGACACATGCGCTCAGAAATATCACCTCAAAAACGTTCGATTTGAGTTCAGAGATGCTTTAAACGTGCTTTTCCGTCAAAAACTCGGAATTTGAATGTTCGACCCCGTCACAATACGTTCCCTATACATAAGGCATGTAGGGAAAGTAACAACAATACTGCCCACGAACTATCTCTACTTGGAAATGAAATGTTAATATTTAAGAAACTCGATTGACACATCCGAATTCATAATAATGCCTCTCATTATCTTCCATATTGTCAAGCTTTTTTGTTGCCAAAACAGAGAGAACAATCGTCTGACCTTGAGGCTCTGAATTATGTGACGGTGGCTTGCAATCGCGATTATGGTAGGTCGCGCAGTCGCCGCTGATAGCTTTACGTGAAAGTCTCTTTTTTTTTTATTATTGCTCATGTGAAATTTAGTAATTCGCTCGTAGTTTTCTGCAAATACACCAACATGATAGGGATGGTGTCGAAAACGAGAAAGTCTATGTTGGTTAACCTAAATGGATATATCACGTTAGCTAGCAAACAACTGCAGAAGAGAGTTGCAAGATCGCATTATGCAAGGTTTCCAGACGGTATGTCCTTGATTTTTTTTATTGTAAATTTGTGTTTTCAAAACAATGTATAGTGTATGTGTGAAGGTATTGTGTTGAAATTAAGAATTCAGAGTTGAATTTTTGGTAATTTTATGCTGATTGAAATATGTCTTGTAAATGTTATCACTTCATTTTAGTATAATTACGTTTCCGTATAACGTATAACGAAGCGTATAGAATTAACGTATAGAAAAATTATTATAATGAGTTGAAAATTCAAATTCGAGTTTTCGACGGAAGAGTATGTTTCAAGCATCTCTGAACTCGAATCGAACGTTTTTGAGGGGGTGTATAGGTGCAGGGCCGCCTATACAGATTGTGAGTCCTCTACAAACATTTATCACAGCCCCCTTCATATTTAATTGTGAATTTTTCATGTCTTCTCTTCAAAAAGAAAAAAAAAATATTGCAGGTCCGGATCCCCCTGCTTGAGTAGTGTTCGTCCCCCTACGGGCGGCCTGATGTGTGTTTGTGTGTGTGCACGCGCATGAATTTTTTTAAAAAATCAAAAAAAGGGGTCACGACATTCAACAATGTAATTATTGTATATATATATATTTTTTTTATTTGAAAATGAATGACACAGATTTTAAAACGCTAACTGAAACCGGTCTCGAGATATTGAATATTTTTCAGATAAATGTATAAAAAAAATTGTATAAAATGAAAAAGTAGTATCGTCAAACATGATTGGTAACTAATTTGGCGTAATATCGCCAACTTGGCAACTTTTTGAAAAATACTCCAAATTAGCGGAAATGGCGTCAAATTGATGAATTAATTATTAAAATATTTTAATATATAGACTATTGCTCTGCGGATGTTAGCAATAACTGTAATACCTTTTGTTCGATCCGGCATGGCCACTTTACTATAGATCTTACATAGACCTAATGTGTACACTTATTGACCTTTCCTTACAAAGTTATTGATGTGCTTCTTGACGACTCCGTATATAGGGTGGACGCTTCCAGAGCGGTTGTACTGTAACGTGTGTGATATTTTTACACACAATTTTGCTATTTGGATTATTTATTCAGAAAAATATTAAAATATTGGCAAAAGTTGTGTCATACTATTGTCTTTTGCAAAAAATTTGCCTCGAAACATCTATTTCTCAGAATTTGCTATAGATATATCGTCTAGATGTTGACTGATATAGCTTCGGCATCAAATTCTGAAGGGTGTCGTTGTGATTACTGAGGATTTACACTTTCGGTTCTTTTTTCCGTTTCCGGTTCAAAACTTTTCATTTTACTAGTAACATCCATTATCAAGATTGCCATTGGCTATATATAGAGCTTAAATGATTAACTGATATGGATTTAGCCATACATTTTGGAGGAGGTCATGGATAGAGTTTAGACGATGACTTATATGGCATTAAATTCTTGAGGGGTTAAGGAACTCTCTAAGGATTTCCATTTTCGGTTCAGGCGATGTCACTTCCAATTCAAAAATTTATATTTTCCTTGAAATATCTATTTCTCTGAATTTGCTATAGATAAAGCTTAGCTGATGACTGATATGGATGCAGCATCAAATTCTAGAGGGGCAGGGGGTTTACTATATTTTTTTTTTGAAATGTCTATATCTTAAGATTGACTATAAAGGTTAGATGGTGACTGATATAGATTCAGCATTAAATACCGGAGGAGGTTGGGGTTCACCAGAGATTTTCACTTCCGGTTCAAAAAATTTCCTTGTAACATCTATTTTTCAGGATTGGCTATTGACTGGGTTTAAATAATGACTATTATGTATTCAGTCTCGAATTCCAGAGAGGGTAGGGGTTCACTAAGAATTTTCGTTGGAGATGGGACTTGCTGTTTTCACGAAAATTCATATGACTGTACGAAATTAGTATGCAAAACGAATAAAGGGACTTAATATTTGGGTTAGAAATGAAATGTACGCATCATTTGCTACAATATGATGATTCCTTAATAAATTTCTTGTTTATTTTTTTTAACACTTTACAACAAAGTTGAAAAGTGTTTATGACTTTGTTTATTCTGTCTGTCTGTCTGTCTGTCTGTTAGCACGATAACTGCCGTAAAAATGACTTAATCAAATTGAAATTTTAGTATGTTGTTCAGACGGTCTGTACTCTGTAGGACCTATGGGAATATAAATGAATAATATCACCCAATTAGTTTTGGATTGAACCCGGGTTGAAAAAATGAAATACATTGAGCGCTATGGGACCTAATTTTTCAAATATTTTTTAAGCGGATTTAAAATTCACAAATTGCTTCGAAAATTTTAGGTAATATTCAAATTGTTCCATAAAATATATAAAAAAAAATTCAGCGAAATATATTCAGTTGTTTTTTAAATAAAAATTAAAATAATAATTACACCTCTTATATGAAACGATCACGTGACCATGATATGAAACGATCACATGACCCACTTCAAAATGATATATGGCATCCATCTTGTTTCAAAATCGTGATTTTTTAAGTTCTTTTTAATTCAAATTGAGTGTTGTATCCGTCCAAAAACTACTTTATTTTTGCTTAAATTCTGTGCATCTATATACTGAAACAACGCAAATACAATATATTTGAGTTTAAATGATTATCCAAATTTGATTATTTCTACAGCGAAGCCTATTTTTCACTTATGTAAAATGTAAGCAGCAAAATATGTAGAATGAGTTGTATTAGAATTGCTGTATTACTTTAACACAAAATAATTTAACCCATGGAGTCTGCATGGCTGATATGAATGAAATATTAATTGATTTTATAAAGAGAAGGACGATTTTTTTCGATGAAGTTTTAAGCATAGAGAATTACTTGTAGCTCCATGGTCTTATTTTTTAAATAAAATAAATTATTATAGTATTGTGATGAATGAAATGAATGGGAGAAAGTTATGAATGAAATGCTGTTTTTATAGAGAGATCCAGGCGTGTTATTTTTTCTATGACGTCATTTGAATGAATTTCAGTTGTTTTCGATTAAGTTTTCAAATATGATAAATGATCGTAGTATTATGATAGTTTTAAAAATATTACCGTGGAATGTATCGCATTTTAGAGATATTTAAACAAGGCAATTTATATTTCAATGCCGTCATTTGAATGAAATTCATTTTTTTCAATGAAGGTTTAAGTTTTCAAATATAATAAATTAATGTAGTTTTGTGATAAGTTTTAAAATATTACCGAGGAATGTATTGCATTTTCGACTTTTTTAAATAAAATTGCATTGAAGTTGGAAAGTGTTTCGTAATCAATGCTTTAAGCATGATTGATCTTTCTTGTTTCTGTTTCACATTAATTTGTGTTTTTCACGTTTAGAGGGGGAAAAAAAATAACACTTTTGTAAAGTATTGCTAAATAATTATAAAAATTTTAAAACATGTATAACGTGTGTGAATAATTTAAAACAGGTAATATCACGCAATGCTACATGTATCGTTAATTTTATAGTTAATCACTAATTATTTACAGAAGTGTAATTTTTTTTCTCAACTTAGAAAACATAAATTAGATGTGAAACATAAAAATTATACATAATTTAATGCTTTTCCTGAATAAATAAAGCAACTAGGAAAGTTTTGCATAAAAATATCACACGTTACGGTGAAATCGTCCTGCATGTATTAAAAGTAAATCATTCAAATTAATAATAAAACGCTAAAAAGTAAAATCTTCATTAGAATTTAAATTAGTAATGGTGTCAATCAGTTTCGGAGGCAAAAAAGCCTCCTCCAGGATAACAATCTCTTCGACAAAGGTAAGCAAGCATCTGCCCTTACAATAACTGCATTTGATTTACACATAAAACAACTAATTAAAATTAATCAACTATCATTTTCATACTCTTAGAGTGGATGTTTACTTCAAAAATATCGTTTCGAATATATATTTTATTCTAGCAAAGGTACACGCCTGTTTTCGCAAAGTGGCCAGACGCTTACATTTTTTGTAGTGGTCAGTTTGCATTTATATTATAAAGGACATAGGCGTTGCTAGGATTTCGGAAAAGGGAATCACGACCAATTGTGTGTGTGTGTTGGGGGGGGGGGGGGGCATAGATCACAGTGCTGAATTTCGTTTTTCAGTATGTAACCTATGGGAAATAATATAATTTCTCCACCAATTAGAGGAGTGGGAACTCACTGTGCTGAATTTCGTTTTTCAATATGTACCCTATGGGAAATAATATAATTTTTTCATCAATTGAGGAGTGTGTGTGTGTGGGGGGGGGGGGGGGGGGGGATTATGACTCTCCTGTTTACGCCACTGAAGATGGAGGTTATAATTTGCTTCCAATGCCAGTTGTGATACCACTGTTGCTAATTTAATTTACTCTGTGTTTTTAACGAACATTTTGCTTTTAACTTATATGCTTTATGGAATTTTTTCAATATGTTTAAAAAAGCGATAAGGAGCCGAAAAGGTTTTGTACAAGAAGAATAAACCTGTGCAGTGCATAAAAGGGTGTTATCCTTATCTACCTTTATGATTTTATCGTCAATTATCACTCTGCTGGAAGACTTTTGTGCTGTTTATTAGATCGTACAATAGAATTAAATGTATTTTGATATCTATAGCCTGTAAAAGGCTTGGAAAAAGATTTGATTCTTTGGCGATGGGATTTTCCTCAACAACGAATTATTGGCTAAGAGCTAGCTATCAGTCACTGTGGATTTTTGTAGTAGTCTTAAGCATTAGAATTTTGGATGTGAATAACATCTATGGTTGGGGTATCTCTAATCGACATCGGAGCGTTACGAAAAATGGACAACAGTTTAACGCTATATCCAGAGGCCCGATTAACTGACCAAGTTATATTGGAAGCACATGCCTATCTGGCGGCCCCATTTTGACCTCGTAAGCATAGCTCAAGAAACGTTTTTAAAATTATTTTCCCACAGAATCATGTAATAGTTCTTGAAAAAATCCTATTACAAGTCCTATAGTTTAAATCCTATTACCCGATTTAACTAAAAGTTCTTATCAAGCAATGGTTTTTTAAACTGGTTGCTTATACCAAATTATAACATTTTTTAAAACCATAATCGTTTATTTATTTATTTATTTTTTTATTTAATCGCATTCGACCCAAGTTTGCTTTTGTAATTAATTCAAACTTAAATTATTATTGCCATATCTATTTTTTGTTTCGCTAATAGTTTTAATATTTAAAATACAATAAAATAAGTAATAATAATAATAAAAAAATACATATAGGCAATTTAAATTAAGGCTAACAAAAATATTTCCTTGTTTGTCTGTAGAGTCAAGATACCATTTAGCTTAACTATTTAACCAAAATAGCTTAAATTTAAAAAAAAAAAAAACCGTAAAAATGTATAAATCAGGAATGCAATTTGGGGGCCCCTTTAAAACTTTTGAAACGAAGTATCTTTCCTTGCCTTTTCAGTAATCAGGCCCTGCTTATATTTCCAAACCTTATAGATAAAAATGGAAACAATTTTGACTTGTTTTGCCGGAAATAGGGTACAATTTATGAATATATAAGAATAATTTTAATATTTTGAACTTTTTTTTATTCGAGAAAATTTAAACGTTTTTATCCAAGCGAATTTTTGCTTCGCTTTGTTTACCTTCATTCAAAGTATTTTCTAAACTATAAAAGATAGATAGAAACAGTAAGTTACAAAAATGTTCAGTAGGAAATTTAGTTTTCAAATCAATTAATTTGTTTGGACAAAACTCTTTTAGTTTTTGAAGAATTGTTTTGTCAAATTCAAGAGGATTGAAAATTTTCCGTTTTAAAAATTTATAATGCTCGCATCTCGAAAACTGAATGTGCTACTTATGAACTATAAGAAATAATTTGTAGCCGTTTGAATGTTCTACAAAGATATATATTTGGATTTTGGATCGGGTTCTTAGTTTTCGAAATAGAGTAGTTATAATTTCGATGTTTTAATATTTTGAGCTTGTCTGAAAAGATTGTTCTAATTTCGATATTTTAATATATATATACTAGGGGGCTCCGCCCCCTGCTCATTCACACTCGCCAATCCCGTAACTCGCTTCGCGAGTCGGGAGGCTCCTACTCGCTGGCGCTCGCTAAGTTCACTTCGTGAGCTCTTTCACGACATAATACTTCAGTTGTGGGCCATCTTTTATTCTCTAACACTCACCAATCCCGGAATTTCGCTTCGCATGCTATTTCACCCGGCAGAGGGGCGGGACATCCTTTGTGTCGTTTGCTCGCTGACGATCGCTAATTCCCAGAGCTCAGTGACTCCGCCCTCTGTTTTATGCAGCCGCCCTCTGTTAACCAGCTCTTTTGTTACGAATGCTACGCAGAGTTCAGAGCTTCTCATCTAGTTCCCTGACCGTCACCAAGTTCTGGAAACCGCTAAGGAGCTCTTACAGCCACCCGGCCTCCATGCTCTCATCGTTATAATGCTCGTCAACTCCCGGAGTTAAGTACGTTATCCCCTGATCGCTACCGCTCACTAATCGCCGGAACTCGCACTGCGTGCTCTTTCTTTCACCCGCCTGCTACGTAGGCATATTACACCCGTTGTACTCCGCTTGCTGTTATCGAAAGCCCTGCAATTCAGGATCTCACTTCGCAACCTCTTTAAACTCGCTAGCGCTTGCCAACTTCCGGAGTTCGGTGGCTTCGTCCCATGTTCGTTGCCGCTCACTAAACGCCTGAATTCGCTTTGCTGTCTCTTTTTCCCGCCTGCTACATAGGTGTAATGCGCTCGTCGGACTCTGCTTTTTATTAGCTGAAGTTCTGCAATCCCCTGATCTCTTTCAACCCGCCTGCAAAGTATGGGTATTAGTAAGGTCAATAAGGCATAGCATTACAAAAATGGCTCCAAGTGTAACTATCGTTGTAGTCTATTTTTTTGGCATAGACTTGAGGTTTTAGACATATACCAATTACAAAGAAATTGGTAATTGGATTAATCAATTAAATCTTTGCTTATACTGGGAATGCAAAATTGAATTATTTCGTATTTAATTAGTCTAAAACTAAATTCTAAGCTCGCTTTACGCATTTACGTGCTCATGCGTAAAATTTCAGAATGGTACGTTTTGCTATTTGTTCGGAATGTAGTACGCAAGTGGTTCACACCCGTTGGGCCCAGTGTTCTCCGAGTTTGACAGCTTCTGATGAATCTGAATCATCTCTCTTTTTTAATTTAGAAAGTTTATAGTCACTGAGTTTACGTCACTGAGCACTAACGCGCATGTCACTGTAATCTGATGTGGGCAGTACGTGACTTCTCCTAAATAATGCTAAGAATCTACATCTTTCACAGTAGAAAAATTATGTATAACATCCATGGCACAATGTTTGTAACGTTGAACTGTGCATTGAGCGCTTTTTCGGATGACAACATGTAAAATTATTTCGAACTACCCAATTCATTTAGATTTCGCGCAATCCTAAATTGACAATTATAAATATGGATAGCATCTGCAATATATTAAAATATTTTAATAATTAATTCATCAATTTGGCGTCATTTTTTTTTTTTTTAATTTAGCTTCATTTTTACAATTTTGGCGATGTTTTCGTCATTCTGGGACGAAATATCGCCAAGTTGGCAATATGTCGCTAAATTAGTCGCCAAGATTGCTAAATATTACAGGCAAACGGAGAGAAGAGGTTTTCTTATATATATATATGACTATTGTCGAATTGTTAAACGTTAAAGTATAAAACTATTACCCAAAGGATATTTTCTCGTGAATGGAACGAACAAGATCCACGAGAATTATGTTAACAAGTTTAGCGCATAATTTTACATATGAAAATTGAACCTATTTCAGTTAATAGTTTTTTTAATTTATGTGATTTTTTTTTGATAAATTTATTTGAAAATGTGCAACATCTCGAGAACGGTTCATGCTAGCATGCGTAAGTTTGTGTTATTCGTTTTCTAACAAAACAATTACATAAGAAATGATCATTTGCTTAACAGTATAGAAGGTTCTGATTTTGTTAGTTTCTTTTTTCAAAATGTTTGTTCTTTATTCGAAAATATGGAGTCTTCCGAACATTCGATTGCGTTTAAAAGCAAAAGGGTTCCAGTATTCACTGATTGTAATATTTGTACCAAATTTCGTTCGAAACGCCCTATTCGTTCGTATGATGTCGTATCCACACACACACACACACTCAGCCAACAACCCTGCCGTGCTGAAAACACCGGTTCTCGTTAGATCACCGAAGTCAAGCAGCATCGGGCGCGGTTAGTACTTGGGTGGGTGACCACCTGGGAACACCGCGTGCTGTTGGCACATTTCGGGCGCGGTAGCCTTGTGGTTTGCGCGCTGGATTTGCACGCTGCCACAACTGCTGCCGTGTTCATGCGGAGTACGATCACGTTAAACATGTGGGTCCGTAAGTCCTTCCGAGAGGTTGGTGGTAGGGGAAGGAGGGTACGGTCTCCTCAACAACAACACACACACTCTCAGACATCACTTCTAAATCGTTCGAATCGAGTTCAAGGATACTTGAAACATGTTTCCTATCCCGTCACAATACTTTTCCTATACATTATCAGTGCTGTACAAAGTAAGCTCTGTTCTATCCCTGATACATTAAATTATGTATGTAGGGAAAATAATAAAAATGTTTGATTCGCTTCCAAGAATTCTTGAAACATGAAAATTCATATTATCGAATTTTTGGCATCACAGTACTTTTGTATTTATTCTCTACTCAGAATGAAAAAAAGGAAGTCTTTTACACAAGACATTCTGATCGAATAAAGATCGTACTAATCTAGCCTTTATGGAAGATTCCTTTCTTATCTCAGTTTACACATATGTATTTTCATAATTATTAACGGTAGCAATGTATATCTGTAGATATTGGTTTTTGGATGCGAAATTTAGTTCAGTATTTGGCAAAAACTCAAATCTAAAATATTTGGAAGCAGTATCATCACTAGGTTGAATATATTAATGTCTTTACTTTTCTAGGAAGTTGCCGAAAAATACATTTGTTGTTCGTCATAGAATCTTTCTATTAGTCGTAGTAATCGAATTAGCGATTTGCATTACCGGTTATTATTTTATTTCGCTTAACTGAAATAAACCGTATATTTAAAACTAGAACTGATTACTCGGCTTTGCCTTTGCTCTTGTCTTAAAAAAGTCCGCTACGTAAGTAATACAGATTGCAGATATCACTACTCAATTTTCAAATCTCCTGTTTTGAATTAAAATCATTTCCGCGCTTCGTTTTTACCACGTGCAACCATGCTAATTGTACAACGTGGACGTAATGCGCCCTAAATAAGCTCCTTTGATACACCCTATATAACTGAAAATACTTAAAATCGTAAACAAGAACGGGAGTTCCTTTCAGCTAGATTTTATTTTTCTAGTTTAGTTTTTGATTTTAGTTAAAAAAAGTTAGATTTTGATTTTTAGTTTAGTTTTTGTTTAAATGTTAGATTTTCTTTTTTTATCATCCAGTTCGTGCCTCGCCATTTTTTGCGATTAAACCTGCTCGGCACCTGATCAAAAAAGAAGAAAAGTTCTTTTCGTCTGCTGGATTAGATTGATTTTGAAGCCAAAAGTAAAAATAAAATTTTATAAGCTATTTTCTAAAATTTACGTCCGATTTTAGTCAAATTTTCAGAACAGCCTTATTGTATTAAAATAATAATTTATATTCCAAAAATTAAAAATGCATCTTTAAAATTCACAAAATCAGAAAATCGCAAGTGATAAGTCAGACATCGTTTTTCGTACCTTTTGCATTAGGAACTCGTTTGCTAGAATAAACGGGTTTAATAGTAAAAATTTTGACGGATTTTCGAATTTAAACGTTCATGACTTTTAAACTAATTCGACTAAAAAAAAAAAAAAATGCTTAGCCCTATCGTCCGGGCATTTGGTTTTCCGTGTACCAAATTTTGCAGGCGTCCGTAGCTTCGATTTTCCGCTACATACGACAGACACATAGATATCGTCTTTTGTTATGTTACTAGAACATGTACCCGCCTTTGCCCGGAAGTTAAAGCATAATAATTAAATTCATTTATTCGAGTTTCAAAATCGACCGAGTTAAGGAACGCACAATGCATAGCGCAATCAACACAATCAACCGAATTTCGACTGTTAAGTTTATAACTTTCGGCTATTTCTGTAGATACTTGACACCTGCAATATCAAAGGATTTTAAAATTAAAAGGCGGTTTTCAAAAATATGGAAAAAGCAACGAAAATATGAGAAGTGGAGAGCTATTTTATGTAAAATTCGTTAGAAGTTCATTATATATATTTATTTTATGTAGTTGGTCAAGTAATTTAAAAGTTAATAAGTGGGTATCAAATGGATGGAAAAATCAATTTTTTACTGTCGGTAAATAAGGATAGTTCAATGTAAAATTAGTTTCTTAGTTTGAGGATTTATCTGTTAATTCATGTGCCAGCCTCTTCCCCAAATTCTATCGCGAAACATTGACTGAAAGCTAAATTAAATTTAGATTTAAAGATAGTGAAATTAAAATTTATTTTCTAGCTAAAATAAAGTGATTCGAGGAAATACTTATTTGGAAAAAAAAAAATTAGATAAAAAAATTAATTGATTTTATTTATTAATAAAATACTCGGAAAGTTTGCCTTACTTTTAACAAATCGGAAAAATGGTTTTAGTTTTAACAACGTGTAGTAGAAAGCGCCACCAATTCAACAGGCTAGATCTCGAGTTTTAAGTTCATAACTTGTAAACTAATTCAGATTAGGTTGTGCGATCCCCATCAATGGAAGTTTCGTAAAAGGGCTAGAGCTTCCACAATCTTAAACAATTAATAATTTTTCTTCTGATAAGTTTAATTTTTAACCTCAAACTTTATTTTTCACTTTAAGCCCATTTAACTTTAATGTATGGAGTTAAATTTCGTTTAATTATTTGTCAACTCTGCAATTAGAATTGTATAGGAATTCTCCAAATCCTGACTTCCTATCATCCAATCAGAACTCGGATATATAAAATGAATTCGTTCAGTCCAATCAGATCACCTCTTAGCCCATTGTTTAAGAAAGATACTTATATTTTCATTTCAACTCTGTATTCGAAAGTTGAAAGAAAAATCATCTCTCTCTCTTCCTCTCTCTCTCTCTGTGTGTGTGTGTGAATATCTTCTTTTAAATTCTATTCCATCCCCCTTTTCGGAGCATTTCATGTAATTCCACAGTCGGAACTACAAAACCTACATCCTGGAGATACAGCCTTTTTGGCTAGGCACTCCGCTAGCTGACCTCACCAAGGTGAGAAAAAAAATGCCCTCGACCTTTGTACTAAATTTCATGGTTGTATGTCATTTAGATTTTCCGCTACGCGAGCCACAGACAAACACACACACAGATATATTTTCTTATAAATTTCTATAATGTCTGGTCTAAAAATATCGAACCTGACTGTACTGCACTACTTCTAAACTACGAGGACTTCCTGTGAGAGCCACGTGCGAAGTGAGAGCAATTTGTTTATGACACACTCAAAATAACTTTCAACCAATCTATATATATAAAGAAGAAAAGTATGTATGTATGATCCAACATCACGGGAGAACGGCTGAACCGAATTTGATGCAATTTGGTGGGTAGTCTTGAAATAGCCTCACTTAAAATTTAGTCCATGTTTCGAATTTCTAACACCAGGGGTTGTCGCGATATTAATGAAAAACGAAACTTTCGTTTGTCTCATCATCACGGGAGAACAATTGCACCTAAATTAATGAAATTTTGTGGGTAACTTTGAAATAGCCTTCCATAAATTTAGTCCAAGTTTCGGGTTTCTAAGACCAGGGGTTGCCGAGATATTAATGGAAAACGAAACTTTTCCTTAGGAGTTCTACTCTCTATCTCCATGATTCCCAACGAAAAAGGTTGGAAATCGTTGGTTTATTTTGAAAATCGCAGGTTTGAAATATGAATCTAAATGGAAACTATCACCATGGTTTATTTTTCACAGGCTTACTCAACAAATTTTATTAATTTGAATAATAAATAAATGAATATAAAAATATCTATCTCTATATATATATATATATATATATATATATATATATATATATATATAAAGAAGAAAAGTATGTAGGATCCAATGGAAATGATTGGCCAAAGAGTGGCTAATCAGATCCATTTTTTTTCTTACATAATGCAATGAATTTACTTCTTTCACAGTGAAAAAACAATGTATAAGATTCACGGCCCTATATGTTCCGGTGTAATTTTTATCAGAGTTTTGCATCGGGACACCCGAGCAACGCCGGGTAATCGCTGCTAGTTTCTTTTATAAAGAAACAATCAAAATAGCTTTTAACGATTGCAGAAAATTTAAATAATATGTGTCCTTACAAATCAATTAATATTGTAACATTTTATAAAGAGGGGAGGAATTTTCCAATCAAAACGATAATATAATTCTCTTATATCCATACTCTTACTTAACAGAATTTGTTATATTTTCCCTACATACATAGTATAATGTATGTAGGGACAGTATTGTGACGCAATGGATAATTCGATGTCGAGCATTCCTGAACTCGAAACGAACGGATTGAGGTGATGTTATTTATGTGCATGTTAATCTGTGTGGAAGCGATCTCATGACCGAATGAAGCCTTTCGAAAATAGTTTCGTACGATTATTACTATCGGTGAATACTAGAACCCTATTGACTTTAAACGCGATCGAACGTTCAGTGCGGTCATAGGGGTTTCCTGTACAACGGCACAAATACATAGCTAGCTGCCATCGTTCGTGAGATATTGGCCTGAGGAAGGACTTTCCTTGTAACACTGTATATAAAAGAGAAAGTTATTAAAACTATTATGCAACAGTGGGATTTTTACAAGCCATTCTGGGGATGATTCCGGGGGGGGGGGGATCAACTGAAATTTGATGAAATGTTGTACTGTCATCGCAAATACGTATGTGTTGAACACCCAGACCACTCGACTGGCCCTTGGGAAATACGTATGAGTGTAAAATTTCAAGAAAATCCGCTCTTTAGAAGTACAAACAAGAAAGACCAATCATGCATACAGCATTGTTTATGAAACACTTTCCAACTTCAATGCAATTTTATTTAGACATCTCTAATATGCGATATATTCCTCGGTAATATTTTTAAAATTGTCACAATACTACATTAATTTATTATATTTGAAAACTTCATCGAAAACAAATGAACTTTATTCAAATGACGTCATCGAAAGATAAATTGCCTGGCTCTCTCTATAAAAGCAGCATTTCATTCATAAACATTTTCCCATTCCTTTCATTCATCACAATACTATAATAATTTATTTTATTTAACAACTTAAAACCATGGAGGTACAAGCAATTTAACTCTATGCTTAAAACTTCATCGAAAAAAAATCGTCTTTGTGTAAAATCAATGAATGTTTCATTCATATTAGCTATATTGCAGACTCCATGAGCTAAATAATTTTGCGTTAAAGAAATGCAGCAGTTATTATACAACTCATTCTACATATTTTCGTGTTTGCATTCTTCATAAGTGAAAAGTAGGCTTCGTTGTAGAAATAATCAAAGTTGGTTGATCATTTAAATTCATCTATATTGTAATTGCGTTGTTTCAGCATGTAGATGCACAGAATTTAAGCAAAAATAAAGCGGTTTTAGGACGGACACAACACTAAATATGAATTAAAAAGAACTTTAAAAATCACGATTTTGACACAAGATGGATGTCATATTTTATTTTGAAGTGAGTCACGTGATCATATAATTGTCACATGGTCTCTGCATATAAAGGGTGTGATTATTATTTTAATTTTTATTTAAAAAACTACTGAATATATTTTGCTGAACATTTTTTTATATATTTTATGGGATAATTTGAATATTTCCTAAAACTTTCGAAGCAATTTGTGAATTTTAAATTCGCTTAAAAAATGTTTGAAAAATTAGGTCCCATAGGGTTCAATGTATTTCATTTTTTCAACCCGGGTTCAATCCAAAACTAATTGGGTGATGTTATTCATTTATATTCCCATAGGTTCCACAGACCGTCTGAACAACATACTAAAATTTCATTTTGATAAAGTCATTTTTACGGCAGTTATCGTTCTAACGGAAGACAGCCAGAATGAACAAAGTCATAAACACTTTTCAACTATGTTGTAAAGTGTTAAAAACTGATTTCGAAATTTGACCCAAACAAAGAGAGAAACTAACCTAAAATAAAACTGTAAAATTCAAAATAAATTTCACAGTAATGCATTTTTCAGTATAACGACTATTTGCTTACGTTTGAACTAACAATACTTTATATCGAATTTCCCAGAATAACGAAATATAAGTAGTGTGGTTCCACGAATTTCGTTATAATAAGATTCGTCCCGTAACTAAATGCCCTGACTTCCCGATTGTGTGGAAATACTTGATGAGAAAGCGATCAATCGTTAAAATAAACGATGTCTGAAGTTTCGTCGTTTACCGAAGGAGAAAGTATCGCTTAAACTACTGAAGTTTCAAGAGTTTGCCAACTCCTGTAATTACCTTAATTAAGGAAAATAACAGCAAAGGTTCATCTTTCATCGGGTAGACGCTT
The DNA here is from genome assembly GCA_951213105.1 of Amaurobius ferox. Classification (NCBI taxonomy): domain Eukaryota; kingdom Metazoa; phylum Arthropoda; class Arachnida; order Araneae; family Amaurobiidae; genus Amaurobius; species Amaurobius ferox. Next base: position 133,720,218 of record OX578149.1, on the reverse strand, counting down.
TAAGGAAGCAAGGCACTGTTTGAGGAATATGAAGTGAAAAAATGCTTTTCTGCAGTGTCTACGCTCCTCGTATATAAATGATAAATTACCGCAGCCCTGCTGTTTTACGTAAATTTTTGTTATTTAAACACCGATAATCCGAAGTTTTCAATAAATCGAACTAATTTTTTTCCTGTCCTACCCTATTGCTCAAAGAATCTCACGCACCGAATGCTATAATTGAAGAAATCAAGGAATATTATTGTAACTTTTAGAACGCCTCCTATACAGTGGCGTAGCGAAGGGGATGGTAAAGCGCGACATCTGTCCTCGGGCGCCAAAAGGCAAAATTCACATTTTTTTAAATGTGTTAATGGACACTCTCACTGCAAACAAAGTCTAGAAAAGTAAATTCAAACATTCCTAATTTAATTTCAAATTTTCAGTTCTTTATACTGTTTACCTATTTTACATAACCAGACCATACGTGTCACAATATTTATTCAAACAGGGAATAGGTAAGGCTATTATATATAAGAGCTCTAAGAATAGGCATTGTATATAGTCAAGAAGATAGGTGACAGCTTCGTTCGGACAACTGCTAGACCATTTACATATTGGCTAACTGTTGATCACCAGACAGTAACGGATTATATGGCTTAACAACTTGTCAACTACAGGGGTGCCGTCGACAGACTCTGTGGCAACGTCTATAGATGTCTATATGCACCCATAAAAATTGAGCTACAGCCACGAAATTCGGCGTGCAAATGTCATTTTAAGAGTTATGCAAATTATCAAACTATCAACGCCAAGGATGTTGTAGGGCTCATGCAATGCGCATGAGAACAACTCATCGTGCAGCTTTCTAAATAACCAGTGTTTACCCACGGGCAGTTGGAATTGGATTTTCTGCTCTGATACAGCAAGTTGTATACAAAGATGCCTTTAAGACGTATACTCGACGGCGCTACCAACAATTGTAGGATTTAAAGAGACGTCGCATCCTAGGCCTAAGGCAAGTTGGTTGGTCCAACAAGCGCTTATCAGTCGCCATTTTGGTTAGAGCGATATGGCAGTTTCTCGGTGTTGGCAACAGTGGTTCAGAGAAGGCACATGTAACCGTCGCCGAGGTCCAGGACGTCCCAGACAAAAAACTGCTCAAGAGGATCGTGCAGTCAGGAGAGGAGCCACGTCCTAAGGAATACGAGCTGTGGTATCCCGGGCATAGAGTCTTTTGACATGTTGTAGCCTTCGCCTCACAGTACTGGCGGATATCGACTTTCCCATTGCTGTGTTAGCCATTGCTCGGAGAGGGGGTGCGGCGTTCGGCGATTGCATTTCGTCAGTAATGCGTCATCAGAGGATGTTGTAACCTTAGGACGACTTGGAACGGGTTTCCGGATGACTGTTGCACCACTTGTTTGGAATTGTTTCCATAAACGAAAAATGGCAGAAAGGTCCACAAGAAAGAAATTGATGATTTCCTTAATGGACTGTCCTGGCTCAAGCCTTCCGACGGCACGCCATCGTTGAGAATCTTGCAAACACATTCTTTGTGTCACAACAAAGCTAATCTAAAATCAACCCTAACACTCTTCGAAAAATTTCTCTTACGCGCAGACGAGTCGTTTTCACCCCACGCCTAATTTTCATATTTCTCGAAGAGCCAATTGTTATTGAACACTTCATTTTATATTTGTCAACAACAGTAAGTTTCACTCAATAAAATTCACGGATGCGTTCGCTATTTGAGAATTTGCATTGCGTGCTTAACTTTTGGAAGGCTGTACACTTTCTTTTTAAAATTTTTTTTAATATTCTTGTAATATAATAATTGAAAGTGTATTTGTTTGTTTGTCTGTTTCGTATACAAATCGACGTTTTTTTATGGATATTTTTTTCAGATTTGGTGTGGTTATTCTTTTCGACACTCGGATCACCCCGTCATTGTTTCTAGTTTGTAGGCACACAAGTTGTCGAGATATTAATAAAAAATCTGATGTGGGAAGCGCATGACTTTCCTTTGCAATGAATTTACTTCTTTCACAAAAGCTTTACGGATGAACAGACGGAGAAATGGGCTATTCTTGTAGTCGAGGCTTATGTTCTTTCCAATAAGATATCAAATTTTCATCAATTAGTCGTCATTTTCATTGATTTAGCGCCATTTTTACCAATTTGACGATATTTTCATCAGTTTGGCAATATTTTAAATAGTTGTCAAGTTGGCTATATTTTGCCATATTTGTCGCTAAAATTTACTTAAGCTTTATGGACGAGAAATAGGTTATTCTTATAATGGGCAAATGACTATTTGCGTCCAAATGAAAAACTAGTACCCAAACTATTTTGTTTCGTAAATGGAACGTGCTAGATCCACGAGAATGATGTTAACAAATTTATCACATAATATTACATATGAAAAGGAAACATATGTTACAATAGTTTTTTTTTTTTTTCTGTTATGTGAATTTTTGATAAATTCATTTGAAAAATGTTGTTGTTGTTGAAACCCAGACCGTCCGACCTACCAGAAAGGTGTAAGGTAACTGTTTGGACGGTCGGGAAGTGCCACCCAATTTAGACCGGAACCCAGTGGGGGAGGCATCCACAGGGACCGTACCCTCCTTCCCCTACCACCAACCTCTTGGAAGGACTTTCGGACCCACATGTTTAACGTGATCGTACTCCGCATGAACACGGTCATTTGAAAAATGTGTAATATCTCGAGAATGGTTCATACTAGCGTTCTAATTTTTGTATCAATCGTTTTGTAATGAAAAATTACATAAGAAATGATTATTTACATAACTTTATTAAAGGTTTTGATTTTTTGACGATATTTTTCAAAATTTCATTTGAAAATTTACGGGTGTTCTGAACAATCGATTGCATTTAAAAGCAGTAGGGTTCCAGTGTTCACAGGTTGTAATTTTTGTACCAAATTTCGTACGAATATCTCTATTCGTTCGTGAGATATCGTCTCCATAGACACACATACTTTCACACACACACACACACACACACACACACACACACATACTTTCACACACACACACACACACACATACTTTCACACACACACACACAGACATCACCTCAGACGCGTTCGATTCGTGTTCAGGAATGCTTGAAACGTGCTCTTCCGTCGAAAACACGAATTCGAATTTTCGACTTTCCTTATGCATTATACTATGTATTATAAGGAAAGTAAAAACGCTTCCATATAGTGCAGACGATTATTTTTTAAACTTTATTTGAAAAGAATTATATGTTGCCTAGCAACGGAATTAAATCAAAGTAGGCGATTTTCATTCAATGGAGCGTATTTAAAAAATAAGGAAATTGATATAAAAATAAATATTTATAAAAGACTAGCAGCATACCCGATCTTCGTACGGAGTATATAATATAAAGAAACTTAAAATTCACAATCATGTGCAAATACCTATAATATACTAAAAGGCATTTTTAATCAAAATTTTCTGTTAAAATATTTAATTTAATGCTCCTAAAAAGAAGTTTAAGAATCTCTGTTCTCACTATACAAAATTATCTTCACTGGCAGATCTGAAGAATAAAACATCCTGGCCCCTTTTGTAAGTAAATTTACAAAAGAATATGGAATTGAATCAATATATGCAAGATAAAAACGTTAAAATTGTATGGTACCCGTACTACTTATATACGCGAATATTAGAAGATATAACCTGTATTAGTAGATTACATGTATAAATTGACAATTTCAATAAACCCGTAATCTTGAAACCTGAAGGCAGTAATTGATTCCAATATATGCTAAAATCAAAGTGCTAACATTATATGGAAAATTATATACCCGTACTACTTATAATGTCGTAGATTAGAAGATATGTCCGAGTGTTAGTAGAAGCTTACCCGTATTGCAATATGAGTCTCAAAAATCTTTGCCAAAATAAAACAGATGACGTCATAAATTAAAAATATCAATAATCCCCCTAATCTTCATACCAGAAGGCCGTACTTGATTCCAATATATGCCAATATACCTGCACTACTAATATTCTCTTAGATTAGAAGATATACCCGTGTATTTGTAGAAGATTACTCTTACAACGTACAATATATGAGTTTCAACAATTTTTGCCGCAATAAAACAATGACATAATAACTTGAAAATATTGATAATCTCTGAATCAATAATCCCCGAAAATATCAATAGTAATAATATTTAAACCTGAAGACCGTAATTGATATTTGCCAGACAAAAATGCAATGGCAATGGAATTTATTTTACATACATATCTTCATTATTCAAATCGGAAAAGATTTAATAAAATCGTCTGCCGCATAAGAAGATTGGATTTAAATTCATTGCTAAGCGACATGATATTATTTCCTTCAAATAAATTGGTGGAAAAAATATCGTCTAAATAATGCTATCTCTATGGAAGGTTTGGCGACATTTTCGTCAATTTAGCGACATTTTAAAAAATCCTTAAATGTATCGCCAAGTGGGACTGTAGAACTGATATTCCCACTTGGCGACAAATTGACGAAATATCATCACAATACTATCCTCCAACAAAACATAATTAAAAAATTTCGCTAAATGTGTTACTAAGTAGGACGGTTGGATTGACACACAAATGCTAACGAAACATCATTTCAGTACTCTCTTCTAATAAAACAAAATAAATGTCATTGATTTGCGTCGTTTCTAACAATTTGGCGACATTTCCGTCAATTTGGCAAAAAATAAAAGTTGACAAGTTAGCGATATCCCGCGAAATTCGTAGCTCTGAATTTGTAGATCTGAATAAAACACCCAGATCCCGTTTGTATATACTAAATGAAAACACTACAATTGATATATATACCCGTTCTACTTTTTTTCTATTTCAACAATCGGCTAAATAAATTTATTTGCTAAACACAATATATAAACTTGAAAACTCTTTGCCAAAATAAATGAAAGTGATGTACGCAGTCCGCAATTAATATAATTAAAATAAAAATCAAACCGTTCATTTATAATATATATGTTTATATCCATTTATTTATTATTCAAATCCAAAAAATAATAATAAACATTAACAAATACATTTAATTTAATTGCGTTGCCGAGCAACATGATATATCCTTATAAAATGTTAAAATTAATTAACCATTTTGATTTAATACTTTTTTTTCATCGTTGAGTAAAAGCTTGTGCAAAATGAACCATGGTGATAGATTCTCCAATTAAATTCATGTTTTCAAATAATTCGTAATTTCAGAAGTGACTATATAGCGCAAAAACCTGCCACCAAACTCAGAGATAAAATTTTAATTCATTTTCACATTTCATACAAACGATTTCCAACCTTTTCGTTTGAAGGAACTCCAGGAGTTAGAGAGTAGAACTCCTAGGAAAAAGTTTCGTTTGTCACTAATATCTCGACAACCCCTAGTCTTAGAAACTCAAAACTTAGACTAAATTTAAGGGGGTGCTATTTCAAATCTACCCACAAAATTTCATTAAATTCGGTTCAGCCGTCCTTTCGTGATGATTATACAAACGAAGGGTTTGTTTTTTGCTAATATCTCGAGAACCACTCGTTTTAGAGACTCGAAACATGGACTAAATTTTAGGTGGGGCTATTTCAAGGCTACCGACAAAATTTCATCAAATTCGGTTCAGCCGTTCTCCCGTGATGATGGGACAAACAAACAGATAGACAGATTTTCAATTTTATTTATATAGACTAGCAGCATATCCGTTCTTCGTACGAAGTATATAATATAAAGAAACTTATAATTCGCAATCATGTGCAAATTCTGTTAAAATATTAAATTTATTGCTCCTAATGAGAAGTTTAAGAATATCTGTTCTCACCATTCAAAATTATCTTCACGGGCAGATCTGAAGAATAAAACATCTTGGTTCCTTTTGTAAGCAAATTTACAAAAAAAAAAAAAAAAAAAAAAAAAAAAAAGGAATTGAATCAATATATGCAACCCCGTACTACTTATATTGTCGCAGATTAGAAAATATGCCAGTGTGTTAGAAGTTTACCCGTATTACAATATGAGTCTCAAAAATATTTGCCAAACTAAAAGAGATGACGTAATAAATTGAAAATATCAATAAACTCCGTACTCTTTATACCAGAAGGTCGTAACTGATTCCAATATATGCCAATATATATCAAAACATATGCCAATATACCTATACTACTTATATTCTCGTAGATTAGAAGATATATACCCGTGTATTTGTAGAAGATTACTCGTACAACGTACAATATATGAGTTTAAACATTTTTTGTCATAATAAAATAATTGCATAATAACTTCAAAATATCAATAATTCCTGAATCAATAATCCCCGAAAATATCAATAATAATAATAACATTTAAACCTGAAGACCGTAATTGATATTATCCAGTCAAAAATGCTATAAGAAAAATCAAATCGTTCTTTTCTAAAATATATTTTTATATCCATTTATTTATTATTCAAATCGAAAATATAATAATTAAAATTAACAGACAGATTTAATTTAATTGCGTTTCTGAGCAACATGATAAAAGATAGAATTTTCCTCATAAACTGCGAAATTAAATAACCATTTTGATTTCTTTATACGTTTCATTGTTCAGTAAGAGCTTGTGAGAAATAAATCATGGAGATAGATTTCCCATTTAAATCATGTTTCAAACAATTCATGTTTTCAGGAAGTGACTAATTAGCGCAAAAAATGTCCCACCAAACTTAGAGATACAGTTTTAATTCATTTTCAAACGATTTTCCGCCTTTCCGTTTGGATAAACCACGGAGTTGGAGAGTAGAACTCCTAGGGAAAAGTTTCGTTTTTCATTAATGTCTCGACAACCCCTGGTCTTAGAAACTCGAAACTTTGGCTAAATTTATGGGGGGCTATTTCAAGGCTACCCACAAAATTTCATTAAATTCGGTTCAGCCGTTCTTCCGTGATGTTGAGACAAACGAAAATTTCGTTTTTTACTAATATCTCGAGAACCACTGATCGTAGAAACTCCAAACATGGACTAAATTTTAAGTGGGACTATTTCCAGGCTACCCACAAAATTTCATCAAATTCGGTTCAGCCGTTCTTCCGTGATGACGGGACAAACAGACAGACAGATTTTCAATTTTATTTATATAGACTAGCAGCATACCCGTTCTTCGTACGGAGTATAATATATAAAGAAACTTATAATTCAGAATCATATGCAAATTATGTTAAAATATTAAATTTATTGCTCCTAAAGAGAAGTTTATGTATATCTGTTCTCATCATGCAAAATTATCGTCACGGGCAGATCTAAAGAATAAAACATCCTGGCCCCTTTCGAAAGCAAATTTACAAAAAAAAGGAATTGAATCAATATATGCAAAATGAAAGCATTAAAATTGTATAGGACCGGTACTACTTATATACGCGAATATTAGAAGATATAACCTGCATTAGTAGATTACATGTATAAATTGAAAATATCAATAAACCCGTAATTGATTCCAATATATGCCAGAATGAAAGCACTAAAATTATATAGGAATATATATATATATATATATATATATATATATATATATATATATATATATATCCCCATACTACTTATATTATCGCAGATTAGAAAATATGCCTGTATGTTAGTAGAAGATTACCCTTATTACAATATGAGTCTAAAAAATCTTTGCCGAAATAAAACAGATGACATTATAAATTGAAAGTTTCAATTTTCCCCGTAATCTTTATACCAGAAGGTCGTAATTGATTCCAATATATGCCAATATATATCAAAATATATGCCTATAAACCTGTACTACTTATATTCTCGTAGATTAGAAGATAACACGTGCATTTATAGAAGATTACTCGCACAACGTACAAGATGTGAGTTTCAACAATTTTTGTCATAATAAAACAATGGTATAATAATTTGAAAATATCAATAATCCCTGAATCAATAATCCCCGAAAATATCAATAATAATAATGCGTAACCTGAAGACCGTAATCGATATTATCCAGTCAAAAATGCAATGCCAATGAAATTTATTTTATATACATATCTTTATTATTCAAATCGGAAAAGATTTAATTAAAATCGTATGCCACATAACACATTGGATTTACATCCATTGCTAAACGACATGATATCAGTTGCTTCAAATAAATTGATGGAAATCATATCGTCTGAATAATGCTATCTCCATGAAAGGTTTGGCGATATTTTCTTCAATTTAGCGATAACTTAAAAAATCGCTAAATTTATCGCCAAGTGGGACTGTAAAACTGATAGTCCCATTTTGCGACAAATTGACGAAACATCATCATAATATTATCCCATAACAAAACACAATTAATTTCATTTATTAAGCGCAATTTTATCAATTTCATGACATTTTTATAGATTTACAAACATTTTTATCAATTTGGTGATATTTTAAAAATTCGATAAATGTGTTACTAAGTAGGATGGATAGACTGACCCACAAATGCTACCGAAACATCATTTCAGTACTGTCTTCTAAAAAAACTAATTTAATTTCATTGATTTGCGTCGTTTTTAGCAATTTGGCGATATTTCCGTCAATTTGGCAAAGTTTAAGAAAAGTTGCCAAGTTAGCGATATTCCGCCAAATTCGTAGCTCTGAAATTGCAGATCTGAAGAATAAAACATCCTGATCCTGTTTGTATATACTAAATGCAAACACTAAAATTGTATTAGAAGATATACCCTTTCTACTCTTTTTCTGTTTCAAAATCGGATAAATGAATTTATTGGTAAACACAATATGAGTTTATTAGCTAAACCCAATATAAAAGCTTAAAAACTCTTTGTCAAATGAAAGTGATGTACGCAGTCCGTAATTAATATAATTAAAAGAAAAATCAAACCGTTCATTTACAAAATATATTTTTACATCTATTTATTTATTATTCAAATATAAAAAAATAATAACAAATATTAAGAAACACATTTAATTTAATTGCGCTGCTGAGCAACATAATATAATAAAGAATCTTCCGCATAAACTGCGAAATTAAATAACCATTTTGATCTCTTCCCCATAAAATGCAAAACTAATAACCATTTTGATTTCTTTATACTTTCCATTGTTTAGTAAATGCTTGACCATGGAGTTAGATTTTCCATTTAAATTCATGTTTCAAACAATTCATGCTTTCAGATAGTGACTAATTAATGCAAAAATCCTGCACTAAGCTCAGAAATGAAGTTTTAATTCACGTTGACGTTTTAAACAAACGATTTTCATCCTTTCCGTTTGGATAAACCACGGAGTTGGAGAGTAGATCTCCTAAGAAAAAGTTCCGTTTTTCATTAATATTTCGATAACCCCTGGTATTAGGAACTCGAAACTTGGGCAAAATTTATGGGGGGCTATTTTAAGGCTACTCACAAAATTTCATTAAATTCGATTCAGCCGTTCTCTCGGGATGATGAGACAAACGAAATATTCGTTTTTTAGTAATATCTCGAGAACCACTGGTTGTGGAAACTCCAAACATGGACTAAATTTTAAGTGGGGCTATTTCTAGGCTACCCACAAAATTTCATCAAATTCAGTTCAGCCGTTCTCCCGTGATGATGGGACAAACAGACAGACAGACAGATTTTCAATTTTATTTATATAGATTTCATATTTTTGATTGGGTTGTATCAGTTACGGCTTAGAGATAGATTGCGGGAGTTATTGATATTTTCAATTAAGTTATCTGTTTTATTTAGGTAAATATTTTTGAAATTCATATATTTTCTATTGATTGTGAACTAACTAATTGTTGTATAGGAAAAAAGAGGCACGGCTAAAATTTTTACTACCATGTCAGCGTCTTCGTTTTAGCGTATGTTGACTAAACTTTCAGATTCTTATAAATTGGTTTACCATCGGGATCAAGATTTTTGATGTGAATAATATCTGTGCATGGCGCTTTTGTGGCGAAAATCAGAGCTTTACCAAAAATTTAAACACTTTGGACTCTTAAATATCCGAACTTAATATTTAAAAATATCTATTAAGTTTGATCTTTTATATCTATTAAGTTAAGTCTGTCTGTATCATTTTTCTTGTTTTGTCAGAATGAATGTCCAGATTATGAATATATAAAAATAATTTTAATATTTTGAATTTCTTTCTCGTAAGATTTTTTTTCACTTTTCTTACTTTCACTCGAGATATCTGTTTAACTATAAAAGATGGATAGAAATAGTAAACGAAAATATGCATTAGGAAATTTAGTTTCTAAATCTGTATTTAAAAATAAATAAGCTCTTATAGATTTCAAGTAATTGTCTCGTTAAGTTGAAGAAGATTGAAAGTTTTCTTTTTATCAAGTTTGTAATGCTTATAGCTCAAAAACTAGTGCTAGTCATGATCAATAAGCAATAATTTATAGTTCTTTTAAAGCCCTACAGGTGCATATAAATGGATTTTGGTTCAAGCTATTAGTTTTCGAAGGACAGGGATTATAATTTCGATGTTTTAGTATTTTAACCTGGGTTTTCCAATGGGTGGGAAAGCTCTAATGCTTTACTTAAAATGTTCGCATTTGATGCAGCTCAGTCTGTTTATTTACTTCTTGGTGAAATATTAGTGCATAAACACGATATATTTTATTTTGTTTAAATCAATTAGGAGGTTAAAGGTTACATGTTTCTAAAGATGCTAAATGAGGTTTGAATGAAATAAATGAAATATATGTATTCAAGTGCATATTTTTGCATTCAAGAGATTGACTTGAATGCAAAATCTCGTCAGATGTATTGTATAAATTTAATTTATATACTGCCAAGTAAGTTAGTATTGGCGTGAAGTCTGTGGTCGGAGTATCCAGATGAAATCGAGGCGAAAATTAAACGTGCTAGCTAGCTATGAACAGTTAGCAAGTAATTTGTAGCGCTTTGAAAGATTTTAAACGAAATAATTGAGTCTGAAGAAATTGAATACACTTATTGAACTTACAAAAGTTTTATTTCACAAAATGTTATTTACGCAAAATCCTTTCGAATCCATCGGGCCACCACTGATTTTTTTCTTTCCTTTTTTTCCGTTTTGCCTATGTAAATAATGTCGTATAGCGAGAACAGGGATTCTTATACATCTTCTTAAGGAAATTAAATTAAATATTTTAATAGAACTTTTTAAAGAACAATATCATTTAAAATACTGCTAGAATTTACGCATTTTAAATCACGAGCAACGTCGGATATGTCTGCTAATATACTTATATTTGCAGCTCAGTCCCAGATGCTGTAGTATTTTTTTGTGATACAAAGAAGCCTAAATACTATGGTCTATGAATGGTAAATTTGAGTCGAGATTTATGCGGGATATTTTCTATCCAATTAAAAAATATTTTTGTATTATCATTTATAATTCAAAAATCTTACTCGACGCGAAATTTGCCGCCCTAGACTAGCAGGATTGCTTGTTTTATGATCCCAACTTCTCCAGACTTATCTCCCTGCTATCCAAAAAATAAAACGCTATTAAAGGAAACAATTTCAGCGCGAACTCGTAATCGTGAGCCCACTCGAGGCGTTTTCTTTTCGCACGTTCCATCGGTGGATTCAATCAATAGAACGTCGCTAGTGCGCTGCGTAGAACCCGCTCCACCCGCACACAGCGCACTCTCATTTTTACCGTGCAAGCTGAAGGGAGCTCTCCCGGTCCTCTAACCATCCGTCCTTCCTTTTATTTCCGACCTTCTTTTACTTATTTTACAATCATTTAAACACCCCACGGTCTAGTCGGTCCCTGCGAGACGCTGACCGGTACGCTCTCACCTTTTGCATGGGGCGGCGGAAAGGTCAAGTTGGAAGCGTGTGTCCGAGACACTTCGGGTGATGAAACACATTTTTTTTTCTTCTGTGGAATACATCTGAAGCATCGATTGTCTGTTGTCTTTCGGACCCTCGCCAGAAATATTTAGATTTGACAGCTTTGGATGACCATTGTGTGGAGTGAGCTATGAAACGAAAATTTTGGTGTCCGTACCTGGCGCAGTCTGGCGTTCACAGTGTGACAGCTCTATGATGAAGTTCTGGTGCCATCAATGTGAGTATGGTTTATTGGATTTTTGTACGCGTCGGAATGTGTGCATTGTTTCTCTTTTGTGTAAATAAATGAGTCATTGCATTTCTTGTCGCAACATTGACGCACAGTTACAAATTTGCTAATAATAGACTGGATAGGCTCAAACTGAGGCGACATTTCATAAAGGGTAGAATTTTATAATTGCAAATTGCTGCATAAAGCTATCACGTTCCCCAGCAAGGACGTATCCAGAAATTTCATTTCGATGGGGGGTCCGGACCCCCTCTATGAATACATCCTTGTTCCCCAGTATAGTGAATAGCGAAAGTATCATGACGAGGTAGAGAATTTGAATTTTCGATGGAAGATCGCGTTTTAAGCATCCTTAAACTCGAGTCAAACGTTTTTGAAGTGTTTGCGAGTCTGTGGAAGCGATATCTTACGAATGAATGAAGCGTTTCGAACTTTAGAACGCTAGCATGAACTGTTCAAGATATTACACATATTTCAAATAAATTTATCAAATAATTATAGATAAAATTAACATTTGAAAGTGTCATTAAATATGAACCTTCCTTAGATTTTGGACCCAGTTTGTTTTAAAATATTTCAAAAAATATTCTCTAAAAGTTTTCTTCTCCAGTTTGCAACATCTTAGTGACTCCGACGAATTCGGATAAATTTGTCTGTTAATATAAACTATTATTTATAATACAATTAACATCCATATCCTTGGTCAAATTCTCAATCTCCATAGGCTAAACCAGTGTTTCTCAGCCGCCGGGCCTTGGTATCAATTATTCCGGGCCGCGAGAGATTCTCCTGAAATTGGTCGCTTTAGTTTTCTAAGCATTTTTTATGAAAAAATATTTCATAGTGGAAATATTCTGAGGAGAATAATATTCGTAATTGTGTCGAAAAGCGCAGAACCAGAATACCTAAATAACATCTCTGTAGCAAGTGTCAGTGACCAAGCCGCTTTTAAATTTTTATATGAATAAGAGACTGCTCACCTGACTTCTATGGTGAAGTACAACGGATAAATATTTTTCTCTCCTCTCAATACCGTTTTTTTTTTCTCAAACCAACATCAGTAAAAGCAATTTAATAATACAATAATTTATTTTATACCGAATAATATTATAAACTTTTGCTGATCAGAATGGGATATGTTAATGAAAATCAGCATACGTTAATTGAATGATGTTGACCTGAAGAAATGACAATATGCTATACGATTTCATGAGTCCAGTGATTGATAACTTACTTAAATGTAATTTTATATTTATCAGCATGCCACATCGTATATATAAATGTACTATTACGCTTTAGGATTATGCCATGAATAATTATTAATACACATGTATTAGACATGCATGAACTTAAAAAATGAGAAAGGTATTTACAAGTAAATTTGTTGGGACCGGACCCTCGTCTTATAAAATGAGAATTTGCCGGGCCGCGGACTCACAAAGGTTGAGAAGCACTGGGCTGGACTATATATTATTGTATAATTGTTCCTGGAATTATCATTGTTTTCCATATGAAATAATTCTACGAAATCATAAAATCCTAATAATTCGAATTCTAAACACAAGCTTTACTGAAAATCAAGTTTTTCAGAATAAGGAATCCTTACATAAAATTGGATCGAGGTAGGTGCATTCAGTTTTGAGTTATCGTGTTTCTACACCACACACACATTTATGTCGCCAGTGAATCCAGTATTGTCCAGAAATATCCAGTATTGTTGTAAAACGTTCTTATAATTTTGTTGCAATTGTGGTGTATTATTTACATAAATTACAGTTTTCATTTATTTCGATCGAAAATGATGTAATGTATATATCACAAGTGGTTTTTGTTTACCTTCAAGTAAAGCTTTGATTACCGAATCCTTGGAATAGGAGTTGAGCTATCTATTTAGCGCGAGTTCGATCCTTGGTTTCGACAGGTATTGACAAGGAACGTGTGCTACGTTTTAATGAATTATTTAGCATGGCATCCGTATAGAGTAGATTCTCTTTAAAAATTCGTCATTAAAGCAGTAAAGCTAGACTTCATCCCAGTGGTGTAAGCGAGGGGGATGTCCTATCCTCCCATTGGTGGAAAAATTCTTTTATTTCTTCATATGGTCCATTTTGTAAAACAAAATTCTACATTGTAATACCCCCCTCCCCCCCCCCCCCCCACACACACACACAATCTGCCACATAGATATCGGATATCGTTCGAAACAGTTATTCCTCTGCTTTTGAGATTTTAGCTATATTTATGCTTGTTCCAAAAATATATTTTCACTCCAGATCAACTAGTGTAACACTTTTGTTTGGATATATTTATTTAGTTTTATATATATATTTAGATTTTTTGTTAAATGGATCGTTTCGTAAATGGTTACATTTTTGCTTTCTCACACGTAGTATTAAGTTGAGAAAGTATTATTTTCACGAAAATTTTTGATTTCGAAATTTGATGCCAATATATGTTTTAGGACCTCCTGAACACGTTTTGACTGCTTTTGGAGGGATGCCTGTCTGTGGTCGATTTCATGTGTACACCATAGCTGCCACAAATATCAGTGGATTTTCACAATACTTTGTATACGGCTTTGTTATAAAAAATCTAGAACTGGATAGAATTTTTTGAAATTCGAGTGAAAACTTCGAAATGTTATACACTGGCGGAAAATAAAATCCCAACACCAAGAAGGAGTTGTGCTAGATAAACGAAATTTGGGAGGCTCGTTTGCACATATGAAAGATGACTCCTGTTCAAATTTCGAGCTAGACGAATAAGAGTGGCGCTAGTAGCGCCACTATGATCATGCAAATCATGTATACTTGAAATACTCGGTGTAAACTTCGTAAGCGTTATTTACAGTGGCGGCTCGTGAGCGAGATGTAGACGGAGGCGCTCATCTATGTATTTATGTATATATATCCCTCAGTTTGTGCCAACTACGTCTTTTAGACTTCGAGTTTGTCGTTTGTCCAGCACTGATAAATTGGTTTCGGCGTTACCTCGAAACAACTGTATACCAAATTATTATTTTACTTGCGCTGATATACGTGTGCAAGTTTCCTTAAAATGAATAAGAGCCTATTGTAACCATGAAAATTATTTGATTACATATCTAAATAAATTTGTATCAAATTTGTAAAAATTAAATACTCTCAGTCGTATGCATGTGCAGTATTTTTTTATGATTAGCGCAAATGTTTTTACACCCAAAATGCACATCCGGCCACACAGAAAGCTACCATTAGCCTATGGGTTGGTCGTGTGGTCTGGGCTTTCTACACCCAAAATGCACACAATTTTTCTCATATACACTCTATGGCTTAATAGTTTTGTACCTGATCGTCCTTGTAACCCAAACAGTAACATAATTAGAGAACGAAAACCAACTAAATCTACTGCCGTTTATATGTAGAAACGGAAAAACTATTTTTAATACAAATTTAAGAATGAATTTGGAATTTACAGAAAATTCTTATACTTTATGCTTATCTCTATTCGTCTTTAAAATGATATTAGCGAGTTCTGCCTGCTAGCAGTCACTATATATAGCAATCGGTTTCTATAACAATAAGTAGTTAGCTCGTTGCACGGGTGCATTAAAAGTGGATCAAAGTTTAGAGTGAGCAGATCGACTGGGTCCATTGTAGAGTAGAAAATACAGTGTGAAAATTGCATCAAAATCGGAGCAAGAGTCACTAAGATAGATAAAAATGTAAATATGAAAAAGAGGAGGGTCTCCCCTCTTCCACCACGGTTGTTTCATATTACATAATAATAGACGATGTTTGTATGTAAGGTCTAGCGGAAAATATAAACATCGTACGGCCTTGAAATGTCGTGTACGGATGTTTCAGGAACCAAGGCGATGCATTTTTGTAAAACCGAAATATGAAATTGAGGCTACTTAAAGTAAAAGTTACGCCCAGAGGGTTGACATAATAAGGTTGTATATCTAAGTGATTGCCACCAGCAAAATCTAAATCGCTCAATTAGAAGGCGAAATAAGAAATTTGGGTGGGGGGGGGGGGGGGGGGGAGCTAATCGAACTGAAAGTTACGCCCAGGGAGCTAACACAGTAAATATGTATATCCAGTTCACATGTACAAATGGTGACTGGACTATAGCCACCAGCGGAATCAAAATCGCTCAATTAAGAGCCGAGATGTGAAATTAGAGGGGGACTACTTAAAGTAAAAGTTACGCCCAGGGGATTGATACGAAATATATGTATATTCAAATGGTACAAAGACTGTAGCCTGTAGCAACCAGAAGATTCAAAATCGCTCAATTTAGGAACCGAGATGTAAAACCGTGCGGGCTAGTTAAACTAAAAGTTACGCTCAGGGGGGTTTGAATAAAGCAATATGCATGTCCAGACGATACGCGTATAGATAGTGCAGAGACTATAGCCACCAAATCGCTTAAAAAATTCAAAATCGCTTAATTAGGAAGCGAGATGAGAAATTTTAGGACTACCTCAAGTAAAATTTACGCCTAGGGAGTATCGGAGCAATATTGGTCTTCAATGAAATTAGAAGCAAAATCAGGGGGATTGAGTAGTGGCCGGTGAAGGGGGGGAGGGGGAGATTTTAATAAAAACAACGTCAGATCAAAGAATCGAGTATCAGGTTGAAAATTGATTTTTAACATTCTTCAACAAATATTTATAATTTTTTTCAATCTTTAATGTTAAATAGCTGAAAAAGTAAGACAGCTGAGTAAATCAAGAAACTCACCCCTTCACACATATCTGACAACACATATCTGAAAGTGTCACTAAAAATATCCACGGGCATGCCACAAATACAATTCTCGTGACTTTTAAACAATTAAGAGGTCAAACGCATTGAAATTCATCACAAACAAAGCATAGCGCTACCCTAAATCAGAAATGAAATGATCCCCTTTCCGAAGGACAGAACCGTCCATTGAAATTCATCACAAACAAAGCATAGCGCTACCCTAAATCAGAAATGAAATGATCCCCTTTCCGAAGGACAGAACCACCCTACATCAGAACCGGCCGTCCATTAAGCTGCTCTGTGTCTTAGGATGAGTTGGTTGGCCTGGGCTTTCGACCCTACATCAGAAATCCCCCCCCCCCCCCACCGTCCGGGCGCTTACTCAGCGAAACTAAACTGAGTGCCTCAAACAATGCATTTTTCTACCGAAGTCGAATCCCCAAAATACCATAAATAACCCCCACTTATTCAATTAAGTAAAAAGCACAAAATATATATCGAAACTTTTTTGAATTTCTATTTTCTGTATCTAATACTACTAAACTATTTCTTCATGCACAAAAACTGAAAGAGCTAGGTCAATAGGATCAATAAAATAAATCAGAATTACATAAATACAGTAATTTATTTTCAAATATTTATTTAAACATCCAAATTTATTATTTTAAAAAAAAGCGAGAGAGAGAACACTCATTTATCAAGAAAAATTCGAGGCCAAATTAGCGAAACTTAGCCAATTCGAGTCAGTCGTTCACGGTATTCGTTTCTTCTTGGCTTCTTTGGATGAGAGCCGCGGTAACCGGCGCGGCTCACATCGGCTTGAAATATTGCAATGTCTGTTTTTTTAACTGAAATTTCTATTGCCGTTATATTAACATACCATTCATTCTATCAGCCAGAGGCGATAACGGGACGCGGCTCTCATTAAAATCCCTCGTCTTTCCCTGTAATGCAGTATTTTCCCCTATAAATTTAATATAGTATGAAAAGGGCATAAGAGATTTTTTTTAATGTCACAGCTTTAGTGCTGACATCTAGTGACAATTTTATCATTTATTTCCAATAATTCGACTTTTAGTTCAAATAAATTTCAGATAATTTCCTTAAAAATTATAATTAACCTATATAACCAAAATAATTTGAAGTACTTGATCAAGGGGGGGGGGGTCCGCGCAGTCCCCCCTGAATAGCCGCCCCTGGTTATTTATCTTTCAGGCTGGGCGTTGTGAGCTAGGTTTGAGTCAAGAATGCCTTTAAGGAGACGAATAAGGCAGTATCAACAGCTTAGTGAGTTTGAACGAGGCCTTATAATAGGGCTACGAGAAGATGGATTTTCTTTCCGCGATTTTTCAGAAAGACTTGGCAGGGATGTATCTATCCACTGTGCATGATTGTTGGCAGCAGTGGTCACGGGAAGGCACTGTCTCAAAAAGACCGGGGTCCGGCCGCACACGGGCCACTACTGAGAGGGAAGACCGCCGTATTCGCCGCATGGCTGTGGCGGGTCGTACTGCATCTGCAGCAGCAATTAGAGCTTCTGTTGGCCTCAGAGTGACACAGCGAACTGTAAGAAATCGATTACTTGAGGGACAGCTCAGAACCAGACGGCCTGTAGCTTTCATACCACTAACTCCGAATCACTGCCATCTGCGACGTCAGTGGTATCAATCTAGAGCTCATTGGAAGACAGAGTGGAGATCTGTTGTATTCTCAGATGAGAGCCGTTTCTGTCTTGATTTGGTGCCAGTGATGGTCGTATGTTGGTAAGACGGAGACCAGGTAAGTGCTTGGAACCAAGCTATCTGCGGGGTAGACACTCTGGACCTACACCAGGAGTTATGGTCTGGGGAGTCATTTCCTATGACAGCAGGAGCACTCTCGTCGTTATCCCAAGCACATTGGCAGCAAATTTGTACATCAGACTGGTGACTGAACCGGTTGTGCTGCCATTCATGAGCAGTATTCAAGAGGGTGTTTTCCAACAGTATAACGCTCGTCCTCATACCGCTGCTGTCACCTAACGTGCTCTACAGAGTGTCGACATGTTGCCTTGACCTGCGAAATCCCCAGATCTTTCTCCCATTCCCATCGAGCACGTGTGGGACATTATTGGAAGCGTCATCCACAACCAGCATTAACCGTTGCTGATTTGGCTGACCATGTGCAACAGGCATGGAACTCCGTCCCACAAAATGACATACGGCACCTGTACGACACAATGCATGCACGTTTGCATGCTTGAATTCAAAATCGTGGCGACTGCAGTTGTTATTAATGTACCACCATTTCACATTTGAAATGGCTTTTCTCGCGCATACTTTAACCTGTGACCTTGAAACTTTAATCAAATAAGTATGTTACCTACACAATTGCTTTGCCTAAATTTCATTCCTCTAAACTAATTTCTTCTTGGTGTTGGGATTTTATTTTCCGCCAGTGTATATCAAACATGGCAGCATAGGACAGAACTTAACATAATCATGCATAAGAGGGGTTATTTATGGCTCAATGATCACGAAACTTAATAGTTTCAATCATTGTAGGCAAAAATAGCCGCGAAACAATTTTGGAGTTTGTGACGTTATTAGCCCTCTTCGAGGGGGGGGGGGGGGAATTGTGCTATATAGCTATAAACTATAAGAAGTGAATTGTAGCTATTTAAGAGACATATAAGGATGATATGTAATTAGATTTTGGATGGAGTTGGTTCTAATTTCGATCTTTTCATATTTCGAACGGTTTTGAAAATGTCTAAAGAAGACAAACCACCCACATAGAAAGTTGTTATTCATTCGAAACCATTTCGGCTCCATCGGACTGGAGCCACTGCCGATTTTTTTATGCGACTTGATGAAGTGGGTTTCTTATGCCATCGTAAAAATTGTAGTCACCTAATTTTTATACCTTTACTTCTATCAAGGAAGTAAAAGGAATTTGTATTTAACTAAATGCTTTAACGAGAAGAGCGTCGTTGTGTATGTTCACAGATGAACGCGCTTTATTTTGCTGTGGTAGGATCATTTTCTAGTCTATCCGTGCCAGTGATTTCCAATTAATTTTTTTTTGCGCAATGGTTTTTAATTGTGTCACCGGTTTTGTGGGTTAGTTTACCTTAAAAGATGAATAGTACTTCCTTATAAAAATGCAAATTTTGTTGAGTTTTTAAATGATACAATAAGAGGAAAGATAGTGGAGAAATTCTTAGTGAAACAAAAATCGATAACATAAGGTTTTTATCCATCGACCATTTGAAAAAAAGTGCTATCGGTTTGTATATTAGAAAAGTTTAAAGCCCTGCCTTGCGAAAGACGTGAAACTTTCGACCTCTTGATATCGAGACAAGCGCTTTACATATGGACTATTTTAGTCTGTATAAGAACCTGAGACAAATCTGAAATATAGAATGTTATATTTACTGCAATTGGTTTGCAGTCTGATGACACGGGTTTATGATCTGATGTAGTAAACGAAATTCGTCGTGGAATCAAACAGTCTCTGAAAATAGAAAGAACTTTGCACAAAATCTACAAGACAAAAGCCCCCTATCCCCCTAAAAAAGAGGACCCCCCCCCCCCCCTCTAAAGTCTCATCGTGTTGCGCCATAGGAGGTTTCTATACACCTGCGCAAAAAAATTAAACCTTCAATAACCTTTCAAGGTATTAGGCCTGATTCTTGACTTTCCTTGACATCCTGCAGGCTATTAGCTCTTTTTTTACCTAATTAATTTGAGTTTAGATATCTTCTTTTACCTATAGCAGTTGACACAGTTTTCTTTTCACTTATTCAAATTTCCGTCGAGGTCTCCAAATTCCTCGTAAAGGTATGCAGAGGCCCGGTATGCACAGTTCGGGTCGCTGAGTTTGGAAATTTTAAGGCCGTGTCGGGACGGACGACGACCATTATCTGAGAAGTTATAAATGGATATCAATGCAAAATATGTGAAAAACTATTAATTTCACCAATGCGGAGATGAAAGCATAATAATTACCTTTTTACACAGGTCTGAGTACGTAAATGGCTCGGATTTGTAATTTTACAAATACCTAAAAGGAAAAAAAAAATAGTTCGGATTGAGCTGGGCCCGAAATTTAAATATTTGGGATTTGTGTGGTTCAATCCATTGACTTCCAAATGTCTTTGGGCCGGGTTCGAGCTTTTGTTACTGACCAGAGTTGGTTGGTTTAAATCCCCGTTGGCTTCATTGTTTTTAACTTCGGTTTAAACTATATGGTTTTTCAGTTGAAAAAATAAAAAGGGTATTTTTTTTAACCATATTATTGACAGATTGGGCCAGATGTAAGTCTAAGATTTCGACTCTCTAATGCCTCTAATATCGACCTATAATGGGGCATCCCGGAACATATCTTGGGGCATCCCGGGTCTGAACTCAATGAGTAATCCGACACTGGATGTTGCTCATTAACAGTCTTTCATTCAAATATATTTTTTGCTGCAGATTGTACGATATCCCTGTATCCTTGTTATTGTTTACGATTTGTCCAGTACAGTCAGCGTCAGTGACAGCTTTTTAGATTAAGATCTAGCTTAAATATAGGAAGGACATTTTATTGATATTCCTGTAGCCAACGCGAATTCTTTTGCATGCATTTGTGCGTTACTTCCTGAGCCCCAAGTACGCAACGGAATATGCGCCTTTTTCCGCATCTTTTGTTTTCTTTTCCGTTTTTGATCGAGTTGAGGTTAAACTCGAACCTCCCCCCCCCCCCCCCTTTTTTTTTTTTCTTTTTGTAGAAGCGTAGGTTGGCTCACGTGTTGGTGGGCAAACTCGTTGCTAACTTTTTTATTGGCAGAATGGCAACGGACACCGGAAGGGGGAAAATGTCATCTTTCACACGGTTTCCGAGAATTTTTCCGTTGTTTATTTCTTTCCCGGTCGCGTAAAAATAACAACGAATCTAAAATTAGTTATCAACACAAACATATCTATCTCTGTGATATAGAAGCATATTTTTAAGATGTGTCATATCTAGTTGAGGCAAGGACAAACGTCATTAATCACACATTTCTATTGTCTGTTGATATGAATATTATCTTGTAACGAGAACGAATTACCGGACATTGCCAGGGTCAACACCGCTCAATTTCAAAATTGGCCAGTTTGAATTAAAATCATCCCCACTTTTATTTTTCACTAAATAAGTACTCGCTATTTAAATAATAATACAGATAACACCATACTCAATTTCCAAATCTCCTGTTTTGAACTAAAATTATTCTCATGATACAAGCATGGGTTGGGCGTATGTAGGATATTTTTCAAGGGGTGCTAAAATTGATTGCATTCAAAATTTAGAAATTACCATCAACCTTGAAATATGTGTCGTTACAAAGTAAATGTGAATAAATACTTGTGGTATGAGCATCATATTTTAAAAATCAGTGTGTATAGCACTTTTAAAAATTAGTGTGTATAGGGATTTTAACAATAGTATGCACCAAATTAGATATTCATGAACATACCAAATGCAATAATCTTAAGTTTTCCATTTAGGTATAAGTTTAAATTGTTTTGATTACACGTGGGAGAAAACACACAGTTGGGGTTGAATGTTCTAATTCTAAAAAATTATTTTACTTATTTTTTTTTCTCTCATATTGGCTTTAATTAAATTAACAATGGCGGTGCCAGAGCACCCCCCCCCCCTCCCCTCGACCACTCCTAAATACGCCCATGAATGCAAGTAAAATCTCCAAATCTCTCGCGATTTATGATCACACGTCAGGACGTACACAATCGTGCCCATGGGCAACATGATGCTCTTTTTCTGTAGGCGTGGCTTAAGTAGGTCGAAAGCCTTCAATCGGAAAGGGTTCGCTTCGAAGAAAATCATCACTCAATGCGATCACTTAAAAATTCACAAAAATTAAAAAAACTTATGAAATTTTTTTTAAATAGCTTTATGCGAAAATTTTAGCCAAATTATAAAATTGCGCTAATCTTAGTTTTTCGGAAGCGACACTGTATATATCGGATCACGCAGAAAATGCAAATTTCGATGTATTAAAAAGATAAATAGATATGAAAGAATTGTATCGGTTCAAACATCGTTGGAAAGAATGTTTATCGAAGTTTCCGATGGTGTCAAGATGGAAACTCTGTTAATCGGTCGCTAAAGAGAACCGATTTGTGTGAAAATTCTAAAACATGAAATAAATAAACTTTTTCGAAATTTAATAAAATAACGTCCAGGTGCACAAATTTCATGACTTAAATTTTCCCGCCACTGATGAAGTTTTTGTAGTTAGACGCCAATAGTCATTTATCTGCTATAAGAATAACTTATTTCTCCGTCCATAACGCTTGGCGAAATTTTTGGTGGAATGTCACCAAATTGGCGACTTTTTTAAATGTTGCCAAATTAATGAAAATGTCGCCAAATTGATAAAAAAATGACTCTAAATCAATGAAAATGATGACTAATTGTCGAAAATTCAATATCTTAGAAAGAATGTAAGAATGTACGAGTGCTATAAGAATAGCTTATTTTTCCGTCCGTGATAAAATTTTGATGACGAATTTGGCGAAATATCGCCAACTTGCAGACTTTTTTAAATGTTGCTAATTGGTGAAAATGTCACCAAATTGATAAAAGTGACGCTTATTCAAAGAAAATGACGACTAATTGATGAAAATGCAATATCATGGAAAGAATATAAGAATCCACTATAAGAATAACCTATTTCTCTATTCGTAACGCTTGGCGAAATTCTTACGAATAATTTTGGCGGAATATCGCCAACTTGGCAATTTTTTAAAAGGTTGTCAACTTGACGAAAATGTCGCCAAATTCATAAAAATTTCTGTGAATCAAAGAAAATGACGACTAATTGATGAAAGTTCATTATCCTGGAAAGAATATAAGAATCCACTATAAGAATAACCTATTTCTCCATTCGTAACGCTTGGCGAAATTCTTACGAATAATTTTGGCGGAATATCGCCAACTTGGCAATTTTTTAAAAGGTTGTCAACTTGACGAAAATGTCGCCAAATTCATAAAAATTTCTGCGAATCTAAGAAAATGACGACTAATTGATGAAAGTTCATTATCCTGGAAAGAATATAAGAATCTACTATAATAGTAACCTATTTTTCCATTTGTAATGCTTGGCGAAATTCTGGCTACGAATTTCGGCGGAATATCGCCAACTTGGCGACTTTTTATCTTTCCAAATTGACAAAAATGTCGCTAAATGTCGCTAAATGTCGCCTATTGATAAAAATGACTACTAATTGATGAAAATTCAATATCTTGGATAGAATATAAGAATCTACTATAAGATTAACCCATTTCTCCGTCTGTCTGTAATGTTTGGTGAAAAATTTGGTGGGATGGTACCAACTTAGTGACTTTTTAAATGTTGCCGAATTGAGACGCAATGTTTTGGCAATTTTTAATTCCGTCATATGACGGGCGTACTTTCTAGTATATAAGAAATGCTCTTCTCTCTTTTTGTTACTTGATGATACATTTGGTGAACAATTTAGTGAAATATTGCCAACTTGGAGATATTTAGCCCCAAATTGATGAAATCATTGTCAGAATATGCAAAAATGTTATCCAGTTAATGAAAATGATGCCTAGTTGATGAATTTATTATTAAGATATTTTAATATATAGATTATATTGCTTATTGAGGATGCTATCAATATTGATAATTGTTAATTTAGAGTTGTGTGAAATATAAGCTAATTGGGTATGAAATAGTTTTACATATTGTCATCCGAAAAAGTGCCAAATGTGCAATTCAATGTGACAAACATCTGTGCCGTGGATATTTTCATCAGTTTCTCACTGTGAGAAGTAAATTCATTGCATTATATAAGGAAAGTCATGTGCTGCTTGCATCAGATTTTTACTTTACGGAATACATAGTATAATGTATAAGGAAAGTATTGCGATGGGGTCAGAAATTCGAGTTTTCAATGGGAGAGCACAGTTCAAGCATTCCTGAGCATGAATCGAATGCTTTTGAGGTGATGGCTGTGTGTGTGTGCGTGTCCGTGAGTCTGTTGACACGATATCTCATGAATGAATGGAGCGATTTGAACAAAATTTGGCACAAAAATTACAGTTAGTGAATACTGGAAGCTTATTTTTTAAATACAATCAAATATTCAAAACACCCTTAAATTTTTGACTGAAATTTTGATAAAATCAAAACCTCTAATAAAGTTACGTAAATAATCTTTTCTTATGTAATTTTTCATTACAAAACGATTGACTTTAAAATTAGAATGCTAGCACGAACTGTTCTTGAAATATTGTACATTTTTCAAATAAATTTATTAAAAAATCGCATATAAAATTAAAAAAAAATATATTAACTATTGTAACATATGTTCACTTTTCATATGTAATATTATGCGATAAATTTAACATCATTCTCATGGATCTAGCTTGTTCCATTCATGGGAGAAGATACTTTGTGTAATAGTTATTTATTTGAACGCCTATAGTCATTTATCTACTGTTAAAATAACCTATTTCTCGAAACGCTTGGTAAAATTTTGGTAATGAATTTGGCAGAATATCACCAACTTGATATTGTAACATTTTTGGTAAATGACATCATTTGATGCTAGTTACTCAATGATAGAAAATATTTTACAATTGCTGGAAAAGCAAGGATACGTAAACGTCAAATAAGATTACCCCTGAATAATCATTAAAATCAGAAAATTGACTTCAAAAATTTTTCAGCTGATACAAACAAAAAAGGTCTCAAGAAAAAATAAATTTTAAATTCTGATGGTAAAGGATATAAACTGTAGTACCAAAAAATTTATTTTATATATAAAATATTTGCCTGATTTTTATTAGTAATAATTATGCTTTTAAAATTATATACATCTGAATATTAAAATGTTTTTGATTTAAAATATTGATTTAAAAGTGTAATTTACATATTAAATTAAAAGCATTAATTTACACAATAAATTAAAAGTACATGGCCTGACCATTAAAAAAGTTACCGTTTGAATTGAAATATATTCAAATACTTTACTACTGTTCATTGACTCAGTATTGCAGTAATTTACATGTTTCTGCGGGCATTATATCCATTAATTTTATCTGATTTGCAATTTTTTAAATAAGTTTGTCTAAAGGTGTTTTGTCTAAAGATGTTACTGTTTCTAGAAAGGGCCAAATTATTGGCCTGCATCAAGCAAAGACAGCAACTAAGGAGAATTCAAAAATTAGTGATGAAATTGCAAGTGAGAGCTGTTTAATGCATCATTAAAACCTGAACTAATAGTGATTAACCAATCATAACCGGAGATTACTAAAACATTTGGTGAAGTTAAATTGGAAAATAAAAATCAACAATTGTACTGTTGGCTATGCGTAATAGTGAAAGTAAGAGTATTTCTACATGCACAATGTGATAAGAACTTATAGGGTTGGATCTAAACAGCTGTGTAGTCTAATTGAACTACTTAGTAATGAGACTAATCGGGAAAAGAAATGAATTTAACTTGCTAGGGAGCACAGAGATTGGATTGTGGAAAAAGGTTATATGATCTAATGAGTCTAGATTTACTCTGTTTAAGAGCAATAGACATATTACGGTAAGAAGGGAACCTCACAAAGAAATGGACCTTTGTGGAGTTCCCTTCTTACCCTATGGGCCATCGTTCATAGTGCCTACTGTACAAGCCTCTGGAGGCAGTATTATGATCTGGGCTTGCTTTAATTGGTCTTGTCTAGTCTTAGTGATGTTATGCAGCAATAAAATGAAGTCAGCTGCTTACTAGACTCTATTGATTGACCAGGTTATTCTATCAACAGATTTTTTTTCTTTTTTGGAAGTACGGGCATATTCCAGGATGACATCGTCTAAATTCATCAAGTTAAAATTGTGAAAGAGAGGTTCAGAGAGTATGAGGAATCATTTTCACATCTGAATTTTTTACAAGAGTCGGGACCTTAACCCCATTGAGAGTCTTTGGGATATAATAAAAAAAGAGTTTACAGTGTGGTTAGACTCTAATGTCATTAATACAATATCTCTGCAAAAAATAATATAAATCTGAACAAATATAAATATTGAAACTTTATTTAAACTCCTAGAATCTATGCCACAATGAGTGCTTGCTATAATTAAAGCTAAAAGTAGTCCAACAAAATATTAAAATGACAACTTTTTTTTGCCAAGCAGTGTATATATTTGAATACTTTTGCTAGATGGATACACTGGGCCTATGCTCATGTACCCATTAAGCTCTTAAAATACTCATAATAATAAATGAAACTGTAACAATTTTTAAAGTTTTGCTGGAGATCATTGGATTTATTGATGCATAAATAAATATGTTAGCAGATTTTAATAATGAAATACTTGAGAAACAATGTAAAACTCTAAAAATGTTTATCATTGGTTCTAGAGATAGTGTTATAGATTTGCTGCTTTACTAAAATACTAATTTTTCTTGCAGGCAGTGGTGGGGCCTTGCCATCCAGTCGACCCCATCCTTTGTCCATGGAGGCTGCATGTGCTGATGGGACGCCGCCACCCCCCTTACAGCTTGGGGACCGTGTTGTTTGGATTAGCGATTCTGGTCCCGAATACGGTGAGGTGAAGTGGCTCGGCAAGCTCCTAGATGTAGGCACTGAGTGGATGGTTGGTGTAGAATTTGTAAGTAGTAACTGAATGCACTTCTTTTAAAAATTATTTTATAATTATACAAGTTACAGTATAATATTTATAACTGTAAATTACAGCACTTATAAATAAGCAAGAAAGTACTCAGTCATCTTTTCACCACCCTTGGATCTTGCGGTCCTGATTATTAAAGCATACTGGCCCAGAGTATGCAATATACGAAATACAAAAGCACCACACTCAGCCATCCATTGCAACCACAAAAGGAAGACTAAATGAATGACCTTCTTATGCTGGATTCATTTAGCCTAGGTGGGAAATGATGTTGAACAACTTTCATTTTATTGGTATTGAAAATTGTTGTCATTCTTGAACAAAAAAAAAGTCAACTGGTTCTAAAAATATTTCCTTCATATTTCTTAATAATATCTTGTGTATTGCAAGCAGTGGCATGTGGTGGAATGAAGCAAGAGAAGCAGCGCTTCACTCACAAAAACATCAACATATCTATCAAATTATATCTTAATTACTTTCCCAATAATACATTGTAATGTATAGGGAAAAAGTAATGGAATTGTGTTTAAAATTGTAATTTGAGTTTCGATGGATCTACACGTTTCAAGCACTCTAGAACGCAAAAAAAAAAAAAAAAACTATTTTAGACATTACATTTGTGTGTGTATGTCTGTTCGTTGGTCTATCTGTGCAATGCATGTATTGACTCTAGCTCAACTATTGAACCAAATTTTGCAAAATTTGGTACATAAGTCATTTATGGATTACCCTGGTGCTAATTAGATTTTGGAAAAATTCGAAAAAATAAACTTTTTTTTTGTAAAATGGCCGGCAAAAGTCATTAAAATAAGAAATATAAGACTAAATTTAAAATGTATTAATTAAATGTTTATTTTATATGTAATGTTTAATGACAAAACAAATAAAACCAACCTCATTACTATAAGATGGACCATTCTCAAGTTATTAATGTTTTGGGTATTTTGATGGAATGACAATGTTTTTTACTGTAGTTTAAAAATTATTTGATGAAATTTGGTAGGTAAGTCACTTGTGGATTATCATGGTGTTAATTAAATTTTGGTACAATTCGTAATGTTGAACTAGCCTTTTTTTTTTTGTAAAATAGCCTGCAAAACTGCAAAGTCTGAAATAAAAGATGAATTATGCTTAAAAGTATTTATTAAAATGCTTGTTTTATGTGTAATTTTTTATAACGAAACAAGTAGGATCAACTTCGTTACTCTAGGATGAATCGTTTGAGATATTTCTGTTTTGGGAATTTTTGAGGAAATGGAAACATTTTAAAATGTGTTAAGTAACATTTTAAAATGTGTTAAGCTAATGAAAAAGGAGGCATAGCTAAAAAAATGGTGGTATGAATTGAAACATGCATATACTGAGGATGGAAGGAGTGATGATGCATCTACAAATTTTGCATAATTTTGTGGGCAATAGAACTTTTAAATGCAATGGGGTCAGTATGCAGCTAATAAGTTCATAGCGATCATAACTTAAGATGTTATACATGGTCATGGAAAAGATGTTACAGAGTTCAAAAAAGGCCAAATTCTTGGCCTCTGTAAAGGCCAGAAGATGTGCAAGGAAATTGCTGAAATCACTGGTACTAGATTATGAACTTCTCAGCGTATTATTAAACCTTGAAAAGATTTAATAAAGACAGTAAACTATCAACTTTGCATAAAATGTGGGATCGAAAAACAGTTCTGGATAATCATCCTGAACAGTTCAGAAAAATCCTTTAAAATGCATAGTGCAGTTTAATCACAAAAAACCAACCCTAGTTTTACTTTTACAACTATGTTCAGTTGTGGAAGTAAGACCATTTCCATTTGCACAAGGAGATGAGAACTCAAAGAACTGAGATTAAACAGGTGTGTTGCAAATAGGAAACTGGTTACTGAGAGTAATAGAAAAAAGGACTCCAATTCTCCAAGGAGCACAAAGATTGGACTACTGAGCAATGGAAGAAAAGCATGTGGTCCGATGAGTCCAGATTTACTTTCTTCTAACATGATGAATGCATCAGAGTTAAATGGGAACCACATGAAACATTGGACTCTTCTTGTACTGTATCCATTGTATAGGCATCAGGAGTAAGTGTTATAATCTGGAGTTGCTTCTGTTTGGCTGGTCTAGGCACAGAAATGCTATGCAGCAATCAAATGAAGTTAGCTGTGTATCTGAGCTTACTAAATGATCCAGGTTATTCCATCAATGGCATTTTTCTTCCATGGAGGTAATGGCATATTTCAGGATGGCAATACCATGATTCATAACATTAAAATTGTGAAATAAAAGCATGAGGCCTCATTCACACACTTAAATTAGCCACCACAAAGTCCTGACCTCATCTCCATTGAGGACATGTGAGATTTACTGAAGAAGCATCTAAGGAGTAATTCCACTCTTCCTTCATCACTAAGGATCTTGGCAAAATGTTACTGCAAATCTGGCCACAAATAAGTGTTGAGATATTGTATAATTCATAGACACAATGCCATAATGAATACATGCTAAAAGTGGTCCAACGAAATATTAACATGCACAACTTCTTTTGTGGCCAGGCAGTGTTCTCAAACTGGGTATATCAAGTAATTATTAGTGTTAGTTTCAACAATTAAACATCTGATGTATTGATTGTTAGTAAAATGACACAAAAATGTCTTATATGCTGTATATATTATAATTTTTAATTCTTAAAGTAAAAAACTAATATTCAAGAAGTTAGATTTTTGAATGCTTAAAATAAACACTAATAAATAAAAATATTTGAAGTTGTAGAAAAGGAAAACGTTCTGTTACTCCAGAAGTAAATTTTGCAAAATTAATTGCTATCGAGAGAGTTTTCATCTAATTTAGGTCAAATTTTCAGAGTTCACCTATAATATTAAAATAGTTCTATATTCCCAAAATTGAAAATTTAACTTTTAAATTAACAAATTTAGAAAATTGTAAATTTCATTGCAGTCCATGTTTAGAAAGAATGTCTGAGATATTATTAGCAGGTGGAACACAAGCAGAGAATATCTTCTTCAGCTGCAATGGATAAATTGATCTAACAAAATTGTGAAAAATGTCTATTTTAAAAAGAAATCATTACTTAACTAATTCTAATTAAAAAAAAAAAGAAACTTGATGAGGTCTGTCATATTGTGAGTTCAGTTGACTCTGTACTGAATTTTGTAGCTGTTCAGAGCTTAAATTTTCCACTATAGAAGGCATTACACAGACAGGCAGACAAACATTTTTTATTGTGCAAGATATATTTGCCGTTTTAAGCATATCAGCGATTGTGGTCCAGAACATATTTGGCAGTTTATGCTTAAAGAAGTGTTTAATACTAAGTGCTTAACTAAAAGCTTTTCTAAATATATATTTACAAGTCAATATGAAAAGAGAGAAGTTATTAAAACTTGGAACAAATATCTAATAGAAAGTATAATGCCACTTGAGACTAATTAATGGCCACATTTGACAAAACAGGGTAATGATATTTGTGTATGATTCAGAACTGATATACAGAAGATCTATACAGAAGATGTAGAGTAATGTAGTGTTTAATTTGAAATACATTTTGTGCATTTCAAATGATTAGTCACAAGATTTTTCTGTGTTCTTGTAATTTGTTTACATTTTAATAATTGATTTTAAACTTGCTGTTTAAAATCAATATAGTAGATGACTAGCTGATTACATATGCGAAAGGAGGAGGTGGATGGTTGAATGTAGGGTTACGTTTTCTTTTCCACTTGGCTACAACAGTAGATGATTAAAATGTAGTAGTATGTCTTGTTTTTAATGCTGTGTGAATATTTATGTTATTATACTGTTATAAAGTTAATAAGTAAAAACACTTTGTGCAAAGGAACTTGAGCAATGTATTTAAGCACAAATAAAATAATAATGTAGCATACAGCTGTTTTGAGGATCCCCTTCATCAGTGTAAGAGAATCAACAAGCCAAAAAGATAAAATGGTCTGGATCCCCTTTTCTTGCACTGACGAGTGAGATCTAGTGTATCCTTGAAACAGCTGCATACTGCATTATTATTTTATTTGTGCTTCAATATGTTGCTCAAGTTTTCCTTATGCTAGAAGTTATTTAAATTTTATTATTTAATATTAGTAATTTTTCTATGGTTTAACTATATGGTTTGTGGTTTCATGTATATTATAGTAATGTCAAATATCTCATTACCTAGGACAATCCTGTTGGAACTGGCACTGGGAAGTATAATGATCATCAATTATTTGAAGCAAAATTAAATCATGCATCATTAGTTCCTATAATTGGCTTGATGAAGGCAGATGACTTTCTTGGAGATAAATCTTTTGGTAATGAAAATATTCTATTATTTTTATTGTGATTTGGTTATGGATTTATTTTTAAACATACATTCCAAATATTTTAAAAATAGAATTGAAAAATGCAGCACAGTAGACATAAGGGAAAAAACTAACTGATCCACAGCCATGAAATTTGGTACAGAGGTACCACAACTCCCATAAGGAAGTATCTCGTTAAGATTTTTTTTTAATTCAAAATTGTTTAAAAGTTAGAAATTCTAGTTAAAATTCAGCCCTATCTCAATATAACAGTTAATTTTGATTGGTAGTGCCATCTATTGTATGTTCCTAAAACTAAAACTATTTTTTAAATTTTGCTTACAGCTCAAACTGCTGCTAATGTAATAAAACTAAAATAACTTTGTTAGGACCAACATACAACACAAAGTAATAGTGACAACTTGTTTCGAAGGCAAGAAATATCTTTTTTGTCTAGATACATAAGAAGTGCAACCAGGCCCATATACAAGGTTCAAGATTGACACAGGAATAAAGGACATTTGGCCCTTTCAACTTCAGCCAATTTTTACACATTATTCATAAAGGGGCGCGGTAGCCCATTGGTTAGCGCGCTGGAGTTGCACTCGGTAGGCCCGGGTTCGATTCCAGCCACTGCCAAAACTGCCGCCGTGTTTACGCGGAGTACGATCACGTTAAACATGTGGGTCCGTAAGTCCTTCCGAGAGGTTGGTGGTAGGGGAAGGAGGGTACGGTCCCTGTGGATGCCTCCCCCCACTGGGTTCCGGTCCAAATTGGGTGGCACTTCCCGGCCGTCCAAACAGTTACCTTACAGCTTTCTGGTAGGTCGGACGGTCTAGGTCTCAACAACAACATTATTCATAAGGAAAAAATTAAATCCACTGTGCCTGACCCACTGGGAAATCTCCAGTAACTCACTGGCTGTATCCGGGCCTTAGTGCAACTTTCACTCGTAAGACTCGGTGACCTTTTCATATGTTTTAAATATTGCTGGTGGTGCCACCTATAGTGCTATTTAAAGATAAAAATATTGGGGCTCAGATCTTTTATATTGTAATGGCGTTAAATTAAAAATATTCTGATAAATGTTTTTGGTTTTAAGAATTTATTGATATTTTGAGTGTTCTTTCAAACTGAATTTAAATTTTATTAGTTTATTTTGCATATTTCATCAAATCTTTAGGACCTTAGAAAGTGCACTTAATTTTTTTTCTAATGCTTTTATAATTTGCTTAGGAAATAAATGTTTATTGTGCTATCTTTAAAACTTAAATTCTATGCTGTAAATGGGAAGTAATATGTTTTGCTCATTGACATTTGTGTTGAGGGTTTTGAGGTGGAGGGTTAATACCTGAATAAAAAAAAATCCAATTGAGAAACCAAGAAAGAGACTGATATATGTCGGGTTTCTGTAGAAAATGCAAAAGTCCAATTATTTAAAATTTACTTTGTAACTGGCATTGTCCATAATGTACAATGGGATTCATTTATCGAATATCAGCCTTGTCATTTTTGAAAACTTTAATGAAAGATTCATTGAATCCCTGTTTTAAATCCCGGACAATGCCAGGTACATTTTTTAGTCTGGAATGAATTGACATCATTGCTAAAGAGTAATAAGACTTTCTCAAAGTGTTTGATGTTTTCCTTTCTGTGTAGATAGAATTAAAAAAAAATCACCATGAAATTGGTTTACTGAATTTAATGGATTGAGTAACTACAACAATCGTATTAAGGAGCCAAAAGAAGCCTTTTGATTTCCAATAGGATCGAGTAATAACAAAATTATTTTCTACTATTATTTTTCCTCAAAATTAATATTTGTCAGCTTGTAAGAAAAGTTATGTGTTGAATTCTAGAAGAAATATCTTACTTAAGGAAGATGTTTGTGTGTCTGTCTGTGTAGTATGTAGCGGTTAATCTAAGCATCATATGACTATAAAATTTGGTACACAGGTACTTTAGGACCTGAATAGGCTCACCTTGGCATTATGTTTTTAAATTTCAGATTAGATTTTTAATTATTTTATTTTATAGCCCGATTCACAATGATTTTGGCTGATATTCGCACAAATCAATTCCTTAGCGACTTAAAATATCAGAGTTTCCATTTTCACATCATCAGAAAGGTAAAAAAAATTCTCTTTGAACCAAACTGTGAGTGGAATCCATACGATTATTAGACGATTTTTAGTAAATGTTTAAAAAATATGTATTTTTCATGCATTTTAAACCTCGGATTTTTATATTGCGATATACAGAAATTGACTTGTCATCCATCATTCATTTTTTTTTTCAGCACTAGCGGACAATATTACAAATTATTTCAGAAAAAAAAATTCATAAACATTGATTAATTATACATTTTTTATCCAAGGTATGTCTTTGATTTTATCAGGCCGCTAGCAAGCAAGCGGACTCTACTCTTCCCATGTGATGGAGGGAATCCTGTTCTTTTCTAGAGATGTTATATTTGTTGAAGCTAATCCCCATGCACAGAAGGCTTTTCGTGACAGCTTATCTTTATTCATTCCTGTGCAATCCTTGTTAAGGTTTCGACTAGGCATGCATTTAGATGTAATTTCGTATCATGCACATTGCTTTTTTCCTCGCATTTTTATAAGAGGTTAAAATGGGTTTCGGTGTTTGCATTATTTATTACTGGTCACTTATTTTTAGGACCTAGGTAATGCTGGGCAATTCTTTCTATTCTGCAGTAAAACTGTAAGCATCTGAAACAAGTATTCTGCATATTTCTGTAAAATTGTGAAAGAAATTGAAACAAATTCTGTACATTTCTTTAGAAATGTGAAGGAAATGGGAAAATAAAAAAAAAGAATACCAAATACTTTGATTATGCCTGCAGATAACAGCTGGCACCATCTCTGCTTTCTTACCTAGTATATGTAAAGTGCGTTTAAAGTATAAGAAATGTACTTGAAATGTATTTATTTAGACATAATATACAGGGTGTAACATAATTCCCTCCGGGGTTTGGAAAGGTCATATTTAAAAAACTATTACAAATACAGCAAAAAGTTTCATACCACCATATAAAGAATCACTTCAAGTTTACACGTCATGTAAACTTGAAGAGATTACACAAGAATTACATGTAGGGCGTTGTAGCCCAGTAGTTAGCGCATGGGAATTGCACTCGGTAGGCCCAGGTTCGATTTCCACCACTGCCAAAACTGCCCTCATGTTCAATCAGAGTATGATCACGTTAAACATGTGGGTCCGGAAGTCCTTCCGAGAGGTTGGTGGTAGGGGGAAGAGGGTACGGTCCCTGTGGATGCCTCCCCCACTGGGTTCCGGTTAAATTGGGTGGAACTTCCTGGCTGTCCAAATAGTTATTTTACACCTTACTGGTAAGGGCCAACGACCGTACCGTGCTGAAAACACCGGTTCTCGTTAGATCACCGAAGTCAGGCAGCATCGGGCGCGGTTAGTACTTGGGTGGGTGACCACCTGGGAACACCGCGTGTTGTTGGCTCTTTTCGGGCGCGGCAGCCCAGTGGTTAGCGCGCGATTCTCGCCGCTGCCAGAACTGCCGCCGTGTTCATGCGGAGTACGATCACGTTAAACATGTGGGTCCGTAAGTCCTTCCGAGAGGTTGGTGGTAGGGGAAGGAGGGTACGGTCCCTGTGGATGCCTCCCCCACTGGGTTCCGGTTTAAATTGGGTGGCACTTCCCGGCCGTCCAAACAGTTACCTTACACCTTTCTGGTAGGTCGGACGGTCTGGGTCTCAACAACAACAACACCTTACTGGTAGAGGGGCGCGGTAACCCATTGGTTAGCACGTTGGAGTTGCACTCGGTAGGCCCGGGTTCGATTCCAGCCACTGCCAAAACTGCCGCCGTGTTCATGCGGAGTACGATCATGTTAAACATGTGGGTCCGAAAGTCCTTCCGAGAGGTTGGTGGTAGGGGAAGGAGGGTACGGTCCCTGTGGATGCCTCCCCCACTGGGTTCCGGTCCATATTGGGTGGCACTTCCCGGCCGTCCAAACAGTTACCTTACACCTTTCTGGTAGGTCGGACGTTCTGGGTCTCAACAACAACAACAACAACAACACCTTACTGGTAGGTCGCGCCAGCCACGGTCAGAATGCCACGGTCAGAATTTTCAAGGGTAGCGAACAGGCTGGTCGCCCAAGGCGGCTAGTCTAAAATAATACACAAAAATTAACAGATGTCATCAAATATGTAACACCCATCACAATACTTTCCCTATACATTATAACTGTGTACCGTAGTGCTAAAAAAAATGATGTGGGCAACACATGACTTTCCTTATATAATGCAATGAATTTACTACTTTTACAGTTAAAAAAAAATATTATTCCTATAGTAGATACTTATATTCTTTCCTTTTGTATAGAGGAGTGAGTCCCAAACTTTTTACCTTGCTACAATTTTATGGAACATCAACCTTTTGTGTTTAATTTGTTGTCAAAAGCATAGTGCTAATAGTTAATATATTTAATATATTTTTAATACAAAAACATATATTTATAAGATAAATGCATTAATAAATATAAAATATAAAAATCAAATGCAAAATTAAAATTAAAAATGTTCTACTTAACATTTTATTTACCTACATGCACTGAACAAATTAGATTTAATGTTTAATGCACCAGACAAATTATAATTTTATAAGGCGCTTTAAAGGCAAATATCAGTTTATTGGGATTTAAATTACTGATCATCTGAAATTTGTAGATTTACTGTGAGTAATTGTAAGTAAATTGGTACAAGTATTTTTGTCTACAAGAGCACTACAGAAAATCGGTTAATTTATTTGGAAAGTATTCAGAAGTGTTGAAGAAATTCTGCAGAAAATCTGTAATTTTATTTGTAAAGTTTTTTCGGAATTGTTAAAAAATTATGTGAAAAATCTGTGAATTTATAAATTACTAGTGTCTACATAATTCTACAGAAAATCTGTAAAATTATTTATAAAGTACCAGTGTCTTAAGAATTCTGCAGAATATTTTTAAATATATTTGTTAAATTTCCTGTGTTTATAGAAAGATTGCAAAATCCTCCATAAAATCTGTAAATTTCATTTTTATTTTTTTCACACAAAAAGTGCAGAGTTTTTTAGCTAGCATACAGGACATTTTGTTTTGATTGTAGTATGATAGGTACATTATTTTCCCTCTTAAAGTAATGGTGTCTAAAAATTGTGCAAATTTACCATGAGAAATATATACACCACAAAATGTCCTATTGACTTTCCCTCAGACAACTTACCTTGTTCTGTATAAGTTGCATTCCCAAGGGAATTGTTATATGAAGTTTGGGATTTGAAATGACACCATTTCAATAAGCATGTTAAGGAACAGCCAACTTTAGTCCAATACTAAGTTCAACCTCTCTTCTGGCAGGCTCTTCTTTTGGCACTCTGCCTAAGTCTTGTAGAAAAAAGAAGAGTGGAGAGTCATCAGGATCTGTATTTGTAGAAAGAGTAGCACTAGGTAAGGGTAATCTTTGAAGTTTAATATTACTTAATTTTTCATTTAAGCTCTATTAATTGTTTTGATAGATATTTTTATAAATTGTTAATAACATGGCTTGTATGGGCCAATTTATGAAGTGCATAAGTAAGACTCTTTTTTATGTAGTTACCTGAAATTAGGTTTCTTACTGTATAAAAAATGATTTACCCATTGAAAAGTTTTACTTTTGGGGGTGTTTTATTAATAGCTGATGTTCTGGTCCTGTATGAGTATATTTAAATGTTTGTTTTATGTATTGTATAATTTGTGTTTGCAAAGTTTTATTTCAGTTAAAACTTTCAGAATGTGATGAATGTATTAAATTAACCTAGATAATTTAATGTGTAGTATCTTTAATATTTTTTTTTTAATACTAAATTAATTTTTCTGTATGTTATAAAAAGTATTGTTAAAGCTATATTATACAGTATATAAAAATGTATTTTTGATTATAATTCTAGTGCTTGAAATTGGTATAAAATTTTAAGCTGTTTTAGGCCTTTTACTTACATTGTGATATGTAACATGTATACGAAAAATTGTGATATGAAAAACCTTACATTGTGGTACGTAATGTTTGAATTTTATTGCCAAAATAGTTAGAAAGTGACTTATAAAAAGACATTTATACTCATAAAATACTCCATTATACAGAAAATGTACTAAAATGCATATTTTCTTTTGTTTGTTCCTGTGCCAAACTTAGATTATTTATATTGTTAAAATTAAAGAAGCGACTACAAAATCAAAACAAAGTTATAATTTAATTTATTGAGTATCATGTGCCAATTTTACATTTTTTATTTTACTGAATGAAGTAAAATTAAAAATGAAACAAGATAAAACACAAAACAAGCAGCTTCATTTTTTGACAGTTTCTATGCTAAATTAAATATTTTATTCGCTTGCTCAAAGTATTTTTTATTCATGTTGATTTAATAAGCTGCCTTATCTATAATTTGGAAATAAATATTATAAATGCTCATTATGTATTTATTTTTTCATTTAAACTCAAATGTTTCTCTGTTTCAACATACATACACTTTCATAAATTTCTAAGCATGGATTGTGTGTACCAATGTATTAAAGTGCATAACATTTTTATATCTATACTATTTGAAATTAGGAAATTATATTTCTTAATTTTTAAGAAGTCACATATTAATTTTTAGTTTTTATTTTAGGTGTGTTTAATAGTAGACAATGTTCTGCGAGTGTGTGGGTATTATAAATGAAATAAAATTTTATGTTTGCAAAGTTTTATTTCATGTAAAAGTGTGAGGAAGCAGGAAATATATGTGAATTCATAAATCAACTTAAATATGTGCAGGAAGTATGTTAAGAAATGCTACTAAATCTATATTGGGCAAGAAATCAAATTAATTCCTGTTCAAAATATATGAGTCATATAAACTCCTGGGCCTCATATTTAGACTATATTGTGATATGGAATAATATACTACAATTTGGTACTTGCTTGATTTATCAATTTATTTTATAATTTACTTTTTATTGGTAATGTTTAGATATATGTAATTGATTACACATTTTACTAAAATTATAAATTTACTAAAATTATAAAGTTTTTTAAATTTGCTTACTAAAAATCATGTAAGTTATTCAAAGTTACATTTGAAGTAATATATGGATGTTTTTATGTTGTTATAATATGTTTTCTCTTTTTACACAAATGTGAAATTCAATGAAACCAATATTTATTTTAAAATTTAGCGTTATCTATATCACAGAATTTCATTAAGTTAACTAACAGTAATTTGATTTTTCTATAATTTATAGTAAGTTCTAGGTCCGTGAATGAGTATAGCTATTTTTCATAGAAAGAAGATAGTTTATTTTTTCTATATTTAGAGGGTCCTTTTCATATTTTCAATTTTGTTGTTGATTTCATTAATAATTTGTGAATTTCATCCAGATTCTTGTTGAATCATGAACTATTTTATTCCATTTATTTTCTCAGTACTACAGTATGGAGTACTGTGTATGGAATTGATTATCATGCAACTTTGATGCAGGTATTTTGGAATTTTTCAAATTTCAGATCTCTTACAAAATTGATTGGTTTTTTTTTAGTGTTTGTTGGAGACAAAGAAACTAAAACTGAAGATATAAAAATTCGCTCCAATTGCTGTCTGAATTAATCAATAGAAATAAATGCTTCATTAGTAATAACATGCAAAGTTGATTAAAAGTAGCAACTGATTG
Organism: Amaurobius ferox; assembly: GCA_951213105.1. Taxonomy (NCBI): domain Eukaryota; kingdom Metazoa; phylum Arthropoda; class Arachnida; order Araneae; family Amaurobiidae; genus Amaurobius; species Amaurobius ferox. The sequence continues at coordinate 133,680,693 of OX578149.1, read as the reverse complement.
TATATATAAAATTTTGGACAACCAGGACTTTGGGCAAAAAGTAGTTGTGATGTTAAGGAAATTTTATACTTTTAACTGTGCACATTGGTTATTAGTGATTAAAAAAATCACACTACATAGTACAAGTAGATAAGATAAAATTGTCTTAGAAACACGTTTTACCTTTAATTTCAAGATGAGAAAAGCATAAGGAAACAAGTTGCTTGCTTGCAGAAAACCCTAAAATTTAATCAAAGTGAAACAAAATTGGAATGTTGGTGTAATAAAATGCCAGAAAGCAAATTATTACACCAACATTCCAAACTATAATTTTAAACTATAAAAAAATATAGGCAGTAATAAAAGACCATTTTATTCACATGTTAAATAAGAATTTTCAACTAAACCACTGTGCAGTTGACAATCAACTTTTACAATTTTAGATTTTTTTTTTTCATTATGCTGCTTGAATATAAAAATGTTCAATTTTAATTGTAAAAAAATATGTAGTAATACATGAATTTAAGTTGTCAGAAGCAACAAACTGGGTTTTATGTATTTAAAGCAGGTGTAGCATTTGTTCATTTTCTAATTTTTCTGATGCAATTTTTCACTGCCATTATTACACTGTTACAGATTTTCTGTAAATTTTGTAAGCATGCAATTTTTTTAAAATGTGTGTGTGGGGAAGAAGCTCAACTTATACACAAGCATATATGGTATTTAATCAAAGTAAGATGTTTTTGTATTTTGTATATCAATAATGTATTGTAATTGATTGATAATTTTATTATATGTATCTTGTTGAGTTACATTCATGAGACTTTACTATGTGTTTGTGGATATTCAATAGTAACTTTTTCTGATAAAATCATTTTATATGTAAAATATTATCCTATGATATATCAAAGCTGGCTTTGTTTTATAATATTTAATTATTTTGCAGCTGATGACAATACTATAGGTACAAGTGGAAGAGGGAATCTCACGAAAAGTAGCCCTAGTAGTAAAAGAAAACTAAATTCACACACAAATAATGCTCCACCTGATGAAAAAACAAATTCTTTATCGTGCCGAAGTCCTGATCTTTTGAATTCTCATTCTGGCATTGAAATTGACGAAGACTGTACTGGTGCATCCACCGTGAATCCCCTGTATGAAATGTTAACTGAGAAAAGTAAGTGTATTATATGTATATACGTAGTAAGTGTATTATATATATATATATATATATTGTTTTCTAATTCTTCATCAAACTTTAGATTTCTGGTGCATTTTATAGACATTATGTTGGCTATAAAATTGATACGAACATCTCATTTTACAAAATTTATTGGTGATTAATTTCATAAATGAAAGATATGAAAATTTAGGAATTTTTTCCTATACCAATGAAAGAAAGTTAATATTTTAATTTTTATTTTATTAATCTATATAAATACTGTTTTTTTTTTTAAAATTAAATCATGATTTTTATCTGAATCAATATTACAACACTATTAAGATCTTTTGACCATAATTGTCATGATGCTCATGTATAATGGTCACATTTCAGATCTTGACCGGTAATCAATCATAGGAGGAATGATCTATCATCTTATTTAATAAAGGAAGATGTCTGTCTATTTGTTTGTCTGCAGTTGGTTGCATAGCAGAAACTATAAGTGACCCACAGCTAAGAAATTAGATACAGTGATAGTATAGCTCAAAGATGCCTCAGAGCAATTTTTTAAATTTAAATGAATTTCTTAGTTATTTTATATTGAAGTGCAATTTTGAGCAATTTTCATATAAATCCATTCTTTTGCAATCAAAAATATTATTACAGAGTTTTTATCTTACTATATAGGGAAAAATTCCTCTTTCTAACGAGCTTTGAATTGAACCAAATCTGAAAAAACTTCCTTCATATTTAAATTTTTTTTGAAAATCCTCCAACATATGCCTATTTTATATAATTTCATTGTTGCATTGGAAAATTGAAGATTCCCACAATTCTCATTTTTTAAATGAATATAGAGTGATATCTTCATGTTCTAATATATATATATATATACTATATAATAGTAGTTTGAAAGTCCAATGAATGAAAAGTAAGAAGCTGCAACACGATAAACCTAACTTTCTAAAACACCCACAAAATAAAATATAAAATAGCAAATCATCAATCAAATGGAAAAAAATACAAAACACTAGTAATCAAGTTATAGAAAATCAACAAAATTCAATGGTATGGAAACGAATAAAGGAAATCTTAAAAATTCAAGCTAAATCGCTATAATTAAATGAATTTTGCATTTTTATTCCATTTACTTAATAACTTTAAATTCTTTATTTAATCATATTTGCATAGTATCCTTCATATTTTAGTAAGCTACAGTATTTATGAAAAAAAAATTTTATATACTATATATATATATATATATATATATACATATATACAGGATGTCCTAAAAAGATTGAAACAAGCTTTAATTCTTTACATTGGAGATAAGTGGGCAGTGTAAATTGCAAAAATGTTGAAAGTAAGGTAGGAAATAAGACTGTTAATGAAATAATGATAAGATGATAAAATAATGATGAGATGATAAGATTTTAATGAAATAGTCTTCCCATTGATTTTCAAAAAGTTATACTTTAAATTTTTATACGACCCCCCCTCCCCCCTTAAACAAATTTGGTCAATCAGAAAATTTTTATTTTTAATTTAACTAGATCATTAAAAAAACCCACATATCTGTATCTTTAAAATCAACTGAATTATGATAAAGGAAAAAATCTGGCTTATGCCACTTTTCCGAACCATGTGAAAGGCTCTTTTATCAGTGAAAATAGTGATCATAAACAAATTCGATGAAAATTGTTTAGATCAAAAATACATTAATATGTGTCAAAATTTTTTATCACAAATGCATCAAAATAAAGCATTACACAGACAGAGTTTTATCATAAATGCATCAAAATAAAGCATTATACAGGCAGAGTTTTATCACAAATGCATCAAAATAAAGCATTACACAGACAGAGTTTTATCACAAATGCATCAAAATAAAGCATTGAGATCATATAAAGCAGTGGTACTCACTACGAGGTTGGGGTACATAATTAAAATGTGCATACATTGATCTTTTTTGTGATATGTCACATATTTACATTTCTAATTTGATATATGGTCCCCATTCACAATGTTCAATTTTCAATTAAATATAACTCGCTCAATTTTAAAGATACAGATATGCGGGGGTTTTTTTTTTTTTTTTTTTTTAATGATCTCATTGCATTAAAAATAAAAATTTTCTGATTGACTAAATTTGTCTAAGGGAGTCGTATAAAAATTAAAAAAGTGTAACTTTTTGAAAATTAATGGGAGGATTATTTCATTAACATAGTCTTATTTCCTACCTTACTTTCAACATTTTTGCAATTTGCATTGCCCACTTATCTCTAAAAGGTAAAGAATTAAAGCGTGTTTCAATCTTTTTTGGAACACCCTGTATATATATATATATATATATATATATATTATATATAATTATTAATTATATAAATAAAAATGAAAAATAATAAACTAAGTCAAAAACATTAGAAAAATCAAAAAATAGGAAAATAAGATGCATTAACATTAATGTTTTGAATTTTATTTTCGCAAAAAAATGTAACTTTTGTCAGTATTGAAACTACGTTTTGAGCGCCCTTATAATGGTGTATAGTGGCATTCTCGATTATCCATTTTTCATATGAATTACTTGTTTAGTAGGAATTTTCATCTTTGATTCATATTCATATTCATGTTTGCATATTTGGGAAGTTGTATTCTGAATTGCTTGTCCAGTCTCCAGCTTAGACTCACTGGACGGGTTTGGGAGTAACTCCGTGAACATTCGTACTGCCTCCCTGGTAGAATTTCGACTTGTTCATTCCGGTGCTTCTAGATTAAGCTGTTGAGGTTGATCGTGTATACACGTGGTAGAAGAATGGTTCATGCCGCATGGTAATACAATTTTCTTAATGTATCCTTTTTTCATTTTTTGTTGCCTGTAGTCTGAGTTTAAGTATTTATAGTAATGTACTATTGCTTAATCTGAAACAGGCATTTGTTTGGGTTAATTGGAATTAAATACTCAGACCTGACGATGAATTTAATTCTAATTAATCATCGAATTTGGGATGGTGCTGTTCTTTTCTCTTATCGGCATTATGGCTTTGAATTTGCTTCTATGGTGATGTTAATATTACTTGAATTGTATTTTTTTATTTTTACATAATTCTTATTATTACATTTCAAAATATATATATATATATATATATATATATACTGTCCTACCGCCACGAGAAAGTCCCCAGACAGCAGACGTTGTGGTGGCGGTCGCTATGGAAACAGGTTATTCCACTGCATTTTAGGTGTGATGGAAAGCGCTTCTTTCCGATTTGGCGCAGATAGAACCGACGAAAGTCGCATTTCGCTTTGCACTGGGGTCAATGCTAAGTGCTCGCATTCTGTGATTTTTAAAGCTGTGAAGTGACTTGTACTGTGTTGCACACTTTGTGGATTTTGTCTAGTTGTAAAATGACTACATTTAAAAGAGGAAAGACTTTGCATTCGCAAGCATGTGAAATAGTCCACAATGTTACGGCATTTTTTGAAGAGGAAAAACCGCAAATTCTCTAAAAATACCAATTTCAAATGCAATGAAGAGAACTGAGGAAGCGACAGGGGTTTCAGCGTCATCAGTTAAAAAGGTAAAATGTGAGGGGAAATCGCTTAATGACACTGAGATTAGCATTTTATCTATTTGAATAATTTACAAGTATTGCTTAAAGAAGCTATTTTAAAAGTAACACAAAATAAATGGAAAAAACACTGTGAACAAACAACACATTGAAAAACTAGAGAATATTTATTGGAAGAAAGATGGATTGATAGAAGATATTGTGGATAAAATAGTGATAAATCTGTCGGATAGCGATTCAGACTCTTCTTCAAGTAAAAACATTTCAAGTGATTCGGACATAGTAGATAATAGTTATTCCAATGAATCTGAATGAATATTTTATAATTGATTGAAAAATATGAAAAGAATGAATATTTTAAGGTCATAATTTTGCGTATTTATCATTTATTTTTCCCTTTTTGCTGACTAATAATTGTGTAGCTTGCTGATTGAAAACTGTAATGATTTTCATTTAATTCGAAATTTAGTTTTAAACAAAATGATATAAATTTTAGTTTTAAATTGTAAGCTTTTCTCTCCCAAAATCGTCCGAATCTAAAAGAAAATATTTAAAACTACTTTGTTCTAATAGACTGAAGGCTTCTCGTAGCCGCTGATGCTTATAATAACAAATTATTTTCTGAGTTTAAATGAGAAATTTTTAAGTTAATCTATAATTAAATGTCATTTAATATGAAAATTTTGTTTAACTGTCGGATAAAAAACATCTACTATTTTCTTTTAGTACATCATGATAGACGAAACGGATTCTTCGCTTAACGAAGTGCGCTTGATTTGCCAAATGTTGCAGTCGATTTTAAACCTTTCTCCCTCCTTTCTTCGACTCGTCTACTTGCGGCAACCCTGTTCAGAGACTTTCTCGTGGCGGTAGGACAGTATATATATATATATATATATATATATATATATTACTTTGTTTCTGAATTTCTTTATTTCTTTCGTATGAATTTTCATGTGGGTCCATAAGAATGATAGTTTTAATATCAGGGAAAGTGAGTGGGAAACAAGTTCCAGCTTTCTGACATCACAAGTGGGGTGTGTCTATTGCTACAGGTTTTTAATGAAGAAAGGGGAAGTGGTAATACATTCTCAGAGTTCATGATGCCACAACATTGTTTTTATTTTTTGTTCTAAAAGGGCGTATTATTGAAGCAATCATTGGTTTTTGATAATTTGCTGAGAGTTCCAGTGTAATATTAATCAGATGTTTGCATCTTAAATCCTGGATAATGCCAGGTATTTATTCTAGTTTGAAATAAGTTAATGTGGAAATTTTTGGCTATTGTCTATAATGGAAATTTATCTAAATTTTTGCTTTCATTTATACATTTTATGTAAATAAAATAGAATTACATCATTGTTCATTTGATGTTTTTACCATTTGATATTTGTTTTATTTTTTAAATTGCATATCAATATAAATTAAGTACCCACCATAAAATTTTTAGAATTCTCTTGAAATTTCAAGTTACATTTAAAAATATAGTTCTATGTATATTTTAAATTTGAATTTCATGTAATACTCAGTCAGATATATTGGGTATTTTGCTTGTGTTTGCACACACTAAAAAAAAACATTGTTCTATTGTATTTAACTATTTAGTTAAATTTCTAAACCTGTTATGATTCTAACCGTATATATTTCAAAAACTTTGTTCTATTTTTATTTAAAAGACCTACTTCAAAAAGTTAGGCAATTTCATTATGCTGTTTGAGTATAAAAATGTTCAACTTTAATTGTAATAAAAAATATTGTAGTACACAAAGTGAATTTAAGTTGTCAAAAGCAACAAACTGGATTTTATGTTTTTACAGCAGGTATGTCATTTGTCCACTTTCAATTTTTTTGTTATACAATTTTTTCACTGCCATTATTACTCTGTTACAGATTTTTTGTAAATATGTAACCTTTTAATAATATTTATAACAATATAATCTATTTCAGCTGTTGTTGGAAATCATAAGATTGGTATAACAAGACTTGACGATACTAGTTCTTCCATGGCTTCTGCCTCTAGCTCAGCCAGAAAATCTGTTGGGACCATTGCTAGACGCCAGTCAGCCCATGATGGGATTGACTTAGAAGTTGGATCCGTTGTTGAAGTTTTAATTAATAACACACCATGTTATGGAGTGATACGATGGATAGGGGAAATTCCAGAAGCAAGGGGAAAATTGGTTGCTGGTATTGAGATGGTAATTTATTATTCTGCTATTGTGCATGTGAAAAATATTTCAATGCAGGTTTTTAGTTTGCTATATTTAATTTTATACACTTTTATATCATCTTCCTTTATTGTCATTGTGCAAAGCTCTCTTCACCACCCACATACCATGGTTTTGCAGTCAATGTCAATCGTCAACTTGAGATGACTACTGAGCATAAAACTCTTTAAAGCAGAAATTTTAGAATTTTCTGGTTCAAGTATTTACTTCAAATCCAGCAACAATGCAAGGCATTCTTTTAGCTCTGCCCACTGTTCATAATTTTATGTGCTCAGGATTACACAAAATCAACTTTAATCCTATACCAGAGTATTGCATACAAGCAAGAAAGGGCTCAAGTGGTCTTAAGAAACATTAGATAAAGTATTTTATTCATATCAAATATTTTAGAGTTAGGAAACAGCAAACCAATACTACAAATTTGCTTAGGCTTCAATTTTCCTCATAATGGTGATAGGGCAACTTAGCAAATTTTAAGTTGTCATTAATGCTATAATCAGCCAGGTCTATCTTCCTCTCTTTCCAAAATACTAATTATGCCTGCTACTTAATTATGTTTTTATAGGGTCTGTATGTCTGTTTATCCATCTACCCCACTTGGTGACAAACCTGGTAACTTTTAGAAATTGTCGCAGAATTGACAAACATCGCCAAATTGATAAAACTGTTGCCAAATTGTCAGAGATTCAATTACTCAGAAAATCTACACTATTAATTAAATTTAATTTCTTTGATAATCCATCTTTGTGGAAATTATTAATTTAATATTCTTTATTAAAAACCTAGTTAGTTTGACTGTTCGTGGGACAGTTATGCTTTGTTATATGTCTGGTAGAGCTTAAATTAATTATATTTTATTAGGAGATGATATAGTATATATGTTTTGATAAGGAACCATATAAGAAATGGTAATATTGAATGTGAGAGGTGTATGGCTCGCATGTGTCTGTGAATATTAGGTGCACAAGTGCTGCAGATGGGGAGATGGGAGAAAATCTTTTGCTACTTTATTAATGGTGGATGGCAGGTAATATTTTGCAACTTCACCCCTCCCCCCTCTTATCATATCCTTACCTTTTAGTTGAAAAATAAAAATAAAAAATAGTTTATCTATTATAACAGATCACATTTTAGATTTTTTCTTTGTTTCATTTATCTATGTAATAGCAGTTCAAAAGTTAAGCACAATGTACTAAATTAGACATATCTAATTATATGCAATTTTTGAAGGAAGAAGAAAGCTCAAGTTGTACAGATGGAACATTCAATGGTAAACGATATTTTACTTGCTCACCTCGTAAAGCCTTTTTTGTCCGCCTTAGTCATTGTCGAAAAGATAGCCGATTCCTTGAATCTGAGAAAAGGAAAAGTGCAGGTATATGTGCAAACATTCCTAATTATGTTCTACATTTGTAACTTCTAATATTTTTATTGCATTTGTTGTGCTGTAAATTCTTGAAGTGACTGATTGAGATACAGGCCATATCTTATTGTTATGAAATTCACAAGATGATACAAATTATTTTGGAATCGTATGTTTTAGTGTTCATTATTGGTATGTGTATAGGTTATGCTGTTTGGATTCATCAATACTGAACACTTTTTAGCTGTACTAGTAACAAATAAACTTGCTGTGTGCCTCAATTTTGAAAACCTCTTTTGAATATCAGTTGAATCACACAGCTAGTATCAAATTTATAGAAGCCTAAATGTTTAAAAAATCCACAAAACAATAAATATAAAAATTACAAACACAATAAATTTGTAAAAATCACAAAAACAATACATTTGTAAAAATCACAAAAACTACAATAAAATTTTTGATAACCCCTGTCTCTTTGTGGATATTATTTAACATTCTTAATTTGAAATATAGATGTCCAAAATGTATAAATGTACCTGTTCCATAAGTTTGGGGGTCAAATAGGCCTTGCCAAAAATTAATTACATTTTAATGTGGACTCCTATAGTAATTATGTTCTGTAGAGTGCCATGTAATAATAATTAATATTTATTGTGAGAGATGCTTGGTCTGTGTGTGTTATGCAATTTTAGGAGTACATGCACAACAGATAAGTAGATGAGGGAGGGGATTTTTTACATAAAGCACTTTGTGCATTTTGCCAGATGATGGGCTTAATATCTAGTTACTATGTATAGAATATAGCATTCATTTTTTGGAATTACTCATATATATTCTTCTAAAAGCAGTACAGCTTAAATAAGGATTTTTTTTAGCAATTTTTCTTAAATATAATTTCTTTTTATTATGATACTTTGTAATTTTGTTGTAAATTTCGTCTTTATGTTTATATATGTAAATTTCGTCTTTATGTTTATATATGTAAATTTCGTCTTTATGTTTATATATAAAGATATGATTTACTAGAACTCTATTTGGTGATATAAGGATCTCGATTTCTTACCCAATAAAAAATTATTTCTTCCTTTAACAATTAAAAGCAGTTATTGCATTATATTAAGGCTACTAGTTTGTCATTTTTTAAATTAACCAATTGGTTCATATAAAAATTTTACATAAATTTAAGTAATAAATTAGTATGAACATTTTTTTTTTTTTATAATTTCTTTGCAGAAAATTTGTGCATTAGGACTATATGTTTGACATTTTATGTTCCTAAAATAGAAATTATAAGATAACAATTTCTATTAAGTACTGAGAATATTATGAACTCCCCCTGATTTAAAACATGGATAGCATTTGAATAAATGAGATAAATTATAATTTAATTTAAATTAAAGTGTACAAAAAATAGCAGATAACAGAACACCATTAAACTGACAGTAAAGTAAAAATTACAGTAAACAAAAAGCCATCAAAAGTATCAGAATTACCCAAGAAAGGACCCAGAATTACCTAAGAATCTTCTTCTTCACTGGTTTGGCAGCCCAGTGTAGTCCTTGGCCTTCTCAATGAATGTATTCCAGCCTTTCTACACTCAGCAAATGTTCCCCAATTTCCAGTGTTTAGAACATTGTTTCCAGTCAGTCCCTCTTAATTTTGGCCTTCTCTAGGTCACTTCCCTGTTGGCTTGACCAGAAAAGTTCTTTTTGTGCTTCTTGCATTAGGCATTCAGATTGCATGGCCAACTGATTTTAATATTTGGTATTTTTATGAACTTAATAATATCTAGTTATTTGTATAGATGGTATAGTTTGTAATTAAATCTTCTATGCCACGTTCCATTAATTTAGATGCTACCAAATATGCTTCTTACATCCAAGGAAAGTCCTCAGTCTGCATATACGCTCAGTTTTAAAACAACAGACAAAAAAGAGATCACAGTCACAAGTATTAAAAAGTTTATAAAATTTGTTGACAGAAAAATTGCTAGTTGCCTATTGCTTGTAAATATGCAGATTGCTATTATTGTTAACAAATATGCAAACATTTTCACTTAATGGCTGAGGTTTGATTTTTAAACTCTTAAATTAATAATAGGAACATTAATAGGAAGGACATTCAGTAACTGAGAACAATCTACAAGATTATTTACAAGTTTATAACAGAAAAAATATTAATGATAGTTCCTACATACATTTAGAACATCCATACTGAACACGTTTCTCAACACTCTAGTAAAAATATTATAATCACCATAACCATAAACAGGCCCTGCACTAGAGTTTGTGAAGCCCCAGTCGAATGCATGGCACAAGGCCCCAACCCCTCTCCCCTCCCTCAAGGCAAAACAGAATTTCTTTAAGCATGTTACACAAGGTGTTAAAAATGGGTAGATCAAAAGAAAATTACTATGTTCTACAATACATATATATTAATTATACTAGAAAATATTTGTTTTATTTATGTGCATATAATATTTTTTAAGTTGTCATTAAATGAACACAAGTGCATTGAAACGTATGTATGCCTGAAACGTTGGTTTGACTTCAGTAGGTACTTATAGTGGAAAGGTTAATGCCTCTCAGGGTTATATTGGTAAACACTTTCTTTATTCCATTTTAAATAAAATACATTTATGGTTTTTCTTTTTCATTTTTCAAATTTTAGGAGGTCAAAAAATACTCTCATTTTGTTCCCAAATTTACAATGCCAAATAAATATATTCAAGTGTTATTTGACTAAGACCCCCAAGAGTGCAAGGCCAAAGGCTGTTGGTTGCCTTGCTCACCATGACCTAATGCTGTACCTAACCATAAACAGAAAAAAAATAAGTGTCTTAAAATCTTAGATAATGATGTTAGTGTAAATTATGCTTTTTGAAAAATCTGTTTTTTTTTTCTTCTAACAATATTTTATTTTAGTTTTTGGCAGCATTGACTGTCCATCTATAACTGGTGATGTACCTCCCCTCTCCAGTCCAGAAGATATGAAAATGTTGTATGGCAAAAATAGAGGCATACAAGGTCACCATAATTCTTGCTACTTAGATGCGACTCTTTTTGCAATGTTTTCTTGTACAGGTGTTTTTGATTCTATACTCCACCGGCCAAAAAATAGTGATGACATTTCCGAGTATGACGAAGTACAAAGAGTGCTTAAAGAAGAGATAGTTAATCCACTACGAGCGTAAGTATTTTAAAATCTAAATAAATATTCAGTTACTAGTATTCTAGCGTGTCAAAGACAGATAATCTAACACTCTTAAAAAATTAAGTGCCAACTTTTTTAAATGTTTAATTTTATTTAAAAGTATGGCTCTTAGAGTCAAAAATTGATTGTTAGGTTCTATCTCACAGCTGATATTATACTTGTGTGTAAAGTCCAAGCTTCATTGTATTCTCTTGATACTGTAAATGTGTACCATTTCAGCCTTCTAGGTCACAGGGTAAGAAAAGATTCTGAAGGGTCTGGAAATACTCTTTGACTCATATTTTGTCTGGCCCCAAGGAAGTAGTTACAAATCTGGCTCATTGGGTTCTGTCCCTTGGTCAATGCTATGTGTGCAAAGATTCAGTCTTCAATGTCACTGAGGACTTCTGAAGACTAGAAAGTCTTTAAGAAAAATCCCATTTTTTATACCATAGGGGTGGATTGGAATCTAGCTCAAATAGATTCTATCCCATAGATAATAATTATAAGTGTGCAGAGATTCAGCCTTCCAGGTCACCGGAGACTTTTGGAGGGTCTAAAAAGGCTCCCCCCCCCCATAGGAAAATCAAAAACCTGGCTTCATTAAGTTCTGACCTGTAGTTGATACTACTTGTATGTGTGCAAAGATACAACTTCCTACGTCATTGGAGAGGAAGCTTCTGAAAGGTCTGGAAAGACATAAACACGTTAGACAATTATTATATAGACTATCTTGTTTATAATAATTTTTTCTAGGGTTTTTTTCATTAATCAGAATTAATTCTTTGCAAACTCTGAACATAGGATTTTAATTGAGAACTCTGGCAAGAATGTCCAGATTTAAATTAAAAATTGTGTTTATGCTTCAGACATTGTCACAATGCTTTGAACTGTGCAGGCCAATAATTCCCATTAGTTTTATTATTTTGTGAAAATTTATGAAAATTATTGATTTAAGAAGTCAAGCTTGTGTGTTAAAATTTACTTATTACTAAATTCTTTAACTATGTATAATTTTCTGTTTAAAAAAGTGACGTAATATTAATTTGAGAATGTGTGTAACTTTTTGCTGCATTACAAGAATCTGAATTATTTTTAGTTATAAGCCAGTTCCCAGTTAAGCTTAAGAAACCGCTGAAGAAAGTTTAATCGGTTTTGAGCCATGTTTAGTTAAAAGTTGTCATTACAGACAAATAGACACAGGTTTTGTAATTCCCGTCATTTTGAAAGTATGTTTACGGTGAAAAAACTCATTGGTATAGCTAGGATCATGAAAAGGGGGAGTCGAGGATCAAATGAGAAGATTGTTACAGTGCTGCAATTTGTTTTCTAATGCGGATTCTATGAGAACTAATCTAATTGTTGTAGTCAATATGGAAACTATGATTCCTGTCTTCTCCTACTCATATCACTGATAAATACACTTCTCCTACTCATATAACTTATATTCGAATATTCTGTAAATATTCCATAGACTAAGACTTTTTGCCTGAAATTTTTTTATCAATACAGGTTGCATAGTTCAAAAGCATATTTTTGAACTTTTTTTTTATATGCAGTTGACATTCAATATCTCGAATTTGAAGGAAACATAAAAAAAAAAATTCAAGATATCAAAAATTTGAGCTATCAAAAAGTTTTTATAAAAAGGTCAGTGTTTTTAATTACAGAAACATACATATTATGTAATAGTATTTTTATATAATTGACTTACCCTAAAAGAAGATTTATAATTCTGAATTTTTAATCAACACCAGTAGATGAAGCTTTTGGATAGGTATGTGTAGTACAGTGTGCTGTGCATACTATGTGTGTTGTTGTTGAAACCCAGACCGTCCGACCTACCAGAAAGGTGTAAGGTAACTGTTTGGACGGTCGGGAAGTGCCACCCAATTTAGACCGGAACCCAGTGGGGGAGGCATCCACAGGGACCGTACCCTCCTTCCCCTACCACCAACCTCTCGGAAGGACTTTCGGACCCACATGTTTAACGTGATCGTACTCCGCATGAACACGGCGGCAGTTTTGGCAGTGGCTGGAATCGAACCCGGGCCTACCGAGTGCAACTCCAGCGCGCTAACCAATGGGCTACCGCGCCCACACATACTATGTGTGTGTACTATGCGCATACTATGTGTGTGTACTATGTGCATACTATGTGTGTGTACAACTTGAATTGATTTTATGTACAAAAACATATGTATTTGAGTCAATTTTAATCTTTGAAAAAATTCTTCGAAGCAGTTTATTACCTGCTCTCGTCTCTTGTATGTAGTGACAATTTCCAAGTGAGCAGTTTCTTGAAAATTTTTAAAAGTTGTATCCGGTCTGGATTCAATAAATATTCACTCAATGTTCATTGAAAATGATACTTTGTTAGAAGATACTGAAGGGGGTAAGAAAACTTCGGTTTCATTTTCAGCAATGCTTTTTCCTACATTTTGATGCTGATACTTCACTTTGAAACTTTGTATTACACCCTGGCTGCAGTTTTGATATAGTATTCGAAGGCAGGAATGCAATTTTAACTAAATTTAATTTTAGTATGCAAAAATAAATAGGCAGTGCAATTGTTGTTGAAAAGAACAATCTTGCACTTTTGGCAAGTCATTTTATGATCAAACTCTTTCAGCTAATAAGTTCATTGAACATCGCACATTTCAGGCATAAGTTCATTGAATGTTTATTTGCTTAAATGTGATTTTTTTTGCTTGGAATATGTTACATAATTTTCTTTCATAAAATTAGTAATTTTTCACAATTTTTAAAATATATTCTGACCTGAATATTTCTTTTGAAGGAATTTTTATGTGAGAGCTGATCGAGTGATGGAGCTCAGGAAGCGTCTTGAAAGACTCAGTTCCGTCAGGGGGCTTACATCGGAAGAAAAAGGTAGAACTTAACCACCTATTTTTATATTTACATTATTTTGAGATGAAAAATTGCAATATTTAGATATTTAATAGCTTATTTTTTCTGTATTTGAAGTTTATAGTGCATTCATTTTTACTTTTTTCACTAAAGAAAAGTATTCTTGTATCAAAATCACTTTTTTTCCAAATTGCAAATCTACACATTTTGCCAATTACAAAAGAACGCGTTCAGAAATTTTCTACTGTTAATGCAGCCACTTTTCTTCTGAAAATACTCATATGATTGAAACCAAATTTGTTACAAAGTTGGGCTGTTACATCAATGCATAAGCATTGCAATTTTTTAATTTTGCCCTTGTCATGTACAGTATGTATATGTGCATGTTGCATTATATTATAATATCTCTTAAACTACTCAAAGGGTTTAAATTAAATTGGTTAGATATTATAGGCAGTTACACATAAATGTGAAAATATCACAATTAAAAGAAACTGTCCATACTATGTGCAGTATGTGCATGTACATTTTTCTCCATATTATAATGTCTCAAACTATTTAAACAATTGAAACCACATTTGGTTCAAAGATTAGATAAATATGCACATACACATTTTACAATACAGTATCAACTTTGACATTTTTATCTTATTTGCATGAAACTAATAAATTCATATGAACAATGCAAAAAGAAAGTTAGATGTGAGTCCTATATAATGTGAGTCCATTATACTCAAACATTGTATTCAATAAATAAATTGTACTATGTACACTCTCCTCCAAAAAATAAGCACAAAATGCAAATTCTCAGATCACGAGTGAACGAATAAATTTTATTCGGTGAAAGTTGCTGTATACTTCGAGTACAATATGCAAATATAGAAACACGTGCATAATAGCAATTGGCTCTGTGCCAAATATGTAAATCAGCATCTTGGTTAAAGTAGGTGTTTCTTTCTGTGCATCCTTACTTCCACTACAGGAAAATCCAAAATAGCCTTTTCATTCGATATTTTCCAAAGAAGGCATTTAGATAAAGGTCAGTGATGGTGAACCATGGGCAGGTTAGAATCCAGCCAATCTATTGAAAAAGTTGCTGAACTCATCAGTGTCCACCATTCTGTGATTTCACGCTTATGGACCCAATTCCAAAACAGTGGAACAATAAGCAGAAGGCCAGGCTTGGGTCACCCTTGAGTTACAATATCTTCTTATGACCGTCACTTAGCATTATTGGTCAGACACAACATTTGAGCAACAACACCTGCTTTACGTTCTATCCTCACTGCAGCTACAGGTAGGCCTGTATCCATTACAACTGTGAGAAAGAGATTGCACACACATGGCTTTTATTCACGGAGGCTAATTATTGGTGTCCCATTGTCTGCAAGGCATAGAGCAGCCTGTCTTCAATGGTGTCAAGAACATGTCAGTTGGACCATAGGTGATTAGGGTGATGAGCTATTCACCAATGAGTCCACATTCACTTTGCAGTCTGACGATCGATGGATTTTTGTTTGGAGAGAGGCTGGTACACAGTATCAAGCGATTAACACCGTCCCGCTCTACTCATCTTCTGATGGTGGTATCCTTGTATGGGCTGGAATTTCCTTCTGCAGATGAACTGACCTCCATTTCCTTCTGAACTGTACTGTGACTGGTCAAAGATGTCTCAACGAAAACCTTGATATCTATGTTCACCCTTATTCAGGTTGTAACAGATACAGGCCTACCTGTAGCTGCAGTGAGGCTAGAACTTAAAGCAGGTGTGGTTGCTTGCCTATTTATTGTATCTGACCAATAATGCTAAGTAGCGATCATCGAAAGATGTTGTAATTTGAGGGTGACCCGAGCCTGGTCTTCTGCTTATTGTTCTGCTGTTTTGGAATTGGGTCCATAAGCGTGAAATCACAGAATGGTGGATGTTGAGGAATTCAGCAACTTCTCCAATAGATAGGCCAGATTCTAACCTGCCCATGTCGTCAAGCCATCGCTGGCCATCATCTAAATGCCTTCTATAGAACATATCGAATGAAATAGCTATTTCGGATATTCACCCTAACATCCATAGTAGAAGTAAGCACGCACAGAAAGAAACACCTGTTTTTACCAAGATGCTGATTTACATATTTGGCAGGAAGCCAATTGCTATTATGCACGTGTTTCTATATTTTCATATTGTGCAGAATATAGATATACAGATAATATGAAAAAATGAAGCAGTTTTATGACGGATGCAATACTAAATAATTTAAAAGATCCTTAAATATCACGATCTACTCACGGAATAAAAAATGGATGCCATATTTTATTTTGCAATGAGTCACATGATCTCTTCATATATCATGGATGTAATTATTATTTCAATTTTTATTTAAAAAACTACCTAAGATATTTTGCTGAAAATTTTTTTCCACATTTTACATGATAATTTGAAAATTTCTTGAAATTTTCGAAGCAATTTGTGAATTTTAACTTTGCTTAAAATATGTTTGAAAAATTAGGTCCCATAGGGTTCAATGTATTTCATTTTTTCAACTTGAGTTAAATCCGAGACTAATTGGGTGATATTATTCATTTTTATTCCCATATGTCCCACAGACTGTCTCAACAACATACTAAAATTTCATTTTGATAAAGTAATTTTTCCGGCAGTTATTATGCAAACAAACACACAGACAGGCAGAATGACCAAAGTCATTAACACTTTTCAACTTTGTTGGAAAGTGTTAAAAATCTATAAGGAGTGTTGCTCATTATTGACAGCAATTCAGCATCTGAAGTTTGACAGCAATTCTGCATCTGAAGTCAGGCTCATCATTCCCAGCCAAGTGTTTAAGAGCAGTTTACTATTTTCTTTGCTCATGCTAAAGTATATCTTTAAGCTGCATAATTTCAGTAGAACTGTATTAATTTATTTTTCTGTGTTTAATTTTCACCTGAAATTTCTTTTTTCTCCTAGATCCTGAAGAATTTCTGAATTCGTTATTAAATCAAATACTAAGAGCTGATCCTTTTTTAAAATTGAGGTATGGTTTGTTTCATGTTTATTAAAATGTATTTTGGTATAATGAAGAATAGCTTTAGATGTATTGAAGGTGCTAAGTAAGATTATATTAGGAATGTTTCTATTGCCAAGTTTTTAATATGTAATATATTTAATATTTATCTAACTTATAAAATTCAAAAGATCTTTATCTAACTTATAAAATTCAAAAGATCTTTATCTAACTTATAAAATTCAGTTAAGAAAATGCATATTTAAATCATTAGCTGATGAAAAAAAATTGGGTGCTAAAGAAAAATATACCAAACATGTTTATATTGCCAAGTTTTTAATTTGTAATATGTTTAATATTTATAAAAGTTATTATCTAACTTATGAAATTCTGTTAAGGAAATATATATAATATATATAAATCATTAACAGATGAATTTTTTTTTTCTGTAAAATATTACCATTATTATTTACAGTTCTGGTCAAGAGTCTTATTTTTACCAGTTATTTGTTGAAAAAGATGAAAAATTAGTTCTGCCAACTGTACAGCAGCTCTTTGATCAATCCTTTTTAGCTTCAGATATCAAGCTTACAGAAGTATGTTAGTTTTACTCAGTATTTTTTTTATTGAATTCATGAGAATGTGAATATTTTGTTCCACAGCTTTCCTTCAGAAGAATATGTTAGAAATATTTTATTTTCTCATTTATTTTGTTGGGGGATCCATCTGATTAACACATTTCAAACGTTTCTTGATTAGCAATCTTATAAATATGTTCACTTGACAATTCAATTGCTACTTAACTTAGGTAACCCTAAAAGTATGAATATTTGAAAACCACAGTATTTTCTCACTAATTTTTCATGGCTTAACATTCTTCCCAAAATGTTAAATTTATCTTGTTTTGTAGCACATATTTTGTGTGTTTTCATGAATTTGGATATTTTGTTCTGAGTACGTTCTAAAATCTAAATATTTGAAAGCTGCAATTTTCTCATTATCTTTGTCAGATGGTCTTATGTTAAAGACCCAGACCGCCGGACTCTCCCTAGGGCACGAACAAGATGGTCTTAAGTTGAAGACCCAGGCCACTCAGCTGGCCCTAGGGCTTATAGCAGTTGTTTGAGTGGCCAGAAATGGTTGAAGACCCAGACTGTCAATGGTCGAAAACCCAGGCTGTCCGGCTCATCCGAAGACATAGAGCAGCAAAAATGGGCAGCCGGGAAACAGACTGTCAATGGTTTGTTGAGACCCAGACTGTCCGACCTACCAGAAAGGTGTAAGGTAACTGTTTGGACAGCCAGGAAGTGCCACCCAATTTAGACCGGAACCCAGTGGGGGAGACATCCACGGGGACCGTACCCTCCTTTCCCTGCCACTAACCTCTCAGAAGGAGACTGTCAATGGTATAATAGTTTGTTTTAAATAAATAATACTTTACACGAATTCAAGAATACACATTTCTCGTTTGATTGATAATTAAAATATTTTGATCTGTGACATCCCTTAAATAATAAACTCTGAAAAACTATGATTTTTTTCCATTATATTTTTTTACAATGTGCCCCCTGTAAATTATTTTAAGTTTCTATCCAGTCGTAAAACAAAATGCATTTTACATTTGTTACAGAATTAAAACAATTTACTTTTTTCATTTCTTTAAAAGAATATGTTTTAATTATTTTAAATTACCATTTATCTTTTGAATCTGTCTGTTTTAGATGGATCTTGTCTTACCAAAATTTAGATATATAATATAAGAATTCTATTTATATGTTTATTTAAAAATGTACGTTTACTTAAATTACTCAATTACTTTGAATGTTTTAGTCTGTGCCCCCTCTAAAATATCTCATTTCTTAAAAGTGATTCTTTTTCACTGTTATGCAATCTATTTTTATACTATTTTTATAGACAATTTCAAGCTTTCCATTTGAATTTGTTTCAGAATTCTAGTGTCTCACTCAATTCAAACAGTATTTAGCTGAAACCAGGAATAATGTAGTAATACTCTACTTTATTCCTTGTTTGAACTAATTACTTCTGCAGAAAAAACGACTAAAATAGCACCAATTAAAGCTTTAGCATTGAAAAAATTGACTTAAATCCTTACTTTGGAGTTTTGGGTTCACTGGTTATATCATTGCCTGCTCCATGCTGATGAGTGGCAATGGTTCCAAACCCAGGATCATTGGATGTGGATGAGATGACCAGTTGATCATAGTTGATCATGTTCTTTATTTAGAAAGACTTCACAATTTTGTGTTTTTAATACAATCCTTATAATCTTCAGAATAATAATACATTACCATAGAATTTTATCAATCTACGCCCTCAAATGCAATGGAAAATTTAGGAGGGGATGTTTGTTAGGAATTTCCTGCGAGATTTACTTGGAATTTTCTGCTAAAAGAAACAAAGTATGCAAAAGACTTATCTTAGAATATAAAATAATGATATTTTTGTCCATAATTTGTTATTCAATAATAAATGTATTTATTTATTTTTTCTAATGATTGAGTTGGGGGGGAGAGGAGGGGGCTATCTGAATTTTCAGAATTTCAAATTGAGACAAAAAAGGAGGAGGTGGCAGATACACAGAATTTTACATTATTGTAATTGAATGTTCATTTGTGATTGTATCTGCTATAGAAATGTCATTTTGACAAATTTTCTTTCTGTAAATGTGTACTTTTATAATTTCAGAGTTTTTGACTCTTATGACATTTTTAAAAAATTTATTAGGTTCCACCTTGCTTACTTATACAAATGCCACGATTTGGGAAGCAGTTTAAAATGTATCCCAGGATTATTCCTAGCCAGTACCTAGACATTACAGATGTATTAGAAGATTGTAAGTTATTTTTTTATTTTTAAATTGGAAACATTTCAAGTTTATTCTATGATATTATTTTATTGTTATTAGTTTTTAGCAGTATTTGTTTGTCAGATGATGTTTCAAATGTAGATGAATGTGTATTAAAATTCATGGAGTCAATTTCAAAATGAATCATATTTAAGAACAGCATTCATTAATCAGTTTTCTTACATTTGAATACCTGACAATTATAATTATTTTTATTTATTTCTTAGCATAAAACAAGAGGATGCTAAAATCGCACAACTGTGGAAGCAGTAGACAATCAGGACACCATACACTCCAAATAAAACTATTTACACATAGGGAAATTACATGTAGCAAAAATATATAATCTAGATTAAAAATTTAATAAAATGAAGTAAGATTAAAAGCTTCTATTGAAGTTTGAAAATATAATGTCTGTGACAGTCACATGACAGAGAACATAATGTCATAATCTGGAGAAAATCTCATTTCTTCACCAAGAAGAGGAATTGTGAATTAAAATATCAACACCGAATTAGACTTTGGTTTTTAATTTCATAGCCCCTATTAAACATACAACCACAAATTAAAGTATATTAGAAATTTTAAAAATATTTAAAAGTATTTAGATAATTTTCCATTTGGTGCTATAGGATTGGCACTGACCTTGACAGAAAATTTTAAAGTGTGTTGTCAGCAGTGAAGGCTGTTGTTAGATTTTTTTTAAATATAGAGAGATAAAAATTCTGTTTATAACCTCTTGTTTATACTCATACCCACATATAGAGGCATTTTTAAAGTTAGGATCATGCTCCTATTGCAGATAACAGCATCCATGGATAAGTTTTGCACTTTTTATGTGCTCGTCTGCATTAAATAGCTGATACTTTCAGTGGTAGCAAGAAGACTTGCTATGTACCACAATTTTACAAACTTCTATGGATATTGACAAATTCAGTTCTACCACTTAGCCAGCATCAAATTTCTTAAAAATTGGATTCAGGCTGCATAAAGCTGCAATGTTGCTGCAGTGCAAGTTTTGTTCATACTCACAAAACTTGCTTATATGGGGTATTCCCAAACGTGGGATCCCATTCCCATTGTAGATAGAGTATCTATAGATTGTATATCTTGTCGGATTTTCTTAAAAATTTATAATCCACCTCTGTATTTTTATTGATATTTCTTTGAAAATGTGAATATTATTGTAATTCTCAGGTATTATCTATTTTACTGAAAATTTAATTACATATGTCATAATTTATCAAAATACAAAACCAGACTCTTATCACCTTACAGTTCTTAATATTTATCATTATTTTTAGCCCCACGCCAGTGCAGTATTTGTGGCCAGGTGGCTGAGTATGAATGTAAAGAATGTTACGGCCAGTTCGGAGAAGGCTTGGATAGCATTGCATTTTGCCAAAAGTGTATGGACAAAGTAAGCCCTTCAAATCTTTATATAAAAAATTGGAAGTCTCTCACTCAATTTTTTTTAATACTATTCTAAATTTTTAGATTTTCAAATTATATGCAATATCGCTAGTAAAATATGGTTATGTGTTGTATTTTTTAATTTAAAGGATTGCTGAAACATTAATAAAAATAGTATTAAGCAAAGTATTTTTTCTCTTAAAATTGAGTGTGAGGAAAATGGCAATATTTGGAAAATTACATTGCTAGATAAAGAATATGCACTGTATTTCTTTAAACATTGTTTGAATTGAACAGTCAACTGTGCTGTGGTGAGAAGCTTATGATGTTATTTATTTTTTCCAGTCAAAACAGTTGCAAAAATATATTATCTATAATTTGGAACACCTTTTTTATGTGGTATCTTGATTGAAAAAACCCGTAGCACATAGAGTGACAAATAAAGTATCGAGTGGTCTGCCTATAGACTAGCCTGTAGATGAAAGAAAACTCAAATAAAACAATTTACTAAAATGTTAGGAATTTTAAAATGTAAGGCATATCCTGGATTGCTACGCTTTGACTTGAGACACTTTTCATTTCTGACACATTTTAATTGCCATCATACACTGACATTAGATGCTTGCTTTTTAGTTATGATACATTAACTACATCAGTTGTCTCCAAAGCGGCGTATTCACACAAAGTGGGGTATACACACAAAGTGGGATGGAAGTATGTTACTCCATGTGTGGTGGTACACCACGAAAATTTAATATTTTTTTTTACATTTTTTTCCAAAGACAAGTTTGATATTAACAGAAAAAAATAAGAAATTTATTAAAGAATAACAAATATTAACTTTTATTTTTAAATTATATGATCATGAACACAATAATATTATGATTATATGAATAATATTTTACTAGAACATCCATTTAGAACAAAACACATTGTTGCACTATTATGATATGGAGCTTCTGTATTAGAACCAATGCTCATTTAGAACAAAAAAAAAAAATCTTGCATCTGTATTATAATAATTCCTAATAAAAAAATCATTAGGAAACCACTGAGTATGGTACTGCCCAATCGATCTTTTTCTTAACATCGTTGTCAATTTACAAACACATTTTTCAAAGCTTAAGTACTAAAATTGTGTCCGAAGCTTTTCTTCATGTTAAAACTGCCATCGTTCTTATTGAAAACATAATAGGGACTTTAACCCCTTAAAGCATGAGTTTTTTTCGGAAAAACTGGTAAAAAATGATCGAGTTTTTTTTTGGAAATCTCAAATGGAAATCTCGGTGGTGCAACATTTGGTTGATTTGTACTAATTTGATACCAATTTCTTGCTACAGCCAAAATCTCGTCATCATTATCTTCAGATTCACTTCTATCACTCAAGAGATCATCGCTGAAACTTTCTGATAAATTGGCATATTCAAAATCGTCAGAGTCGCTCATTATCAGATAACTTTTTCTAAACAAGTTATAAAAACACTTAGTAAAAATTAATTTATAGTTAACTGTTTACTTTTATGATATTTAATGCAATAAGTATGGATATATTACCTTTTCCACACCAAACAACTGCTTTATAACAAATAATTCCCAACAAACTTATAGCTAATCATCAAAATGCACTATGTGGTTTACACAAGAAAAATGCTGCATAGTGGTGTCATCTATGGTAAATAAGTTTAATTATAATCTAGCCTATCTATTTTTACTAGAACGGATCTCAGACGGGCATTAGAAATAAAATAATCTGATAGCTCTAAGGAGATACAAGATTGCCCGTGTGAGACACAGGCATGTGCAAATTTGCCGATAACTTTCGCCCGTGTCAGACACGTGCAAATGCGTTAAGGGGTTAAAGAAGTTCAAAAATGAATGCTAGCTTAGTAAGGTATTATGTTTGTTATGCCGAAATCTACACAGGAAAAAGACAAAACAGTATACTATGCAAAGCACTTTAGACATATATTTAAAAAAAGGACCAGTATCCACTGAAAGTTCTATTGGACCATAAATGTCTACTACCCAAATTGCTAATCTATCTATTGCTTCAACAAGCTCAATTGCTAAGAATGTTACAGAATGATTTAGCCTTGGTTGATGCTTTAACATTTAATATAAATATTCCTTCTCTTTCAAATTTTTATTAATAGATTGTTTTCTCCTTTTTACATCTGATAGCCCTAACTAGCCATATTTTAGATTTAAATGTGTTACTTATATAAGTTATGCCCATAATGGCGATTGCAGTGCAGTACATGCATAGATTAGCAAACAAAGGGCTTCAAGTTACAACAGTTTTCAAGCTATGACAGTGGTCTGGAATCTATCATGTCATAAGTGCTGGGTATGCCTGTATTACAAATATCTAACTGGCTACATCATTCTTTTTGTGTCATAATATTTTAATGTAAGAATTTGATACAAATATATGTTTTTGACCTTTCGAACACTTTTGTAGCATTTTTAAAATTATGTTCATCTATGTATGTATGTCCGAAGAAAAGACAATAAGGGTGAATAAAAATGTAACTTGAAATAATTTTATATTTTAATTGAATTTGTAAAAAACTAGATCTGTGAGTGCCTTTATAAGCATTAAATTTCATGCTTAGATTATAGTAAAAATCTAAATCTAAATATGTTTTTTGTTTCGTAATTTGCAAAATTAGAATAATTTATTCACAATGTAAGTTTTAAGCCAGTTTATAACATTATTTATTTGTTATATCATGCTATATTTCTAACAATGTTTTTACTTTTACAATAAGCTGCTTTTATTTATTAGTTTCTATTAGAACCATCATTTATCAATGGAAATCCATTTCCAAATGGTTTCAATAGCATTGTCTATTTTCAATGTATTAATGTTCTTCAATAGCTATAGCACATAACAGGGTTAAAGGTGTAGTTTAGAGTTTGAAGGCCTCAAAAATTCTCTCGCAGCAAGATGCAACCCACGAATTAGGAGTTAACTTTGTCCTAGATCTACATATAATGTGTACAAAGTATTAACGATAAAATTATTTAATTTCAGAGTCACAGCCACAAGAAGCGTACCCGGCATAGAAGTGTGAAGCTCAGTGTACCCCCAGAATTCCGGATGCTCAAAGATCACACACCAGTGCCCAGAATATATATGGAACTGTTTGCAGTTGTTTGCATTGAAACCAGTCATTATGTGTGCTTTGTGAAGTGTGGCAGTGGGCCTGATGCACCGTGGTGTTTTTTTGACAGCATGGCTGATAGGAAAGGTAATGCATTTAAACTGTTCGTTTTTAAAATGTGTTTAATTCTATATACTCAAGGCACTGGGGCAATGGCTCTGAGCCCCCCAAATGCTGCCATAATAGCTTAAAACTTTTAAAGTTGACTTACTTTAAGTTTTTAAAATAACTGAGAATATCAGTGAGATGGGTAAGAAAATTTCTCCAAAATTATTTGATATCTCAGCAAAATCAATGTTGTATGAAACAGATTCTGATTATGCCATTTGTTCTAAATATATATTTACTATTGACAGTATAAGTAAATATTTAAATGTGTAATAGGAGGCATCAAATGCAATTAGACATGGGACCCCACTTACTGTAGGCCAGTCCCTGTATAAACAGGGTATGAAACAAAGTCATGGGCCAGACCAATAATTCTATTAGTGTTAAGGTTATTGCATATTTTTTAATGCAGGTATATGGGAAATTCTTATGATGCTGCATGATAAGATGACTTTAGAGGGATGGCTACTTTTTTTGATGGGGTGGGTGGTAAGAGGAAAACTCTCTTGTTTTCTGTTAGAGATACAACAAAAGTCAATTACAAAGTTGTAGAATATAACAAAATTAATACTAAGCATTTTTATCCCCCAGCAAAAACTGTAAAATAACTTTAAATAACAATTTTGAAGGAGACAATTTTATTTATCTGTATGTAACAGTGTAAATGTCGAAACATTGGAAAATATGCAGAGACATCTTATTACACTTGAGTAAACATGCATCATTGCTGAAGATTAACATTTCGTATTTTGTGTATAATAAAGTCAATTTTATTCAACTGTATTGTCTAAATGTTTGGTTTGTTTGGGGAAGGAGAGTTAGATTGTATACACTGGATTTTAGGGTTCCTTTCCAACTTTTGCTGTTAAACAACAATTCACAGTACTCATTTTGAAATGCTTTACAACTTTGTAAATGACTCCCCCCCTATCTCTAACAGGAAGTGATATAGTCCTCTTAATGCTCCTAAAAAAAGGGGGGCTCAGCCCCCTTAAAATTCATTGTTAGTGCCATGGGATTTTCTCCATACGTCTATATAAAAGAATAAAAGTCAACTCTAATATTTCAGTTGTTGGCCTAGTCCATGACTTTCCTTGACACCCTGTATATCTTAAATAATGAAAAACATAGTCAGCATGCTGGTGCTCTAGTAAAAATTTCTAGTGACACACAGCAGTGAAATTTGGTGTAAAAGATACTTTAGGAATACCTTAAAGTGATTTATTTTTTTTTTAAATTCAGTTAGTTTTTATGTATTTACTGTTAAAGTGAAATTTTGGATAATTTTCACTGTAAAACTGGACATAAAAGTTCCAGTTGAACAGTTTGCAACAATAAGTTTTATTGCCATAAATTCATCATTATAAAACGAATTATTGTGTGCAATCTACTATGTAGGCTTTGAAATTTTTATTCACATGATAGTAGGTTGATATGTACGAAGGCATTGTCGCATGGCTGAGTAACAAATATGCTCACATTGCAGGTGGGCACTGGTAGATAGACCAATAGATGGGACTATCATTTGGGTTTCTCTGTATCCTGGTTGCATCACAGCAGTGGTTTACATGCCTGCATAGCAGCATGTAACTATTAAACAGATTAGTCACTAACTGGCTAATAATAAGTCTGTTTAATTTGTAGCTTATTGTATATCATTTATTAATCCTTTTCAAATTTAGCATGATTGGTCTTTACTTTATTTCAAGTTACTTTGTTCATGTTTTGAGTACTAATTCCAGGGCTTTGTTAATAGCTATAAAGTAATAATATATTCATTAAAAGCAAAGTATAAAACATATTGGTACTGATATCAACTGGTTTTGACGGTAGAAAATAGTCTCTTTCTTTGATATAAAAAGACGAATTTGGTGGGATATCGTGGACTTGGTAACCTTTTTTTTAAATGTTGCCAAATTGATAAAAATGTCATGAAATTGATAAAAATGATGCTTCAATTAAAATAAGAGAAACTTGAGCAGTGTAGAGGATCCAGCATATCCTTGAAATAGCTGTATGCTGCATTATTTTTTTTATTTGGGTTTAATTATGTTGCTTAAGTTTTGCACAAAGTGTTTTTTACTTATCAATTAAAACGATGCCTAATTAATGAAAATTCAATATCTTTAAGAATATAAGAATAACCCATTTTTCTGTTTGTCCATCTGTAATGCTTGGCAGAAATTTTGGCGGGATATCGCAAACTTGGCAACTCTTTTTAATATTGCCAAATTGATAAAAATGATGCTAAGTCAATGAAAATGATGCCTAATTGATGAAATATCAATATCCTGGAAAGAATATGACTAACCCATTTCTTTATCTGTTTTCCCACTGCGCTTGGTAATGAACTTGGCGACTTTTTTTAAATGCCAAATTCATGAAAATGTTGCCAAATTGATAAAATTGACACCTAATTGATGGAAATTCAATATATTTGAAAGCTAAGTTCAGTTTCTTTGATAAATCCTGCTGGTTTGTGTTTTGTTAGGAGATGATATAGTATAAAGACCCAGACCACATGGCCAACCCTAGGGCTAATGGTAGCTTAGTGTGTGGCCGGGATGATATAGTATGTGTGTATGTGTATGATATAGTATGTGTGTTTTGATATGGAGTCATATAGAAAATAATAATATTGATTGGGTGAGGTTCATGGCTTGCATATGTCCATAGATAGTAGGAGTGCAAGTGTTGCCTGGCAGGCACATGGGAGGTAAGGCTTAGCAAAAGCTTTTTGCACCCCATCATATAATGAGCATACATTCTAGTTCTAAAAGAAATAGCTAACCCTGAGAAATGAAAAGCCTAGGAAAACAGCACGAGACCTTCAGTCAAAAAGACAATTTGCAATACTAATTGCATTGAGTTATTAGGGATATTTAAAGACATTTAATTTTGACAGCTTAAAATGAGTATGAATCATGGAAAATATCAATATACATATAAAACTTGAATCTATCACTGATGATTTATAATATTATTCTTTTTCAACAGGGGAGCAGAACGGCTACAATATCCCTGAAGTAGTGCCTTTTGCCGACTTAAGGTGGTGGCTGTCAGAGGAGGGCATGAATTTTTTACTTACAGCAAAGGATGACAAAGTTTTGCCAGAAATCACACGAAGGCTGCTCTGTGATGCCTATATGTGTATGTACCAAAGCACTGATGTTATGATGTATCGTTGAATATTTCTCTCTAATTTATCAAATACATTATATTAAAAAAATATCATTAGCTAAAATATTAGGGCTGGACCCTAATTCTCAGATCAACTGTGTTCTCTATTTTAAGAGATTCCTGAAAGAAAATTATATATAATGCTTATTTTGAATTTAACAGTTACCTGTTGTCAAATAACATTATGAACAAAACATTTTAGAAATTAGAGCCGTCCCAAACTGGAGAGACTAAGTGTTGCTGTTTGTGAGTAAACTTGTGGAACTTGTATATAGTGATGATTATTTTGGTATTGAAACATGAAGATGAATCATGTCATTCTAATTAAGTATAATCATAGATTTATTTCGAGTTATTTGAACTGAGCTGTACTAACTATATAGAGTGATTACACTGTTGTCTTTCTTAATCACATCATAGTGCCACCAAGTATAGTGAAAATATAATTTTTAACGTATATTTCCTGTTGTGACATGCTTATTTTAAATTATGAGCTTAAGATGGATACAAAATGAAATGTTTTTTATTTTATGGGTTTATATATGTAAAATATTGTCAGCATATAATTTTTTTGGACTCTGTATGATATCTCCCTTTAAAATCCTATCTAACCAAGAGAAGTATTGCTAAAATTTTGCGAAAATAAAAATGTAGGAATTTCGAATTCTGTTAAAAAATACCAGACATTGAAAGCTTTATCAACAGATATTTTAAAATGTAAATTAAATTGTTTAAACTACTACAAGAATTTTACATTTTCTCTTTTTTTTAAAGCAACTTATTTTTAAAATTTATTTAAGACTCATTTTAAAGTTCTATATATTCTATAATGCGATTCATGATGAAGTGTTAAGTCTTTATGGTGGAAAATCATTTTGCATAGATGTAGGATATCTTGGGTACAACACAAGTTCTAAGTTCAGACTTCGTTTTGTGGTACAGATTTTAACTAATCTCCCACATTTGTGACCTTACATGAACAAATAATTGTTGCTTGCTGTTTACTTTCAATCCATAATTACAATCCATTTCTCTACATGACTGTTTGGAGGTAATTGAATGAAGAAATTAAAGATGTGAAAATGTGTCAGAAAGAATCAACTCATTGATCATTATCAGCTGATCAATACCTTTTAAAGTTAATCTTTAGTTGATTTTGAAATAATTTTGCTGTTGCTTATTTTTGAGGAGTCATAATGTTTTAGATTTGATAACTTGTCTAAAAGGCAGTGAAAATATATTAACAGTACGCAAATGCTGCAGTATTATAGAAAGGACAGCTTTGAGACTCAGTATATAGTAGAGTCCCAATTATCCGAGCTAATGTGGATGGAGAGCAGATTGGATATAGTCAAACTTAGATAACACAGAAAAGACTTTGCATACTACGCTGTACAATTTAGCACTAAACTTCAAATAACGTTCCCCTTCCTTCTAGGATCTCACTTATTCCTCCCATTAAGGAAACATGTATCATAATGTGCAATAAATACATATGCACTTGTATGTTTATTTACTTAATACATACTGTACATACTTGAGCATACTCTCTTCCTGCTGTTCAATGTATCACAGTGTGAATTCAACAGCATTTAGGTTTTCTGAAGCAATATTCTTGAGCTATCTTCTGAACACACACCATCCTCGTTTTTACTTTGTTGCGTTTCCTCACTCAATTTATAATCATGTCATTAGCCATCTCAGATTACTCTTCCTCATTCATCCAACCTTGAATATCTTCTGCCAATAATAAATTCTGAAACTGAAAATAAATTTTACTAGCTCTCTGAGCGAAGATTATCTTCATATATGCTTCCTCAATTTCACTAATTTTCTTTTTCCAGGACTTCTTGAAAGTTGATGTTGTAACTTCATCAGAAAAGTGATGAATCGTTGAAAAAAGAGTTAGCTTGCATAATATAGAATCTCAGATAATTGGGACTTTGCTGTTAGTTATATAAGTTAGTGTTAATTTTCCATGGTTGCTAGCTATTTGGCATTGCTGTAAATACAGCAATGCTACTAGTGTGAGCATGAAATATTGTGAAATATATTTTTGCATCTATAGTAAATATGATGTCTCATAAGTACCAGATGGAATTATAAGTGCTTACTATGTTAATTCCCCTCGTATAGAAACCTACCAACTGTTACAATTTTATCAGATTTAGTACGATAAATCATGCTACAGTACAATAATATGATTTTGCAACCAAAAATATGATTTTTGAAAACTTATATTTTTCTCTACTTTTTCACTTTTTCAGACAGATGCAGGGAACATTTTCAATGTAATTTTCTTTCCCTTTGAAATTTTTTTTTTCGCAGAGAGGTTTCCAATTTCTCCTAACAAATTCCCCCTATTCTGGTGAATTTTTGAAAAAGCAAAGTAAGCTACACTTGTTGGTTGGTTTAAATAAAAGTTAAATTTATAAAATTTATAAATAGTTATGTGTATTCAGTGTTTCCATTTTTTATTTATGTTTTAATATATAAGAAATAAGCCTAATGTTCATGCTTCCTTACTTTTAATGAAAAGCAAAAGTCCATGAGCTACAATATAGTTTTTAAGAAAGAGTTTCATACATACATTTCATATTAGTACATTTTCCTTCAAAATTAATGTTTTGTTTGAATTTAATAATGTTAAATTTTAAATTTAATAATTGCCAACTCAAAAGTGTTTGCTGATTAAATTTAATTAATTTCTCAATAGAATCTTAACGTAGGGAAAAAATCTCTACATTCTGATCATCAAGAATTTATAAAGCTGAAATAGGCTTAAAAAAATTATCACCACATGTTGTGTCATGTTTTTTCATTTTGCGAAGTTGGCAGATCTGCATTTGGTTATTTTTGTAATTAACATTGTGGAGTACAAATGAGCTATATGTTGAAAGGAAGAAGTTATGAGTCTGGAATATGAGGCACTGTTCATATGAGTTGAGTGTGAGCATTTTGCATTATGCTAATAAAGCACAGACATCACCTGACATGAAGTTTTCCAAGTTCAACCTGACCAAAGCTTTATAAGAGAAATGTGACCTGGGCTTAGTGTGACATTTTCAAAGGCCAGGCTTGAACTGCGTAAACCTCTAGCTTCTATCATTTAAATGTGATTATTAGCAACTGATTACTAGCTTCTGTCATATAAATCATTTTGTGAGTAATGCAGAGATTTCTTTTTAAATCATAATTCTGTGCGAGAAGGATCTTTATTATGATCATCTAAGTCAATAGTGCACAACCTTTGGGTCGCGATCCCAAATGGGGTCATGAGGGTTTATTAAGATGCCACCAAAATGTTTTTATAGAAGAAAGACGTTTTTATAGAAGAAAACAAAAAAAGGACTATTTATTTTTTGTTTCAGTATGTGGATTTAAGCCCAAATTTCGCATTAGGATTGTCAAATATGTTGTGTAATCTATTAATAAAGTTTTTTTTGTTTAAAAAATATCCTCCATACTATTTCTAGCTAGATGAAACATTTTAACATTTTTAATATTAAATGTAACTGATATTGGCGAATGTAAAATTAATACCACTTTAAAATTATATATTTAATTGCAATTTTTAATTCCTTATTTTATATATATGGTGGTATGGGGTCTCCTAAATAAAATAATACTTTAGTGGGGTCACACCAACAAAAAAGTTGTGCACCACTTATCCAAGTCACTGCTATTCTAAGAGTAATCTCTGAGAAATTGAGATGAATGCAGAACTTTTCACTTCGAAGTGTAGGACATGTGTCTTTCATCTATGCAAAAGGATTCTCATGCTCAGACTTGTTCATAGATTGAGCATTTGCTGCACATGTGGCATTGAGTTTGTGTTTTACTCCTTACGGTAGTTTATATATTATTTTTACAAAGTTGCAGAATGTTCCTAAAAAATCAAAAACAATTGTTAGAAATTTTCGCTAAGAAGTGAACTTTATTGGATTTATTTTGCTGATTTGCATATATAACGAGTTATTTCAACCTATGAACAATCTATCTTCTCTTATGAAATTAAAATTTAAATTGCATAGTATCACTTAGTTGAAATGCCAAAGCTTTCATTGTATTGAATTGAGTGTTGCATCTCCATATAATTATTATAAAGCTCAGTGGTTATTTGTTTGTGATCAAATTCACCCATTTAGTAAGTTTTTACAGGAGTGATGTAAAACCTTGCCAATATTTTCAAAGTATTATACTGGAGAACTCTGTTTAAAGACTTAGAATTTGTAAGGCTGCTACAGTGTGTAAGATTCTACAAGTGTTTTTACAACTCAATTTTAATCTTTTTACGTGAAATTTAAGAGCTGTTAAATTAAAAGAGAATTTTTGAATATGTTCCTGATATGTAGTGTAGAAGCAACTATAAAACACGTGACTGGAAGAGATTATCGATCTGTGATGAGACCCTCCGAAATTTCTATTGTAAAGTATAGATAGGTCTATTATCTACATAAAATTATACACTCAACAGTGTAGTACAGGTTCTAGGTAGATTTAAATAAGTATATAAAATGTTAGATTATTGATCCTTTGCCTATACAATTTTGTTGAATTTTCTCGCCCTTTATTGGATATTTATAGCAGTGTGGTCTAACTACTAACTGTAGAATTCCTCAGTCTGCCCCTATAAATGTGATAGAAAATCTTGGGAAATGTAGGGGGGAGTGCTTATTGGGAAATTTTTGTTAAAAGAAACAAGCAGAATTCCACCCATCCACCCTTAATGCAACAGAAAATCATGGAGTATGTAGGGTAGGAGGCAAACTTTCTCAGAATTACCTTATGTGCATGATTATAAGATAAAATAATAGTTTTATTAATAATTTTTTTTAGACATTTTTATTTTTTCCAATTTTTTATTATGTTTATGAGTGAGGGGCTGTTTCGTGGAATATTTCAAAATTTCAAA
This sequence comes from Amaurobius ferox, assembly GCA_951213105.1. NCBI lineage: Eukaryota > Metazoa > Arthropoda > Arachnida > Araneae > Amaurobiidae > Amaurobius > Amaurobius ferox. The sequence continues at coordinate 133,647,681 of OX578149.1, read as the reverse complement.
TTGAGATAAAAAGTAGAGAGGTTTTTTCTGGTAAGAGTGGATCAATGGAATTCTATTGTAATAATATGAAACTTGACTTTATCAGAATTCACTTTAAATTGAATTTCAAGTATTTTAATTGTTACATTTTAAATGGATGTTAAAATATTTTAATTATTTACCATTTTTATATTTTATCTTGAGATTCAAGAATTTATCAGTTTAGAGTAGGATTATGTAATACATATATTGAATTGATGATGTATATAGTACAGGCATTCTAAATGTTTTTTTGTCGTTTAGGCAATGTGTAAAGTTAATAGATTTTGTTCTTGTATTTTATAGTTTGTGGAGAAATGTTTAATACCTAGGCAATTATACAGGGTGATCAAAAAGTCACACACATGAAATTTTATAGTGTATAGAGAAATTGAAACAGTAAAAAGTTTTTCAGTTAGTTGGCACTCATATACCCCTAAAAATATATCAGAAATATCATCTGCTGTTTTTAAATACATCAGACAATCATTACAGACCTACTTTTTATGGATCAAAGAACATGGCGTTTTCTCAGAATGAAAGTTTTTTAGAACAATATATCTCTAGCCATTCTTATGAGAGTGTCATTGAAAAGTTTAAAAAAAAAATACCCATTCTAAAAGCTGTAGCAATTCAACAATTATGAAATTAGCTTAGCATTTTTGAGAATTTGGACCTGTTGCAAATAAAGCGAGAACAGACAGATCTTCCATTTTAAATCAAATAAAATGTCTAAAATAGAGACTGTATTGCTGAAACTCTTTAATGACATTCGTATATGGTTAGAGAAATATTGCTCTAAAAATAAAAATCATTTATTCTGGGAAAACACAATGTTCTGTGATTAATTAAAAGTAGGTCTGTAATGATCATCTGTATTAAAAACAGCAGATAATATTTCTGACATATTTTTGAGAGTATATAAGTGCCACCTATCTAAAATAAAATCTATTTCAGTTTCTCAGTACATAATGATTTTAAAATTTCATGTACATGATTTTTTGATCATCCTGTATGTAATTTCAAAATTTTATTGATGCAAAAGTATTTAAATATTTTTATGCTTAAATGGCAACTATTAATGCACAATATCTAAATCTTTTAAAGTGTTGATATTTGAATGCATGAAAAAAGTACATGCAAATTTTCAATTATATATGCTTTGTTAATAATTGCCATTTACAGAAATGAATATATTTAACTCTTTACATAAAAAATAAGAATTGGTGTTATGTCTGTTGCATAGGTATTGTACATATTTCCTAAGCAAAGTGAAGTTTGAGAGCTAAATGCACTTGTATTATACTTTGTTTAAACTATTTATATAAACTGCCAAGATGGTTATATATGTTATGGGCAATATGTATGATGTAGCTATTCTGTATACTACTAAGCTATGCACATTGCTGATAACCTATAAACTTTTGACTTGTCAGTATAGATAGATTGTGATATTTTTACATAGAGCTGTAGTGTTATCCATGCTGTCCTTTTAAGAAGTCAAGAATGTAAGCAAAAACCCCTGAGTAACCCTTCTCTAACTAATGTGTTGTTTTCTCTTTGTTTTAATGTTTATTAAAAACATCTGTTTAAATAAGGTTGCAAGTATGTATTAAGATTGAATATGAAAATATTGATTTGTTATCAAAACAAAATATAATTTTATAATCAGGGGCTACATAAAAGGTCCTTTATTAAGTCCTTTCTTACTCTGTGACTGTGCATAGCACGTATATACTATGTTTGCTGTATACTGTCATTTTAAAAAGGGGCATTTAAAATATCTTATATTCTAATTTTCTGCTCAACACTTTAATATACATTTTTATTGTTTCACAGAAATCTGCTAGACTGGGTATAGATGATTTTTACATGGCTTTTCCATCACCTTTATGTTGAAATAAAATTAGACTTAAAACCTGCAATTTTTGTGCATCAATTAAATGTATGCATTGAAGCCCCTTATAAATATTTTTAGTAAATCCAACTCACTAGAACACTTTAAACTGTTTTAAAGCATAAAAAGTATGGAAAAAAATTAAAGCACAAAAAAAAAAATTACAGTGTTCTAAAGCACTTATTTTTTACTCATTGAAATCATTTTTGTGTTACAATGTGTACATTGATGATTTAAGAAATGTTGTAATGATAATTTTCTTAACTTGAATGTATAATATATAAATAAGAAATTAAAGTTAACAATATGTAACATACAAAATTTATTACAGCATTTTAATTTAAACAATTTTAAATATTTAAATCTAAAATTGTATTGAATTTGGATGATAAATTTTAGAAATATTGCAAAATTAGTGAAATATTATTTTTTTTTACTTTTTTCTGACATTATTATTATTATTATTTTACTTTTACTTTTTATTTTTATTATTTTTGACATTTTAAAATTGTCAAAAGTACAATAAATGAAATGGTTAATCCTCAAGAAACATGTGAATCTTGGCCACCTGCAGAGTAGAAGGAGGAAAGATATTTGCACCAATGTGCAAATGTAAAACTATATAAATGCTATTATGATTTTTGGCCTTCTAAAGCTGTGGGTCGTATGAATTAAACTGAACTGGGACCCGCTGGGCAACCAAATCTTGTATCTGACCTTGAAGTGAATATAAATTGGCAAGTATAGTATTATTTTTACTAGTGCCACAAAAGTAAACTAAAGTGTTCTAAAAGGCAAAATATGCATCAGATCTGCACTGAACTTTAAATTGTATAGAAATTCATAGTATATGATTGATTGTACAAAAACAACAGCTTTTATCTGAACAAGTTGGATTTTATGTAAATAAAAGTGTGCTTCTACTAAGAACATGCTTTCTAAGTAAAATTTACATTTTTTACTACATTTTTAAGTCTTTCATTATCTTCATTCTTTGTGTTGCTTCAATCAATTTTTGGCATCTTTTGGGGGGATTTACACGCTCAAATTCAAATTTTATATATTTCAACTCTCTTTCTACCTTTGTTTAAGTCATTATTAACAATTACATTTTTTTTCTTTGAATTTATTTATTTCAATTTTTTTTCAGTTTGGTGAAAAAATAATGTTATTTGAATTTTCAAAATAAGTTCACTAGAACTCGAGATAAAGCACTGAAGATGATAACACATCACATATTGGTCTGAGCAATTGTCACTGCCTAGACCAAGTGCTTTGTAATGGAAAAAAGTCAGCAGCAGATGTAATAATTTCTGTGATACATTTGTATCTTTGTGAACGAGTTCTAGTTTTATGAGTTTCATGTAGGTGACAGCAAAAAAATTTTTACTTCAATAATGGTGATGGGAACGTATGTCAAAATAATCTCACGGAGTATAATAGATCTATTTGAAATGAAAAGAATACATATTGTGAATTGAATAATTACCAGGTTTCCTTGGCCCTTATAAAGTCCCTTTTTTTTTCTTTGTTTTTCATTTTTAAAGGCCCTTAAAAGTATTTATTTTTACAAAGGTCCTTAAAAAGTCCTTGAAAAAATCAGCTGAAAAAGTCATTTTTCTCTGGGAAAATAAATATTTCAGTAAAAATCTGCATTTTTTCTGCATGGGAAAATATTGAAAAATTGACGATTTAAGATAAGTGCAATATAGCCAAATAAAGCAATTCTTAACCAACTACTGGTTTGCCCCATACCTATGTGCTCTCGGTTTCTGCTTTTGTTACCTTTGATCAATTGTGTATAAGAAGAAAAACTCTTCAAATTGGAGGTTATAATTGCTTACATTCAATATAATGTACCATTGATTTTCTTATCAGTGCTGTATATTTAAGTAAATGCTCAAATTCAATAGTAATTTCTTCAATGATTGTATTTTTCTTTGCAATAATTAGTTACTATGAGAAAATTTCAATGAAAAATGCTATAAAAATTTAGTAAGATGCATATATTTTATTATTTTTGTTGCATGTAATCTTGCTTGAACCACACGTATTTTGGGTCTTTAAGAAGTTTTTATTTTTTTAAATATATAAAAAGTGAGAATCTTGAATTAGATTGCACAATATTGAAGGTGTTCTTTTACACATAATAGTACATTTTAAACTTATTTTAAATATTTTTATTATTGCTCTTATTAATATACCATTTCTCTTATTTGTTCCTCATTAAAGGTGTTATTAATGCCATTGAAATCTGCATAATACCATTATAAAATATGCATGCTTCTAAGGACATTTTAACTACTTTTAGTTTTCAAAATGAATTTAAAAAATTCTCGGTATTTCCACTTGTTAATTCTTATTGAAGCACAATAAAATTGTTCAAAAAATTATTACAGACATCAAAGTATAATATTTTTACAAATAAAGGTACGGTAAATTATAAATATATATATATATATAGACTACACTGCTGTATATGCATTAAGGAGAAAATGCATTGTAGGTTGAATTTCCCCAAATTCCGTGGTGCTGCTATAAATGCTTATAGACCTTAAAATGTATAGCACAGAGTCTTTAGCTTTGTAAGTGTAAATTATTTTGAAGTGAATTGTTTAGAATTATGATGTTCTGAAATTTTATTGTACAGTATATTTTGTTGCGTTGTCTAAAAGCTATATTGTTACATGGTATATAGTAAATATCTTTTGTTAAAACAACTGCTAAATAGCAAATAAGTTTATTGATAATAACAGCTTAATTCAGTTTGTGGATATGAGCATAGACAACAACATAATTTTAGTTATAATATAATTGTAGTGATCTGTAGTGTACAAAGTAATAGGAGAAACTTCAAGTATTAATAAAATCTTATTTTGCAAAGAAATATGTTTAAAAAAAAAGTCTTGTACCTATTTTTTGTAAATTTTCGGTTTGAAACTAGCATATTTGAAGTATTCATACTTTTTATTTTATTTTAATCTAAAAATAAAAAACATTTTAATCTAAAATTGGTTGTACTTATTTTCACTTATATTCAATACTGAAAAATGTATCCAGCACTTCCCAGGTCCTAAATAAGTGCCCGCTACCTAAATAATACATATATGCCTTTAATACGCTCTAAACATTGCACATTGCAATGTGCATGCTTGGCATATTGCACATTGCAATTCGCCACGTTTGCACATTTACTTTGTTGATCATTGGCAGAATGACACATAAATATCTTATATGCTCTATATGCTATATCTTATAAATTTGTGAAGTTAGAAAACTGATATTCAAGAAGTTAGACTTTTGGATTGCTTAAGATAAACACTAATAAATAGAAATACACCCAACTCTTTTTTTACACGAATTTGAAGTTACATGGTTCAAAAAAGGATTATTTGATCTAACATGATTTCAAAGTCATTGTCTTATACTTATGTATACTTATTTTCTACATAAATTTCTGAAGAACGTATCTACCATGTAAAAAAAGAGTTTGTAGTTAAAGTTGCAAAAAAGAAAAGTCCATTTATCCCAGAAGTAAAATTGCAAAATTAATGGCTATCTCAGCGAGTTTTCATCCAATTGAAGGCAAACTTTTAAAGCACACTTATTATATTGAAATAATTCTATGTTCCAAAAATTTTTAATTTGTCTAAATTTAATCTATCTAAATTTGTTTAATTTGTCTAAATTTACAATTTAGAAAATTGCAATGTTCATTTCAGTATATGTCTACACAAAGTTCGAGATTTTGTTTACAGACCACCTGGAGTGCCCATCTGGAACACGAGCATAGATTGCTCACAGTTGCAGTGGATGAATATATTTGATGAAATGGCAGAAAATAGACTATTTTTAGCTTTAAAATTCGTAACTTTTAAACTAATTCGAATTTTAAAAAATCATTTACAAGGTTCTGTGATATTGGGAGTTTAGCTAACTCTTCACCAACTTTTGTGGCTGTCTGTAGCTTAGATTTTCTGCTACAGACAACACACACAGAAAGATAAACATCTTTTATTATGTAAGATTATTAGATATTAAGCCTGTCATATGACAATTTATTTAAAGTTATGTAAAATATTTCTTCCATCCATCCATCTGTCTGCAGTGCTTGTGTTCCTAAAATTCTCGGACATGACCTGGACCATGCATCTCGCTTAATCAATATTATTGATTGCTATATGACTCTCTAATGTAACATAGTTACTTTTTAATCCCCTAATAAAACATGACTTTGACACACACACCCCACAAAATGCACCTGTACCATGAGCAGTAAAATAAATATGCTATATTTTGAATTAAGAATATTATATTAATTCCCACAAAAAACAAAAATTGTCAAAGAAATTATATTCAATTTTTAGGAACATTGAATTATCACTAACTTGGTGACATTTCCCAAAGTTACCCAGATGATGATACTAGGCTAATTTATTACTATTAGTCAGGGTTGAACAGGGTGATCAGGCAATGTCCGATGGGTTTCAGGGTTTCTTTGATTTAAGAGCATTCCAATCAACATAATCATCCAATCACAAGCCAGAAACATCCATGGCGTTCTGACTAATCCAGTCGAACATTAAAAGTTTTCATGTCTGGCACGTTGTTAAACAGCGATGACTTGGGTTGGTAATCTAACACTAGAGGTTTTTAATGGCTGCATATGTTTTTTTTTTTTATTGGTCTGATCTTCAGGCCGAACACGAAATGAGCTGCACATTTCTGCACTGTGACTGGTATGGATCGGGCCGCTTTCATTGGAAGTATTCATTTTAAGCTTTCTAGAAACACAAGTTTTTAATAAAATTATTTTATTTATAGAGGGCTAAATTAAATCTTGTTGTTTATGAATATATTTTTAACTTTTTTACCATCAGTGTTGATGGTAAAAAAATCAGTGGTGACCGGCTACACAATAAACTGCCGTAAACCTTAGGGTTGGCTGTGTGGTCTGGGCCTTTAACCATCAGTGGTGAAGCGAGATAAAATAATTTAAGGACACATAAAACCAGGAATCAAAATTAGCAAATAAAATATTTTTAATTTGTTTTCTTAAAATAAATGTTTGTCTGGATCTTTAAAATTTGTTTTTTGCTCACTTAAATTTTTCCCAAAATATGTATTTTCCTATGACGTGCCATAGATAGGCTAAACCGGTAGGATTTAAAACCCAAAGTAAATTTTTCACGAAAGACAAAGAGTACAAAATTTAAGCATTCTAGCTGCTTCTGCTCTCAAGTTATTTCCCAAAATATGCAACTTCCTATTATGGTCTCAGAATGGGCTGGGCCGTTACGGTTCAAGATCTAAAGAACGGAATTCAAGATATGGTCGGTTAAATGAGTATATTCTTATGGCGGATCCAAGATGGGTTGGCTTGTACTCTTTGAAATCGCTCTCTCTCTCTTTCTTTCTTTGTTAATATCTCCCTTCATTTAAAATTATTTGGGTAGACACTGACCACCTTATATCCCCTGATGCTTTGTCACTGTTTGATTGTCAAATTTCATAAACCAGTGCAATTTCATAAGGTTCAAATTGCCAAAAAACCCAAAATATACAATAAAAGATAAAAAATGCTTAATTTGAAATTTCTAGTTGTTCCGGTCCTCAAGTTATTTCAAAAAGGCATGCACCTTACTAATGCGGGTCTAGATGGGCTGGATATACTAAATTTGGATTTTTTTTATCTCTCTCTCTCTCTTTGTCAATATCTCCATTTAAAATTATTTGAGTAGACACTGACCACTTTGTCTCCTCTGACACTTCGTCACTGTCTGCCTGTCAAATTTTATAACACAGTGCAACCTGGTTATTGGTCAAGATAGACATTTTTTGATTATGTTGACCCCTGCACCGCCCCATCATCACTTAATTAGGGTTGCTACCTTAAAATTGGATGGCCTGAAAAACACAGTCTAACCCTGCCATTAGATAGAGGTATTGTTTTTATTTACTTATGATGCAAGGTGAAAGTATTGAAATTCTGACAAAATTCGGAACTCGAAATTTCAAACGATCTACATATTCCAAGCACTTTAGAACAGGAATCCAACAGTTTTAGCATGGCATCTGTTTGTGCATCTGTGCAATGCATGTATCCAGTGTTTCTTTTAGGCATACCTCCGGGGGATCAAGCTACCCTGGAGACGAGTATTTGCCCTCCTTCCCCCCCCCCTCCCAGAGGCATTTTATGTTAACCTAGTTCCTATTTATGTGACACTGCATTTACATATATTTATATAGAGCAAATGGAAAACCTGCTCCCCACTAAAATCCCCCCCCCCCCCCCCCGGTTCAAAAAGTCCTAAAAGAAACACTACATGTATCCATTCTAATAGATTAAAACTATTCAATAAAATGTCATAAAATTTGATAGGTGAGTCACTCATGAGTTACCCTGGTGTTTATTAGATCTGTCTTGGTATGATTTGGAAGAACAGGAGTTCTCATGTGGCAAGCTCCAGGCATTCTTTTACTACCAGCATGCAGCATCTCCAAAACAGACAGTGCTCATGTTGTTGTTGAGACCCAGACCGTCAGGACAGTGCTCATGTGTCATAACCCAGTCATGTGTCACAGTCTTTAATTTCTGATTTGGGGGAGGCCATTTCACCAGAACTGGCAGATTCTGTTTGTTTTTTAATTGTACCAAAATCTAATCAACACCAGGGCAATCCACGAGAGACTGAACAACAAAATTTTAAGAAATTTAATTGATTAGCTTTTTAACAGCAGTGAGATCAGCAGTTCCTCAAACAGCAGACAAGCCTTTAACAGCAGTTCCTCAAAATTCTCAATTTAATAGGTTACAAAAAAGAAAATGAGTGAGTCTGTAGGGAAAGTCATGTGCTGTCCACATCAGATTTTTATGTATATAATAATTAAGCCATTAACGTGTAAAAAAAGGAAAAAAAAAAAGACCCAGTCCACGGCCACTCATAACAGGGGATACCACTAGAGGGGGAGGGGGGAAGCAGGCCCAGGCTGCCAATGTTTTTCTTTTTGAGACTGAAGAAGACATAAAAATTCACAAAAAAGAGATAAATATGGAGGGGGCCCACAATTTATAATGGCATATCCATGCCCAGTCAATTATTGTTGGATTGTGGTCTGAATCTATATAAATAAAATTAAAAATCTGTTTGTATGTGTTTGTCTCCTCATCACTGGAGAACGGCTGAACAGAATTTCATGAAATTTTGTGGCTATACTTGGAACAGTCCCATATTAAATAGAGTCCATGTTTTGAGTTTCAAGCACCAGAGGTTGTCATGATATTAATAAAAAACTAACCTCCCATAGAGAGCATTATGTAAACAATATTTTTTCAGCAAATTTATTTGAAAAAAGAAAATCATGTTCATAAGCAATAAAATTAGACCTAATCAGTTTATACAGCAGATGATTATTACTTTACTGCCAAGCGCCATTTATTTACGGTTTATCAATATTTGAAATTCTAAATCAAATTTATCTCCCAAGTTAAGAAAAGTATGCCCTCCAGAACATAATAAAGCTTCGTTCATTAAAATCGTTCAGTAGTTAGGCTGTAGGTGCGTCAACACTGAAGAACAAAATTCTGATGTGAGCAGCACATGACTTTCCCTACAGACTCATATCCACATCCCCTTTATTTCTTCAATAGTTCATTAAATTGTGTTTAATTAAACAAAATAACATGCGTAATTATTTGAAATTATACAGAAGTTGCACTTTTAATTTAATTTTCGTTTTCATTTGGTAACTGGACTTACTTTCAAAGGTGGCGTAGTGAAATGAGAAAAAAACTAAAATATCTCGTGAATGGCTAGTCTTAGAGTAATGGAGTGGATATATTCTTTTCATTGTCAAAAGTTACGTATAAATGAGCATTTAATAGATATATTGGAGCATACGTAGTCTTTTATTTTTAGATTTAACGATTTTTGTAGACCATTTCGCAAAAAAGGCATGTTCTTTTTTTTTCTGAATAGTACCAAAATCTATTCAGCACCAGATTAACCTATAAGTGATTTATCTACCAAATTTTGTGAAATTTGGTCTATTAGTTTTTCAGCTAGAATGAATGCAGCCAATTTTTTCGGGTCATTTCGCAAAAAAAGGCAGATTCTTTTATCCCAAATCATATCAAAATCTAATCAGCACCAAGGTCACCCACAAGGAGTTTACCAAATTTTATGAACTTCGGTCAATTAGTTTTCCAGTAGAGTGGATACAAAATCTGCACAGACTTTACACTAAAAATGGCTTTTTTGTGTTCTAGAGGTCCCAAAACGTGTAGATCCGTCAAAACTCGAATTGCAATTTTCGGTACAATTCCAATACTTTACCTATACATTACAATGTATTGCAGGGAAAGTAAAAATCTGATGTGGGCAGCACATGACTTTCCCTGTAGACGTATATTTACATTCTCTACGCGTCTCGCATATCTGTGGACTGTCTCCGTGCTGTTGTTGATACTGTTCCTTGGCCAGCAAGGTCACTAGACCTTTCACCAATCGAGCATGTATGGGACATGCTAGACTGCCAGATTCGGGCACTCCGGAGTCTAGCAGATTTTGGAGCAACAATTGAGAAATGCCTGGCCGAATGTATCACAGCATGACATTAGAAAACTTTATCACTCCTTACCTAGACGTATACAAGCACGCATTGCCACCAAAAGGGGTTTCACCAATTACTGATTTGAAAATTCAATGTGCAATTGCTAACCATTGATGGGTCCTGTGGTCTTGATTTTGTAATCATTTCATTACCTGTATACGAGCTGTATGCATATTTAATTTCAATAAAAACAGTCACTTTCATGGTGCTTCGGTTTGTTTTTTTTTGCAAAAGAGAGTATTTTCTCGGGTGCTACTGCTCCTATTGTAATTTTATTCCTCAGCTTTGAGAGGGCTTTACAAAGGGAAAAAAATCAAGTTTTTTACTTTCTTGGGGACTGAGCTACAGACCCTTGGAAATCTGAGTTTGTCACTTCAAGTATAATACATTTGCCTGCTACAGATTCGGGCATGGCGACTTTGGGGTGCAAAACTCTTCTGCATTCCTAAAATAAAATCTTATAACTTAATTTGTAATTAGAGTTTAAAAAATAGATTGTAAAAAAACTTCAAGAACTCCAAGAACTAGCTATAACCAACCTGAAAGATTTAGAAACTCTGTTTTAGAATATTTATAGTAGGTGGCAATCAAAAAATCTTTGATGTGCAGATATATTAGATGCCTTATTAGTAATAAAAAGTTGGAGTTCTTGTTTTGTGTGTAATTTTTTTAATCAACTATCTTTCAGCATAGACAATGTTTGGAATAAGTCAATTTGGCTTTTTGCCAAAGTGTCATTTTTTAAAGAATTTATTCGATAATTCCAGGTTTAGTGATAAACTTAATAGTCTGTATTAAATCCACAGAAGGTGCGATTGCCAACTGGCAACTTGAAAGCTGGAGAGATGCCATACATAATTTGAGTATTAATATATTTTTTTTTTTTTGCTTGTTATAAAATTGAGTTAAATTACAATTTTTACTGTAAAAGTTTTCAAATTAGGCTTTTATGGGAATCCAGACCCAGAATAAATAAAATGTGTCTAAAATTTATATGTATGGGTCGTATTTTTAGATATTAAATGGGGAATTAGTATTGATCTTTTTTAACATGTGTTTGAGATTTGAATAAAATAACATTCCTATGCAATTCCTCCTTTGTATATAAATATGACTAATTGACCATATGTAAAATTATAATAATATACAGGGTGTCCCAAAAACATGGACCTCGGCTTTTATTCCTTAAATATTGATCTTAGACATATATAATAAATTACAAAGTTACGTAAAAAAAGGTACAGAATTTTAGGAAATCGATAAAAATTTTGAGTGGATTAAATTTGAAGAAATACAAAATTTAAATTTTTATACGGCCCCTGTACAAAAACATTTCCAATGAGTAAAATGTGCCCCATACACTAATAAGGTGATGTACAAAATTTCAGCATTTTATCATAAAAGGTGTGAAATTTGCCATGCGTGTATTCAATTTCTCAAAAAAAATTTTAACGGATTTTTTTTTTTAAATTCTATACTTTAAATAGATAAATTCAATAATTAACTAAAAATTAATATATTTAGAAAGAAAACAAAGTATTAATTATGATAAAATGATATATTTGCACTGCATATGTGGTTTCTATCACAAAAATTAAATAAAATTCTACCGTTGGATTATCAGCTAATATGAAAAAAATAATTATAATTAATATGATAAATATAATAAACATGAAAAAAATAATAATTATAATTGTTATTTTTTTGCTTAAACCCAATATTTATAATTGTAAAATAAGATTTATTTCTGAGCGAATATTGCAGCTTGAACAAAACACATATTTGACATTGACAAACTTGCTTGCGAACAATTAAAATTATAATTTTATATTATTTTTATAACTGTGCTTACAAATTCATTAAAAATATTTTGGATACAGTATGGAGAAACTTTATAAGATATAATCAAGAACACTTTGTTTTGCAGTACATATTTAGTGTTGCAGTTATCAGAAAACTTAATTTAAAAGTCAAAATTTTAGTTAAATCTATTCTGCTAAAAGATTGTAAAAATTATAAAAACCAAAATATTAATTTTATCAATGAAGAAAGAAATGCTATGTATATAGTACTTGTCTCGAAAATAAAGTTACAGTCACTCCCTGAAAGTGAAAGAGTTTATTATAATACTGTGTTGGTGCTCTTTGAAAAAAATTAATACAGTACTATTGCTCTTTGGTAATATAAGATTGTGGATGGCTGGTATATACCCAAACTGAAATTCTATATATTCAAAATGGTCTCAGTGGGGAAATAAGCTATTAATTTTCAGCAAGCCATATGACACTTTATCTATATTTACTAAGATAATTATTTTTTTCTTCTATTATATTTAAAGTGCACCCCTATAGTCTCTTCCAGATTTCATGTCTAATATTCAGATCTGTACAGTATACTTTTATCTATACAGGATATAGCCTTGTTTGACATACCTCTGTGGGAATTAAAATTACTTCCATAAATCATAGAGTCCTGGAAAAATTTTAGTTTTTGCATTATTCAGCCTTGTCATTCACTGTATTTAAACGGCAGGGTTAAGTTTCTTAGGCACCACAGTAAAGAACTCTTTATTTTATTTTTTATTTATTTTTTAACCCAGACCACCCAATTTACCCCAAAGGTAACTGTTTGGACAGATGGAACAGTGAAGTCTAATTTAGACTGGAACCCATTGGAGATGTCAACCACAGGGACCATACCACCCTTCCCATCATTTCTTGGAAGGACTTTCTGGATTTTAGAAGAACTGGTACTTGCTATTGAAATATTATTTGCTTCTCTTGATGAATCTTCTATTGTAAAACAATTCTCACCAGTAGTATTTTCAAACAATGTTGAGTTTGAAAACTAATCAGCAGCATAAAATAACAAACATTTACAAAACAGAATTAACAAGAATGCATCACACACATGGCAGACACAATCAACAAGCAGTACATCCTTATAGCACAAAGTGACCAAAGAGAGGAATTGAATAAGAAACACATCACGGATAGTTGGTTGTAGTTGTCACTGTCAGTGGTTGCATGCACACCCCATCTTTAGTGCATAAAAAAAAAGATACACGACCATGGGCATATGCAGGATTTTTCCAGGGTGTGTGTGTGTGTTAAAATCGATTGCATTTAAAATTTGGAAATTATTATTAACCTTTCATTTTTAGAGTTTCGAAATTAAAAAACAGGAATTCTGTTTACAGATGCCTGTATTAGTCTGTAATTCTCTCCCCTCTCATATTTTAAAGCTAATCTGTTCATTTAACAAACTTGAAAATTGGTATGCAAATGTAGATTTAGAGGTCCATTAACAACAAATAGATAAAAATTCAAAATATTTAACATTTGGGGGGAGGGGGGTAAAAATCAGTCAAAAATTAAAACACATATAAACAAATATAGTAAGATACTAAGGAAAAGAGCATATAAAAACGGAGAAAAAACCCAAATGTTTCTTTTTTAAATGCACTGGAAGAGAAAGGGAAGGCTGTAAAACTAAAAATTTTTCATTTTTTCATAGTTTTGGATGAAGTAAAGAATGAAAAACTCTGAAACTGCCTTTAGGAATCTCAACCTAAACATGAAAAATAACAAGTATGCTTTCAGGTCGATTAGAAAAAGAAGGGGGGGAGAGATAAGTATGAGGATTTAAAAATACAAAAAATAATGAAAAATGTCGAATCCAGTGGGGTGTCAAAACCTCGAACATTGAGACTAAGAGAAAAACAACATTTATTTATTTATTTTTTCAGTCACTGGAGAAGAATAGAGGAGGAGGAAAAAATTCGTTTTTTCTTTGTTTTGAAAAGTAATGGACAAAAAAAAAAAAAAATTGGTGATAAATCCAAACACAGAAAAAATATCACAGACACTCCAGGTTAATTACAAAAAGAGAGAGAGAGAAAAAGTAATTAAATGGAGTAAGGAGAAATTAAAAACAAAAATATTAGAGTGGGGCATCAAAAAATAAAAAAAAATATTGAGACTAAGAAAATGATCACATTTTTAATTTTTTGGGGAGAAGTAAAAGACCAAATCTTCGTGTTTTTCTTAATTGTATGAAAAGTAATAAACAAAGACACCTAAATAAATTTTCAGAGGTATCCAAATCCAAATATTGGAATGGGTGGGTTGATTAGGAAACAAGAGGGTTAAAAATGTAAGGAGATGGAAATAAAATAATTAAAATATATGTTTAAAAATAGGTGTAAGGTGCCACCCAACTTAGACCGAAACCCAGTGGGGGCAGCATCCACAGGGAACGTACCCTCCTTCTCCTACCACCAACCTCTCGGAAGGAAGGACTTACAGACACACATATTTAATGTGCCTGTACACCATGCGAACACGGGAACAGTTTGGGGAAGAAAAAATACAATTTTTTTCATTTGTTCAGTCATTGAAATTGAACAAATGCATCTGAAACACTACTTTTAATTATGAAGCCCTTAATCAACATGGTAAAATGTGCCTATTTCCCGTTTATTTTTATTTGTTATTATTTTATTACTTTAATTCTGGTATCCCAAAGAATAGCAGTTTTAGGGGATGTTATGTTACAACATTAAAATATAAATTTCCATAATTTGATTAAAAATGGTTATTTTTAAAAAAATTTCTAGATAAGTGGTTCCCGCACCTTTTCTTCTTCAACCCAGACCGTCTGACCTACCCAAAGGTGTAAGGAATTTTATTTGGATGGCCAGGAAGGTGTCATCCAATTTAGACCGAAACCCAGTAGGTGCAACATCCACAGGGAACCTCCTTCTCCTACCACCAACCTCTCAGAAGGACTTACAGACACACATATTTAGTGTGCCCGTACACCATGTGAACACGGGAACAGTTTCGGGAAGAGCTGGGAATAGAACTCTGGTTGTCTGACTACAATCCTCAAGTGCTAACCTCTGGACTGTCCCACCCCTCTCACTTTTTGTCCCACAAAGCCCTGTTTTGGAAATAATTTGACAATAGAGCCTCTGACTCTTTTCCACTTTTAATATATGTATGTTTTAGATAGGGCCCATATATAAGTTGGGAATATTGGACTAATTTTTGTGAAAGTACCTTTAGTTTTCTTTGCTTCTGTTGAGTCCTTGGGGGCTCCTCGGAGCACAGTTTGGAAGTCAATGACATAGACATAGATTCTCTTTGTTCTAGAAAGAAATATTGTACATATCTTGGGCATTGTGCAGAAATTTCTATAACAAAATCAATAAAATTACCATAGAACTACTCCTAAAATGCCCCTTGGAAAACTTCAAAATTTTTTATAAGAAATCTGCTTATAAGCCTTCCCACCCATTTCATGGAATTTCTCTGTACTTCTACTTTTTATATAAGGATTTTTATTTTAAAAGTTAATAAATTAATTGTAACTTGGTTGTATAGTTATATAAGTTAATCAACTAATTGCATTCAATTGACTGTAACCTTCAAACATTCAACAAAATTCCACTAGTTTTCTTTTCTTTTCAAAAATTCTATTTTATCCCTCTATCTTTATGCTTCTTGATTTTTCCTGGATAAAAGGAGGATGGGGGATTAATAGAATTCCATGATAGAACACCAAGTTTACTCTTGAGCACCCAAAATATTCGAAAGTCATTTATAATTGTACTTGCTTAATGCTTTAGTGC
This sequence comes from Amaurobius ferox, assembly GCA_951213105.1. NCBI lineage: Eukaryota > Metazoa > Arthropoda > Arachnida > Araneae > Amaurobiidae > Amaurobius > Amaurobius ferox. Next base: position 133,631,518 of record OX578149.1, on the reverse strand, counting down.
ACAAAATGCCTTTCACAGAAACAAAAGTTCTATCGGACGAGGGAAAAGAAATTTAGATATCCTTTTTGATTTCTATTCATCTTTAAATGGATTAAAATCCATGATTAAACAGTTTGTCTTTTCTTGCGAGTTAGGCCACTTTTTTTTTTATGATAGATAAACAGATGACAAGCCTCATTGGTTAAGGAGTCGGCGGTTTCATTACCACAAACACCAATATGATGAGGCCCAGACCGTCCGACCTACCAGAAAGGTGTAAGGTATCTGTTTGGACCAATATGAGAAGGAATCCATTGGATTGTAATGTATCTAAATTTCTTCATCTCTTATAACAAAGTGATGATGTCCCAGCTAGTCTTGTCAGTGATTTCTGGCCAGTTTTTAAGATGTTGAATAAAACTTTTACTGTTTCTTAGAATGCAGAAAGTATCATAATCAGTGGATTCCACATATTTTAAGGCCTCTCTGATTACCAGAAGTTCAGCGCAAAACACCGAGCAGTAGTCAGGATTCCTAATCCTAAGACAGATCAACTTTCGAGTTACTAATAAAACTGCCACTACTGTTTTTACCTCTGTCCTGCTTACTGCTATCAGTATAAATCTGCAAAGCATTACTACAATGTTAATGACCATATTAATTATCAAATCAACTAATGTTCGACAAAAACATTAAATAAAAATAACTAATTACAATGTTCAACAATGTTAATTACCAAATCAACTAATTGATTTTAACTAATTAATGTCCAACACTTTTATATATTCTTTTTGGTTTCTATTCATCTTTAAATGGATTAAAATCTATGATTAAACAGTTTGTCTTTTCTTGTGAGTTAGTATGATAAACAGATGCAGTTCTGATCTGAAATTAAAACTTTTGCAATGAAATAATTAAAGCCCATCATTAAATGACATTTATTTTCAAAACAGAAAAGATATTACATATAATTTTAAATAACTTGAAATACATATAAAATCTACATTACACCAGATATACATCTTTAAAGCCAGTGTGAGTGGCATAATTTACAGTTTATCATAAGTATGCTTCAGATGTAATTTATTTGAACAGTGCAGATAAATGACACTGTTAAAGGTGGGATGAGGATATAGTTTGAATGAAGAATGCCATGTCATACTATGCAAAAAAATATTTTTGTAAATGAGATATTTACATTGGCTAATCATTTTCTATCTATACAATGCATATAAAGGTGCAAGTTTGCAGTTCTGTTTTAAACATATTCTAATTTGTTTGAGGCATTGAGAACCTACAATTCTTCAAATTTTGAATTCTACATGGTTTAAAACAGTAGTCGGCATCCTTTTCGCACTTATGGGCTGCATTTGGCTTTTTAATGTTTGAGAAGGGCCACAATAAAAAAATCTAGAAAATTGCTGAATGTGTATGATGAAGGATTGAACAAAATTTTAAAAATGAAAAAATGTTTGATCTAGAATTTAATTGACTGATTTGACTAAAAATTCAGTAAAACATTAATACAATAAAATTTAATCGAATCAATTGCAGAAAAAAATCAATATACAAAATTTCAGCAGAAATCATTCAAAATGTAGCAATTTTATAGTCTAAAATGTCAAAAAATTTAAATTTTTATCATATCGTTGCATTATTTATTTTTTTGCCAAATAGACAGAAATCATTTCAGCAATCATCCTGAATGCAAAAATGATTTCTACTTATTTTCAACAAAGCCATCGTATCCTATTTTGGGGGAAATCATTCTTAATACAGGAAAAGTATTAATGAATTCATATTAATTACATAGAATGCGATTTTTATATTTTAAATACACACAACTGTATTGTAAATAAAATTTTGGGGGAAATGTTCCAAGCCTTTTTAAAAATTAAATATTTCAGAGGAGTCGCAGGTTGCATATAACTCTAGTGGGGTCCGAATGTGTCCTACGGACCTCTGATTGCCGATCCCTAGTCTAAAATTTTAAGATTTAATAATGTTGTGTTTAGTTTTTATCTTTAGCATGCATACAATTCACAGGATTTGAGCATGAATGCTACTAGCATGTATTATGAGCCTAGGATATTGAAATAAAAAAAAAGGTATAGTACAAGACAATTAATCATATTATAAAAATCATTTATTCAAAGTCAAGGCCTTGTAACCAAGTGTAGAGACCCATTACTTTTCAGATACAAAGGATCAGGGCAGGGGAGAAATCTGGTCAATGGGCCTGCAGGGTTGATACACGAATCCTGTAATGTGGGGTTCCTGTTAAAACTTATAGAAAGAAAGCATTTTAAGGATTTCATGTCCTCAGCAGACTTTTAAAGATCAACATAGGGGAAATAAAAATAGAATGATTGAACATTTTTTAACTAACAAGGTTATGTATACAAATTAAAATTGTCATGGATACATAGTAAATCATGTAAAATATAATTAAATTTTAAGTAATGAAGTATACCATTGCTATATTTATCATTACATCAGAGGTAAAAATATTAGATTCATTGAAACATCTATGGTAGGGGGTTCCTCAAGAGTTGAGACCGAGCAGTATATTTAAAGAAATTTAACCTGGTTGTTGTGAATAGTCAATTTGAAATCCATTAGGCTAAACTGTTTTGTCTTTTCCCGATGAAGGTAGATTATTTTATTCCATAACTGCCTAATATTTCTTTAAAGAAAGCAGGAATAGGAAAATTAGATGACTCCTTTCTTCAAGGAAGTATTAGAAAGCAACTCATAAGCAACATATTTATTTATAGTTATTTTATTCTATCCAAAACTGGACAATACTGTATAATTCTATTTTGTTAAAAGAGCAATGTCCTTTCATTTTTCCAAATTTCTAATAAAAGTATTTATAAAGAACAAATACATATCTGAATTGTCTGCCTGTCTTGAAGGTAAGAATTGAAACTACCTTTTCCTAGAAAAGATTCCAGATTCTTTCAGGAGTGCAGTGATGGCTCAGTTTAGACTTTTGCATGAGCAAGATTGCTTTCATGCTCACATTTTTAAAAATTGGATTCCCTGATTCTAGTTAATGTATTTTATGAAGAAAAGGATGACTTATGGATGCCTACAATTTGGAATCATGTAATGAACTTGGTTACTTTTAGGTAACATACAGAAATACTGGGAAGCCCGTAGGCAAAAACAAATACTTCGCTAATACTCCATAAAGACAAATACTTGGCATTTGTCAATGGTATATTTTGTTTTTATACTAGGAATTATGTCATTATATCAATGACATATTCTTAAACATAACGAATATGTCATTGATATTCATAATTATGTCAATGACATAATGAGATATTCACTTTTTGCTATTCAATGACAAAAGTTTCTTTGCCTTATTCTAGAAACACCATGTAAATAATTTTCGTTAGTAAATCAAATTTGCAGATGTATTTTTTTAAAGAAAAAAAAAAATCCCGCGGTTTTCAACACCTCATACAAAAAAAGAAATTCAGAACAATTTGCACTTGCAAAAGACATCACATTAGTGTTCTACATTCGACAAAGTGAAACATGAAATGCAATAAAATAAAAAATTTTAATTATGTAATACAACAGCAAAATTAAATGAGATCTGTAAACGAGATATTTAAAATGCAATGGCAATATCTACTGTGATTGTCCATCTTGAAGCTTCTAAAAGCGATATATGAATCAATATATGGCAAATAAAATGTTTAAAATTAGAAGTACCTGACTGATCAATGAATGGATGGAATATGTGGATTAAAATTTATACACCATAATTAAATAATTATGCTGAACTGAAAAATGGATGCATTTTATGAAATTCTTGAGATACACTTTATTAATGAAAAGATGAATGTTGTGCGTGTTTACCAAACTTTGCATTCTAAATTCTGTCATATGTCTTTAGCTATGCTTAAAAAACTGAAAATAAAAGCTTTATCATTTCAAATTCGGTAAAATTGGTGATATAAGCAGGACTGTGGGCTCAGGACCTCAAGCACTTGATTCTAACTCTGACTGCTTTTTTTATGTGAATAATATTTATGGTTAGACTATCTCTGGATGAAATTGGAGCGTTACGGAAAATGTAAAGATTTTGGACGCTTTTGTTTTGTTGAAAATAGGGTACAAATTATGAATATACAAAAATAATTTCAATGTTTTAATATTTTGAACTTTTTCCAATAAAACTAAAAAGGTATTGTTTGAACAAGTTTTTACTTCAATTTTTTTAATCTCACTCAAAATATTTTCTGAACTTAGATATATATATACAGTAAACAAGAAAAATGTTCAGTAAGAAAGCCAGTTTCAAGATTAATAATTTGTTTTTACAAATCTATTATAATTTTTGATAACACTGAAAATTTTTCATTTTTTAAGTTTGTAATGCTTATATCTTGAAAACTAAATGTGCTAACTATGAACTTATAAGAAGAAATTTATAACCTTTTGACAGCTCTACAAGGATATATAATTGGATTTCACATGAGGTTCTTAGTTTTTGAAAAAAAGTGGTTATAATTTTAATATTTTACTATTTTGAAAAGGTGGTTCTAATTTCAATATTTTGAACTGATTTGAAAATATGTAAAGACAAACCATACACACACACACATAAAAAAAGATACTATCCATATAAAACAATTTTGGATTCATTGGAGTGGAGCCACTGCTGAATTTTTTTTACTGTCTGACTTCAATACTGACATAAATAGCAAATGCATCAATTAGTAATTTTTGTGGGATCTTCTGTTTTTATGATTCATTTGTCCCCCCCCCCCTCCAAAAAAAAACTCATATACTTGGAAAATGTACATATCAAGATCATTGCTATAAACTATAAAAAGTTCGACACATTTTTCTACACTAGCAATGTAAACATTGACAAGTCCCATATAGTATTTTGAATTTAGAAACATCCATTTCATCCAAATTTAATTACAAATATGTTAATTTCAGACAAGTATAACTTTTGTTTTGTAAAATATGTTTCTGTGTTAATGTCTACTTTATTACAATATTAATTTTTCTTATCATTAATATTTTTTTTAATTAGCAAACATTTGATGTTCTTTAATTTATTGCCTAAAAATTATTTACAAAACTAACTATCAAAAAATTAAATATAGCAAAATAAAATTATTATTAAATAATTTTATTTTGGAGTCAGAGTCAGTAAAAATATACCTAATGTAACTCTGACTCCACTCCAAACTCCACAGTCCTGTTTATAAGATGTCAAAATATGGTTATACACAATTCAATGCAACTATAATTTAGTAAAAAAAAAAAAAAACTTGACGTTTGAATTCTTAGCAATTGATCTGGGTATTTTTCAGATTTAGACTTACGAGGGGGGGGGGGGGTACCTATTTGAAAACGTCTAAGGGAATCAAAAAAACTAAAAAGTGGGTGTAAATATTAAACTAGGAAGGTGTCGTCCTACCTAGAAGAATTGGAAATTCTTGGCTGAAAATATAGTCTTTAATAAAAGTCATTTATGACTTACTTTGATTAAAACTTCCTAATTTAAGACTTCTTAAGTCAATTTCTAATTTCCTGAGAAATTTAGAAGTTTTTCAGGTAGAAATGAAACTTGATTTATAGAGGAATAATTATTAAAAAAAAAAATAATAGGACATTTCTGTTTTAATTGATTGATTAGCACTGGATTATGGCGCTGGGAATTCTTACTTCTGGGTTTTAGAAACTGATACATACAGTTATATTTAAAATAAATATAGTGATATTAATATGGTTACATTGATCTCTACAATGAAAGGAGCTTCTTTACTGTTCAGATGAATGAGAAAATTTTAGAACCAAATTTATATAAAATCATACAATTAAAATAACTTTGTTAAAAGCAACACACAATGCAAAATAAATAGTGTTGGCCGGTTTTGAAGGCAAGAAATAGACTTCTTCATCATGATACATAAGAAGCTCAACTTTTACTTATAACAGCTAGATTGATAACTGGTGCTTGAACAGTAAACACAATTGAAGCAGGAAAAGGGGAGTTGTCAATGGTGAGAGGAGATAAAAGATGTAACAAAATCAATGAGGAAGGAATAAGAGGTAGAACAGTATGAATGAATGGTACAATACCATATAGGAAAGTGAACGTCCTATAAAGTTTCAAAGGGTTTGTTCAGTGAGTAAAACTACGAACATATGAGTTTTATTAATCTAAAAAGAACAAAATTATTTTAGTTTTGTTTCATCCTCCTTGTCTTTTGTTCTTCTTGCCATGGTAACCCCTTTTCATGCTTTTTAGTCACATTTGCTCATCTAGCAACAATTGCCAATCTAGCTGTCATGAGTGAAAGCTGCACTTCTTATGGGTCCTGTCCTTATAAGGAAGGTTGTTACTCATCTTCGAAACTGATCAATACTAATAATTTTGTGGTATATATTGCTTTTACCTACATTAGCAGCAGTTTGAGCTGTATGGGTATAAAATCAATTCAAATAGAGATAGAAACCAATTCAGAAAGAAATTTTATATCACCAATAAATACCAAGTATCAACAATTTTTAATTTTAATGCAGTTACTGAGTGTCGATATTTAAGTAATTAATGTCTAGGATTTTTAGTATAATATATGCAGATAGCACAATTAGATTATGAATATTTCACTTCTGTAACTGAACATATAAAGAACAGAATACCAACACAAAAACATGGAGTAATACACTAATACAATTTAAAAGAATAAAAGTAATATATATCACAAAGAATAATGTAAAACACTCAGGAGAAGCAATGTATAGTAATACATTATTATTTTATAGACAGATAGACAATAATCTTAAACTAATATTCACATGAATTAAAACTAATAAATTTCTAAATTCACAGGGCAAGACAGTATAAGTAATATATCCATAAAAGTAACTTTTTAAACAATAAAGCATGCACAAAGCAATCAGTTAGAGTAGATAAGCCTTGAAAATGCATAATTTCTGTATAAATTGCACAAAATGCATATTAAATATGGTCACTTTAATATTTTACCTATGCCGATAAATGGTGGCTTAAAAGTTCTCACACGTAAAAGTTTATAATGTTATTGCAGAATAAATACTAAATTAAGAATTTTTAATAGCATGTGGAAGGTGTAGGTGAACTTAAAGAACACATTTGAGCACTGTTGTGTTGTAACATGATTTCTCACATGTCTAGGTAAAGGAATATAAATATCAATCAGTCCACAAAGAAACTTCAGTTGGTAGAGGTTCTGTAAATGGTATATTTTGAATATAAGATTAATGACATCAGAGTACCAATAGTAACACTTAATAGACTTGTAGCGGACTTCTTCATATGGTCGATAGTAGAAAATAAAATGCAGCACTTTTAGAAATCCTGGCTACATTTACTTGAGTTTTAAGCAGTAAATGAACTGGATAGCAATGAAAGAAATGCAGATAGTGATTGAAAGATGTTAAAGAAAGAACTCAGTTTTCGTAATGCAAAAATTACAAAATTGGTCTGTGCATGGAATCATTCTTTGAAATATACCATACGCAAATGGTGTATAATTTCATAAAAATAAAAACATTATTTTCCTATATACCTAAATGTACATAATCTCAGTTATATACAGTTTTGAATGCAATTATTAGGATATCTTTCCTGTGTAATTGATAAGTAAATTTAATCAGGGTAAGTAATAATTTTTAGCTCATTTTAATTTTTCATATTTTGAAAAAAAGAAATTTATGACATGAACATGAATTCATCAAATGGAAAATAAGTTTTTTTTCTATTCATGAGAAAAATAGAATGTGATGAATGGTGAAATTTTTTTGGGAATTAGGCTTATAGTGCACAAAATATGCTGTCCTCTGGAAGCAATTCACAAAGGACATTCATGCAACATTCTCTGGGCTATAGTAGTTCCAGAGTGCTGCCATTCAAAAAGGGTAAAGAGTTACAGTAGATGAAATTGAAAATATAAAAAAATAGTTTTTCTTCTATGTTTATTTGCCAACTATAATTTTTATCTTCCCCCCCCCCCCCCCCCCCCATTTAAATAACTTTTCAGTTGATTTAAAATATCTCTTTAGTAGAATAATTTTTTACTTTGTTAACTGATTCACATTTATGCTTTTTGTACTTTGTCAGGTGACCACAATTATGCTCAGAATTATTTTTTAAGTTCACCCGTACCTGCATCATTCCATTAAGAATTCATATATTTTAGTTTTTACCCTGCAGTAAATCTCTAAACTTTTCGATACTCTATATAATATTTTTCATATTCAATTTAATACAACTAAATTATAATGGCAGTAAATATTATAATATGGGGACAGTACTGGCAAAAGTGCTTTGAATGCTAATCATCAGCTCAGTCTAATTGAGGCTTCTGCATTCTACAAGTGTTATAGACCTGAACTTAGCTGTGAGAATCAAAGATGAAATAGTCCGTGTAGTGAATTGATAGCTTTTCTACTTCTTTATTAAAGCATTCCCTCTTCAAAACTTTGATTCACTATTCTACAATATATAGAAGAATGCCAAAACATCATAAAATTAATAACCGCCAAAATAACACTTAACATTCACGGTGAATAAATACTAAAATTAAAAATATCAATGAGTACTTAATAATAAAACTTCCGACATTATAAACTAATATATTTGATAACAAACTAGATCGCTTTCAGAGGAGATGACTGAAGATTAACTGCTTCACTAAAAAGAAAAAAAAAAATTTTTACATATATAAATCAAAGTATCTAAAAGAAAAGAAAACAGTCATATACAGGGTGTCAAGAAAAGTCAGGGACCAGGTCAATATCCTCAAATATAAGGGTTATCATATATTTTTTATGCCTGTATATAAGAAATCCCAATGGCATTGTTGATCAGAAAACTTTAGGGGGGGGGGGGGCAGTATAGAGACTATCTCGTTTCCTGTTAGAGATAGGGGGAAAAAGTCAATTAAAAAGTTGTAGAATATTGAAAAATTAGTACAAAACATTTTTATCCCCATCCCCTACTAAAAATAAAAAGAACCCTTAAAGCCAGTTTATACAATCTAACCCCTCACCCCGAAAACATTTATTAAACAATGTAGCAAAATAAAATGGACTAAGCAAAATGTTCATCTTCAGCAATGACATATGCTTGCACACATGTAAAAAGATGTCAACGCATGTTTTCCAATGTCTCTGTGTTACAATTACACTGTTACATGCAAAATTTAAAATTGTCTCTAAATCATTTTTCAGAAAGTTATTTTTCATCTTTAGCAGGAGAGACAAAAATGTTTAGCACTAATTTTGTAACACTCTACAATTTTGTATTGACTTTCCTCCTATCTAACAGAGTAGCCCCCATACCCCACTAAAAGGGGGTCAGCCTTCCAAATGTTGTCTCATCGTGAAGTGCCATAGGGGTTTTTCTATACACCTGCATAAAAAATATACAATAACCCCAATATTTTTTGAGTTATTTATCTAGGCCATGATTTTCCTTGACACCCTGCATATTCACATATATGTCAAATAATTTTAAATAAAAATCAGTACTAACTTGCATTAAAGTTATTTTTATTTTAAATATGGATGCTGGGATTGCACTCAAGTTTAAACCGGGAAAAATAAAATAGAAATTTTAATAAAAAAGTAGGAATTTCAATTTCCTACTCCCTCATAGTTAATGCTTTTACCATAAATATAGTGTTAAAACATTCATAACACAATGATGTCACAACCATACAGAGCTTTTAGAGCAATGAAAATCCCATTTTATAGCAGTGTGGAGTAACGGAATTTGGAGAAGAACATTTTTAATTTATAGCAATGCAACATATAAATGTTTTGAGGATACGCTGGATCACACTCACCAACAAACTTGAAGTCAAAAGACTAAATGGGCTGTATGATGTGCTGTATAATAATTTGTGCATATTTATGTTGCTTAATTTATCTTCATCTTCTTTATATGTACTTTTATTCATTAAAAATCAAAGTTACTTAACTATTAGCTAGATTTGGTATTTTTACAATTTTAATGTAAAATGGCTAAAATCAATGATTTTTTGAAGTGCTGTATCATGGAAGTGTGATGGCTTTTCATTGGCAAACTGCACTGACTTTCATGTTTTCTCAAGTTGCATTATGATGACACAAAGGTATAAAATCCTTGATTCCTATGTCAAACTTTATGCAGCTGTAGTTGGTCCAAATTGTTGTCTAATGGACACAATGCTCATCCACATAAAGCAAATCTAGTGGAGAATTACTTTCAGAGCAAAGGTATTGAGCGTATGGCGTCGCCAGAGTATTCCTCGGACCTTAATTTTATTGAAAATGTTCAGGATGTGTCATGAGAGCTGTCTCTGCCTGAATACCCCTTTCTACAACCATCCAGGAATTTCAAACTACACTTATACAGCAATGGCTATCATTGCCCTCTGTCACCTTGGATCACTTGATGAATTATTAGTGCCAAACATCAGGATCCGATGGAGCCATATTTCATATTAACATCACTTGACTCTCCTCTATGTATTTTTCAAAATGTTTATCCTCTCTATGTACCATTCTATTGTAGCAATTTAAACCTCTAATCAGTAGATAAGCGTGAAGGAAATCTGGGGAGACGGTGTCTACCCAAACAACCTGCTATCAAGATACTTTATTTCCAATTATCCACGATTCTTAATGAGGACATAAAATATTCTAAACAATTAAAGTGAGTTACTTCATAGCAGATTGTTTAAGTAGACACTGTCTCCTCAAATTCTCTTTACGTTTCACCACTGCCTCTAATAATAAGGGCAAATAAAATCCCTACAAGTACATGTTTTCACTGTTCTCAACTTTTGGAGGTCAATGTATCTTATATATATTAATTTGGAATTGTTTTCTTGCCCTTGATAGAACCTGAGGGTGGATGGCAGAATATATATGTGAAAAAACCCAGACTGTCTGAATCACCCGAAGGTTTATAGTAGTTAGGATGAATGATCGAGGACCATATACATATATAAAAGCTTACAATACTTCCTTGAATAAAGCAGGTATATGTCAGTAAGGTGACGACAATATTTCAAGGACATTATATAGAGCAGTATGCACCACTGACCACTGCCAAGAACAAACTGAGATGAAGCAAATAATGAGCACTTTAAATAGAGCTAGAAACACAAAGCAAAAATATTTGCATGTGGGTGGTATCATAATAAATATAAAAATACTTCCCTAGTTATGAAGATGTAAGGAATCAGAAGTATTTCTATACACATATTTGGCTTTAAAAGTTAGCTCATATAGCATCCAAAACCAGTTATTTTTTTTTCAATTTGGTTATACAGTTCTTAATTTTAGTCTCATTTACTAATATTTTTGAGTAGACTAGCCAATCGATACTTTACGACGATATTCGGGATGGCTTATTGGAGCGCCTAGACATAACGTCTGTATCTCCGAGCTGTAGATGTGCAGTTGAAACTTGAAATTATTTGAAATGCTCCAACAAGGGGGTGGGGGGGGAGGAGGTAGGTCAAAAGAGGAAAATTATGGAAAAGGTGTAAAGTGGAAAGAGAGATGATTGTCTTTCGCACCAAAAAAAAGGGGGCCACACTTTTTTTTTTCCCAGTGGGAAAAAATAAAAAGGGATGCAAATTAAAGCAATGGAATAGATCTGATAAAATTAAGGTTGAGTTTGATTAAATGATTTAATAAGTTTTATTAAAGATTTAGTATTTGAGAGTGGTAGAAGCTCTAGGTCTCTTGCGATACTTCCATTGGTGGGGGTCGTATTCCGGCAAGTTACAGATTTCCTCGTTCGGGATTTTATTGAGATTTTTAAACATGTTAAATGCAAGCTTGACAATTTGTTTATTAATTTGGAATATACCGAAGTTCCTATGAATAACATCATTCCTGAGGAAATGGGGGGGCTTTCGAATAAATCTAAGGGTTTTGTTTTGCACAATTTGGAGTTTTTTGAGGATTTGTTTGTCGGCGAAACTCCAGACCGGTGCTCCATAAAGAAGAATCGGCCTGAGGCATACTTTATGGTAGTTAATAAAGTTAGCTCATATAGCTTTTGAAACTAGGTTTTTCCTTCTTTGTGTGTTATATTCTTTTCTTTGACTTGGTCTCAACCACTATTAATTTATAACTATTTCGGACTCTAAGGGATTTACTATCCAAATCTTACAGTGCCTATAAATGCCTATTTTGAGGATTAGTGCCTATAAATGCCTATTTTGAGGATTAGTGCTCATAAATATTTATTTTGAGGATTAATGCTTATAAATGCCTATTTTAAGATTAGTGCCTATATATATGTCTAGTCTCAAAAACTATTAACTGAACAAATTTGAAAATTTTACATTAACAAAAATAAAATAAAAAGTTGGATTTTAAGCAGAATAGTAAAAAAAGGAAATCCTTACAAAAACAGTTACCGTAGATTCGCCTTATAGTGACCCTTGATTTTAGGACTCGCTGCAATATAACGACTAATTGAGAAGGTCCCAGCAGTTTTCCTATAGGTGCAAAGCTATTTTACTATCGATAACACAACCACAAAAATGGTAGAAATCTCTTATGGAACATTGATCAGAAAACTTGGACAAAAACTAACCACTGTCCGCAGTCTCCAAGCAATAAGAAGGTTATTTTTTTAGAAATTCTTATTGAAATCAAGTTAGGTTTCAACATCTTTGTTTGTGCTCTGAAATGTATACTTTCCCTTCACCTCCCGGGGACTGTTATATTTCAATGTTTTAATTGATCTCTGAACAATGACAAGAAGTTCTGAAAGAAACAATTAGAAACTGTCTTCATCATGGACACTTTTTTAAGTTTCATGGTTGTGAGGTCAGATCTTCAGCATCGGCCTATCATTTGCTTCCTGATATCAACAATAGGGTTAAAACTTTATTTTAGGCACTAAAACGGACCCTGCACCATTGAAAGAAGTCATTTTTAAGGATTATGTGACAGTTAATGAGAATGTAGAATATATTGAAGAAATGTCTGAAGAGGATCTCACAAGTGATTTACTGAATGCTGATAATGAAGTGGTTGATTCTTCCAAAGAAGAAATTAATCCTCTAAGGCTTCCTTCTTTCATTATAAAAATCATGAACAAGATAAAAGTGCTTTGAAAGTTCTTTGAAAGTCGTGAAAATAGCAACAAACATTTTTATGACATCAACTATTTAGAAAATGACATGTTTGAATTCTCCTGATAGAATTTACAGCAGAGACAAATAACAGCATTTTTCAAGGAAAGCTTGGAAGTATGTAGTATATATAAATTTTTGCATTGTTTCATTTCTGCAGTGCAATGTATCTTTAGTATTAATTTTTAAATTTCTAACTACAGTATAGTTCATACTTCATTTGATACTGTTATTCATAACTAGCCGCCTTCGGTGAACAGCCTGTTTGTTGCTACCCTTGAAAATTCTGACAATGGCAAACTCACTGGCACGACCTATCAGAAAGGTGTAAGGTAACTATTTGGACGGCAAGGAAGTGCCACCCAATTTAAAACAGAACCCAGTGGGGGAGGCATCCATAGGGACCGTACCCTCCTTTCCCTACCACCAACCTCTCGGAAGGACTTACGGACCCACATGTTTAACATGATCGTACTCCGCGTGGGCAGAATCGATCACGGACCTACCGAGTGCAATTCCCACGGACTAACCACTGGGATACCGCGCCCTCAATAACCCCGTGGAGTTAACAAAGTTTGGTTTAGTTTAATGACGTTAAAACTAATAATGAAATTTTAAGGCGCCGCGACAATCTCCATAACTTTCGTTTCATTTATTTTTTTTATTTCTTCAGTGTTTAAGTGTTTTCATTGTGGTCTCAACCACCACTCGATGTAAACAATACATCACCACAATTCAATCCAGCATAATGAACCAAAAACCTTATAAAAAGCAGCCTTATAAAAGCCTCATTCAGTTTTTAATTGTCTCTAGGCCAAAAACAGTACAAACCATAATTCAATAATTTAAATTTTATAATGACCATATGCTAAGCTCTTAATTCCATATTTAAAATATAACGTGATATCATTTAAAATATCCTCATTCCATCGTTCCATCATTTAAAATATCTATTTAAAATATCCATAATTTAAAATATCCTCGTTCCATCATTTAAAATATCCATTAAAAATATCCATAAATTAAAATATCATAATGACCATATCCTAAGCTCTTAATTTCATCATTTAAAATATCACAATTTTCTAACCCGATGCACAATCTCTATGGAAACACTGTCTGTCTCAGTGCGGCCAAGAAATTGAAATTCGAAAATTCTTAAAATTGGGACCCTGCAGCTCCTTTTTCATATTTCTTGACCAGATTGGGCTTGTAAAAATGCCTGATGTTTGAGCCTTCTAAAAATGTAAATTATTAGTCTAAATTGTAGGTACTTTTTCTGATGCGAGGATTTAAAAACGAAAGTTTATTTTTTTTGAGCCGAAAGTGTCTTTTGTTTTAAAATCTTTAAAAAATATTAGAATTTGTCTCTGAGATTTGAAATTGATATATTTTTACTCGCAATTGTCTGCTCTTCCCGGTCATGTGATTTGTTTTTTTCTACAACATCTGGATAGTGGAGAAAAAGGGGAAAAACGGTCGAAATCGTATAAAACATTAAATAACAAAAAAAATAATTCAAATTTAAAAAATCGGTTTTCACGTGTCTCCGTTTGCCAAATTTCATGGCTCTGTAATGCGTGGTCGCTGAGCCTATAGTGTAAAAGACACACACAGACATTGCCTTTTATTATATAGAAGGACAGTTTCTTAAGTTCTTAAGCAAAGGAGTTTCTTTCTTTCTAAAATTATATAATATTATAAGGTTTGAAAATTGGCATTCTCTTTTCACACCATCCCCCAAAAATCACAAGAGGAATGTTTGATATAGCGCTCATTTGATATAATGGCTTTGCAGTAAAGGTCCTTAGGTCCTTTCAAGGCCATTATAATGTGAGTTTACTGTAGAATATTTCAACATGATAAAATAAAGAATTTTATTAGATTTTCACAGAATATTTTCAAGATTTTTGATGAAAAACAAATGTTTTCCATTAGCTGCCGTACAAGATTTTGAACTGAATTTGAATTCCCTGTGGCATATGAAGTATGTGAGCAACAGAATCAACTCTATTTCAAATATAAACACAGTATTTTTACCTACTTCACTGCATTCACACCTTTAATTATTCTGAAAATTCATCCATTTCCATCATCAACTCATCATCAAATCTGGACGTGTCAGTGCAAAAAGGTGTCCTGTTGCCAGAGTATTAAAAGAACATAGCTATAAATTATTTCCAATTTACAAAGAACACATACTTAGATGATAATACAATATAACTAATGTTAAAATAATTCATTGCAAAATAAATTGTTTAAGAGTTTAAATTCAATAAAAAGAGAGAGTGGAAATTAAAAAAAAATTTAAACATAGTAAATTTTAGCAATGTAAATGAATACATTATAAAAATAAAAGAAGATGCCTTTGTGTTTGCTTGTGTCATCTATAACGGAAAATCAAAGTGATGTACAGCCATGAAATTTGGTACAGGTGTATCTTGGCTCTCGAGAAGAAACAGCTCATTGAGTTTTTTTAAAAATTTGAATTAGTTTAAAAGTTATGAACTTAAAAGTTGAAGTTAGGTGATTGGACTACATCTGCAATCATTACCATCAACGTTCTTAAGAGTAGTCTGGCATTTACATGAAATAAGACATACACATTTTGGAGAGACCAAGGAGTTCGATTGCAGATATAGCATTTTAAAATAAATATGGTAGAAAGCTTTCTCTCACTGGTTATGTGAATTATGGAATGAGTGAACAAAGAAAAAAGTCTTTTTATGAATGTGATAGACAGATTTTAGCTGGATAGTTTATAATTATAACTCATCAAGGTTGGGAAAGATCATGCAAGAGGGAACTTTGATGAAGAGTGTTTATTGGTGGTTGAAATTGGTATATCATAAGACAAATAGCTACAAAGTTACTGAGAGAGTTTAGTCTACAGTGGAAAAAATATAGTGGGATAGAATTTACTAAGGTTATGATAAGCATGTGGTAGAAAAAATGAATTTAGAATAAGAATTAGTAAAGGAAAGGATACCTTATAAGTAGGGTGGTTAAAACTTTCTGTACCATAAACGTGTTATTTTCCTTACTTCAAAATCAACACAGGCTAGTGCAATCAAACTCCCACAATTTTTATATTAATTGAATAGAA
Organism: Amaurobius ferox; assembly: GCA_951213105.1. Taxonomy (NCBI): domain Eukaryota; kingdom Metazoa; phylum Arthropoda; class Arachnida; order Araneae; family Amaurobiidae; genus Amaurobius; species Amaurobius ferox. Next base: position 133,615,264 of record OX578149.1, on the reverse strand, counting down.
AACATAAATACCCAATGGCATAGCAAGTGAAGAATACAATCCTTTTAAGCTTTTTGTTGAAGAAAAAATAGTTAAAAGACCACAAACAGCCATCTTCTCCATATGGATCAGAGTCCAAGTCAGGATTGTAACTGGAACAACAAAAGAAAAACATTGTACAAAACACACAGAAAAATAAAGAACAAAAAAAATAAAGAAAATTGTAACTTTAAGTATATTACACACAGTTGAAATTACCCTCACAATTTTCACAATAAATGAGTAATACAGTCAAGATTTCAGATATTTTCCTACTTGAATGATATTACATTTTTAAAGTCTGGGATAAATTTAAATCCTAATAAAATTGGAAATTATTTTACAAATTTTACTTTCAAATTATTTGTAAAATAATTTGAGAGTTGGTTTCTCTATAAGGATATTTTTATAAAATAAAGGAAAAGTTAAGTTTAATAGAGCCATTTTGTTTCATGTTCATAATAATTTGCATTTAATAGCTGTGGTGCCTACAGCTATCAGTCACTGAATATAGCAACCATTTTTTAGCAATTAAAATAAAAGATAACAAAGAAATATGCCTACTATTTGAGTAACAAAAGTGGGTTGCAGTGCTAAAATTGGGGTGTGAATCAGATTTTCAAAATGGGTCTCCTTATTGCTACTTTTCCAGAGATTTTTGGAATTTATTTGTTTTTAAAAATATGTAGAAAAAAATTATCAACTTTTTCAAAATTCCAGATCATGGTGCCCTGTGATACATCTTTGGCCCCCTTCTTTGAGACACTTTTGGATAAAAAAAAAATTGCAATCCCAGATAAAAAAGTGAGGAAAAGGATGTGCTTTTAAGACAGTTTCAATTTTTAAACCCTTTTTTAGAGTTTTTTCAAAAATATTTGAAAATCTATTGAATGTTTCTTACAACTCTTTGAATCAAATGTTGTATTAATATATATATATATATATATATATATATATATATATATATATATAACTCAATAATTAGAAAAAGAAAAAAGAAGAATGACATTGTATCAAAATTTCGCCGGGGGGGATTGTGACCCCCACTTCCCGGTTTAGCCAGCTTTATGTCATGACGACACTCCCGGAAGCGGATACAATGTCGCCAACCAAGTACATATACTAATACTTTAAATGTAAAAAAGAAAAAAGTTGAAAAACCTATACATTCCCTAACCTATACAAAGACTACGCGTTTTACTACATCCAAACAGAAACAAAAAATACTACAAAAATGACCCACATCCAATACCAATATATCAAGAAAAACAAGCCACGCATACACCTCACCGAAATGTAAAAGACTCTTACTTTGTACCTAATGATCTCCCTCAAACAGTCAACCATGACCTTCACAATGCAGCCGCTGTCCAATACTATTTCAGACAGAAAGCACTCTTCCACTCAAATACAAGTCGTAACATTCGGTTACGGTTATGCCGTAAAATTTACACAATATATCACAGAGAAAACGTAGAGGGTAACCCATTACGATTGCTTCTTCTAGATAATTCAGATCACTTATATAACGATTTTCAACACTACTATTTAAACGTTTGCTTCTTGTTAAAAAATTTATGATAATGTTCCTAAAAACATTATCATAATTATCCTAAAAACATTATCATATGTTGATAAAGTTACTTCTAATTATGCTTTCTCTTGCCAACATTTTTACAATAAAAAACTAATTGAATGTTACCTTGATATTAATGCATATAAAAAACTCAATCAGTCTAAAACAGAAATCGTAAATCGTATTAAGGCAAAATATAAAATTTTGAGTTACAACCTAAATACCATCAAATTCCCATATATAACTCTTATACCTAAACTTCATAAAAACCCCATTAAATTTAGACCTGTTACTAATGGTTTTAAAACATACTTAACCTTTGCAAATACAAGATTATTAAAACTTTTAAAAAATATATTGAAAAAAAAAAAAAAAAAAATTCTGGCGTATTTTTCATTAATAATAGTAGTGAAGTAATTGAAAAACTTAAAAACATATCTGACGATTTACAGTATAGGAGTTGTGATTTCAATGACCTTTTTTGCAATATAGATATAAAGGATCTGTTTCAAATATTGATGGAGATGTATGATAAGTATGAGATGCAGGGCCTCATTAAACAACATATATACAAATGTCTAGTCGAAATGGTCTTGTTTGAAACTGTGCTTTACGATGGAACTGATTTCTACAGACAGCGTAATGGCATTCCGATGGGGGGCGCTTGTTCATCTATTTTGGCCGATATATACTTGAACAAATACGAGGAGGGAACTCATATTTTAAACGAAATAGTATACATACGATATGTGGATGACATATTATATGCTTGCCACGATGACCGGGATCACTTAGATTTTACTTTTTTTCCTTCAAATTTGACATTAACAGAAACTTCCCGTAACATTGATAATAGTATTAATTTTTTAGATTTAACAATATATAAACTTTCTAATGGCAAAGTAGGTTTTAAATTATATGATAAAAGAAAAGCATTTAATTTTAAAATAAATTACATTATTAATTGGCATTCTTGTTTGCATAGAAATGTTTTTAGGAACATTATCATAAATTTTTTAACAAGAAGCAAACGTTTAAATAGTAGTGTTGAAAATCGTTATATAAGTGATCTGAATTATCTAGAAGAAGCAATCGTAATGGGTTACCCTCTACGTTTTCTCTGTGATATATTGTGTAAATTTTACGGCATAACCGTAACCGAATGTTACGACTTGTATTTGAGTGGAAGAGTGCTTTCTGTCTGAGATAGTATTGGACAGCGGCTGCATTGTGAAGGTCATGGTTGACTGTTTGAGGGAGATCATTAGGTACAAAGTAAGAGTCTTTTACATTTCGGTGAGGTGTATGCGTGGCTTGTTTTTCTTGATATATTGGTATTGGATGTGGGTCATTTTTGTAGTATTTTTTGTTTCTGTTTGGATGTAGTAAAACGCGTAGTCTTTGTATAGGTTAGGGAATGTATAGGTTTTTCAACTTTTTTCTTTTTTACATTTAAAGTATTAGTATATGTACTTGGTTGGCGACATTGTATCCGCTTCCGGGAGTGTCGTCATGACATAAAGCTGGCTAAACCGGGAAGTGGGGGTCACAATCCCCCCCGGCGAAATTTTGATACAATGTCATTCTTCTTTTTTCTTTTTCTAATTATTGAGTTGTATAGAAATGTACTTGTCTGAGCAGCTTGGCGCCTTTGAGTATATTTTCAATTGTCAGTTTTTAGATGTGATTGATGTAATATTTATATGTATATATATATATATATATTCTGCAAGACGCTAGGCTTCAAAATAAAAGGGACATACTGACAAATAAACATGGGTTTTCACATGCTATAGTATAGATTGAAATATTTAATTCAAAAGATAAATTTTATGTTCTATATTTTTTTATGATTTTTAGTTCTATGGGTAGTTAGAATGAAAAGCTTTTACCTGTAAATATCACATTCAACCAAGTTTATTTCATGATCAATTGCAGACCAGACCTGAGGTTTTAATGCCACATAATCTTGATTGACAGTAGCACTGAGATTGCTGTCTACTGCATTCATCACCCACTGAAAGAAAATATAAGTACAATATAGAATCTTAATGAATAAAATAATATATACACAAATAAGAAAATCTAAGTATCTGATAAAAAGGGGCAAATTTAGATGTTTGGGAGCCTTAAAGAGAACTCTTCTTGGGAGCCCTTATGGCATCATCATAATCCACACTATTAATATATATCTTATATTGTGCCAAGGTGATGCCATTTTCTTTTCTTAACAGCCCAGTGTAGGCCCAGGCCTTTTCAATCAGTCTGTTCCATCCTGCCCTGCACCCAGTATGAGTTCTCCAATTCTTAGAGTTTAGAATATTAAACTCCTTATTAACACATTCAGTTCATTTTTTTTTTGGCCTTTATCAAGGATGCTTCCTTGTTGCCTTGGCCAGAATAGTTGTCATATTAGTGTTGCATAATTTTACATATGTTTTGCAATTATGATAGTGTTTGCTTATTTTAATTTATATAAATCAAATAAATAAAAAATATAATCTGAAATTAAAATACTTGGAATATAAAAAGACAGAGCAACCACACCAGCAAAAGCGAGGTGTCTGTTCTAAATATCCACAATTGCAGTCATATGAGAACAGTTGGGCACAATAAAACTGGAAATAAGAATCTGCTCAAACTGTTGTTTAAATTAAATCTGAAATTAAAATAATTAGTAACAACATAAACAGTTGATTAAATGTTGCCTTTGCTGGTACAGTTATCTTTTCATTTTCAAAAAGGATGCTGTATTAACATAAAATATGTCTTTGTTCGCCCCTGGTATAAGGACCATGTTGGTGGACCGGGCATAACAAAAAAGGGTAAGATTTTGAAAGACTGTAGTTTGGCCTGTAATAGTCAGAGAGGGACAGCAGTGGTAATAAGTGTTAGGCCAAGGATGTACACATGTTATGAGGGGGGGGGGGGCGTGGTAGCCCATTGGTTAGCGCGCTGGGGTTGTACTCGGTAGACCCGGGTTCGATTCCAGCCACTGCCAAAACTGCCGCCGTGTTCATGCGTAGTACGATCACGTTAAACATGTGGGTCCGAAAGTCCTTCCGAGAGGTTGGTGGTAGGGGAAGGAGGGTACGGTCCCTGTGGATGCCTCCCCCACTGGGTTCCGGTCTAAATTGGGTGGCACTTCCCGACCGTCCAAACAGTTACCTTACACCTTTCTGGTAGGTCGGACGGTCTGGGTTTCAACAACAACAACAACATGTTATGAGGGGGTGACTCATTGGGGTGATGCACTTGAGAGAGGAATGCAGCCGAACACGAGATAGGACAAAAATTACCATATTTCACATCATTCCAGAAGTTGTAACTCAGCAACCAGAGTAGCTACAAATGTGTTTGCCAACTCAAACGATTTGTTACTGACTGCTCTACAAAATAAAAGTGTAAATATAGTGAATGGGCAACTGCAACATAGTGAAAATTTAGAAATAAGGACAAAAATTTGGACTTTGTTTTAAAATATCGAAACACTTAGATAGAAAATATTAAAAATCTTCAAGATTCAGGTGTGGGAAGAAAGAAGGCAAAACACCGAACAAAAAGAGAGAGAGGCCACTCAGCAGTGCCGAGTGAATGTGTAGAAGTAAGTGGCCAACACTGGCTATTCTGCAATACCAATGATAATTACTGGTGACTTCAATGTTGACATGATCAAATGTGAAAACAAAATACTACATTAATTTATTATATTTGAAAACTTAAACCTTTATCGAAAAAAATGAACTTCATTCAAATGACGGCATTGAAATATAAACTGACTGGTTCAAACATCTCTAAAATGCGATATATTCCTTGGTAATATTTTTAAAACTATCATAGTACTACAATAACTCATTATATTTGAAAACTTCATCGAAAACAACTGAAATTCATTCAAATGACGTCATAGAAAAAATAACACGCCTGGATCTCTCTATAAAAACAGCATTTCATTCATAACATTTTCCTATTCATTTCATTCATCATAATACTATAATAATTTATTTTATTTAAAAATTAAGACCATGGAGCTACAAGTAATTAAATTCTATGCTTAAAACTTCATAAAAAAAAAATCGTCCTTCTCCTTGTAAAATCAATGAATATTTCATTCATATCAGCTATGCAGACTCCATGGGCTAAATAATTTTGTGTTAAAGAAATACACCAATTCTAATACAACTCATTCTACATATTTTGCTGTTTACATTTTACATAAGTGAAAAATAGGTTTCGTTGTAGAAATAATCAAATTTGGATGATCATTTAAACTCAAATATATTGTAATTGCGTTGTTTCAGTATGTAGATGCACAGAATTTAAGTAAAAATAAAGTGGTTTTAGGACGGATACAACACTCAATATGAATTAAAAAGAACTTAAAAAATCACGATTTTGAGACAAGATGGATGCCATATATCATTTTGAAGTTGGTCATGTGATCTTTTCATATCATGGTTACGTGATCGCTTCATATAAGAGGTGTAATTATTATTTTAATTTTTATTTAAAAAACTACTGAATATATTTCGCTGAATTTTTTTTATATATTTTATGGAATAATTTGAATATTACTTAAAATTTTCGAAGCAATTTGTGAATTTTAAATCCACTTAAAAATGTTTGAAAAATTAGGTCCCATAGGGCTCAATGTATTTCATTTTTTCAACCCGAGTTCAATCCGAAAGTTATTGGGTGATAGTATTCATTTATATTCCCATAGGTCCTACAGACCGTCTGAACAACATACTAAAATTTCATTTTGATTAAGTCATTTTTACAGCAGTTATCGTGCTAACGGACAGACAGACAGACAGAATGAACAAAGTCATAAACACTTTTCAACTTCGTTGTAAAGTGTTAAAAATTAAAATATGAGAAAAAGGGTATTTAGTGGAGCTTTCAGAAGAATGAACAGGACAGTTTTTATTATAATTGTGTAGTCCATAAGAGTACACTTGTGCATAAGGGTACACTTTTGCAAGCAACTGGGGCAGGATGGAGACAATAGGATGTATTGTCATGGCTCTTGGGACCTGCACTCTTGAAAGTAGGTGAATTGTACAGAACTAGAAACTGTTGAGAATAATTGTCTTGCTATTAAAAAAATATCAGGCCTGCGAGGAGTGTTTTTGAACTAAATAGTGGAAATTGGGCAAACCAGAAAGGTTATGGCCCATCGTGAACATCAGCCGAAAAATGAGTTAAAAGCTTCATGGAACAGAATACACTTAACGGAATGGTAATACTGATATTTTCACTTAATAATACTGATAATTGATTACTTTGGTAATACTGATAATTGATATTTTCCTCAAACAATAATAAGAAAATATTTCTGAAGTTGTGTGGAAATAAATTTAAAGGAGTCAGCTAACTCTTGAACTATTTAACTTTTGCTTTCAAAAAATTGAAATAAAAATTTGATTCAACATTTTGTAATTAAGTATCAAATCAGTTTGTTTTGATGTGACAACACAATGGGTTCTTGGTATGTGTGTGTGGGAGGGGGGAGGGGGTATGACTGCTATTTGGCTTACATTGGGTGTAGCCTACTAAGGATAGAGTATCTTAGTGAAATAAAATATAGAAAATAATTTGAAAAATACAGAAAAACATACACTTGCACTGTGTTCACGGCTGAACTCTTCACTTTTAGCATTACTGAAATCATAATCTGGATGAAAGGATGCATTCAAAGTTGCAATCAAGTAACTCAGTGTCTTTCGATTGATGGTGTCGCATAATGGACCTTGACCTTCCCCATCATCACTCTGACTGCGACTGCAAAATTCAAATATTAAATACATTAGAATTACTGAAGGAAAAATAAGAGAAGGAAATAATATGCGAGATAACACACTGGCTAAATATATATAATTTAAAATTTAAATTAAACATTTAAATAAACTAAACATAAAACATTTTAAAAAATTAAAAAACCCATTAAATTAAATGCAAAAAATTTAAATTCAATGTGATTACTAGCATCGCGGCGAGATAAAGGTAGAGAAACTTATGGCATCCTTTTAGTGAAGACTGAACCAAGTCACATGACTGTTGTGCATATCTCCTTCCATTGCGATTGTACGTTGTTTTCGTAAGAATACTTTCATAGTGTACACTTGCTTATGTTTTTAAGTTGAAGATGATCTTATTGTCTGTTATATCCTGCTCTGCATATGGATGTAACTCAAAATTTATCAAGGGTTGAGATTTTACATTTCACAAGTCTTTAAATTCATTTTAAAACATACTTAAAAAAAAAAATAAAGGAGTAATTGTCATGTTTGGCCATGCTGGCCTATAATAAAAGTTGATTTTCTAGTCTTGGAAATAATATATATATATATAGCCTTAAAACAATTTTTAAAATAAATTATTTTATATAGATATGTGTACTTTTATAAATTTGTGCCTTTATAAAGGCTTAAAATTATAAAAGTAACAAAATAAATTAAAATAACTTGTAATAAGCCAATTTTTCTGTCTTAGCGAAAATTTTTTATGCCAACTTGAATTGTTTATAGTCATGTTCAGACTTTTTTTCATGTATATTTTGTTATATTTTATAATGCTATGAAGTTATTTAAAGCGTCCAGAAAATTTTATATTTTCACATGTATACTTATCACATGCATTTACTTAAATTTCAGATCAAAAATGTCATACATAATTTTAATTAAGTAAAAAATGAATTAAACCAAATAATAGTTTAATATTCTCATGAATAAAGCCAAAATAATAACTTTTTTTTTTCAAAATTATATTATTGAAATAGTATTTGTATAAAGTTCAAAACAGACTTTACCAAACATTTTTTTTTTCATTTAATCTAATATGTATAAAAGGCAAAAATCAAATAGGCATTTTTAAGTGAAATATCTTCTGAAGTTCGCAAAAGATTCGAATGAAATTCTTTTCAAGCAATGAAGTTGAGTCCAAGGAATATTTTGATGTGTTTCATTCCCCTACAGTGACATGTAGAATAAAGGAAAGTGAAACATAGTTTCTATCTGTCTGTTTGCCTGTTATGACCGCTTATTATTCGTAAATTACTCAATGGATTAACATAATTGTTTCACTGATTTAAGCTTAATTAAATGCAGATTTATAGCAAAGAATATTTCCGATATATATTGTGTCAGTGTATATACCGGGTTCGTACTTAATTTTGAAAACAAAAATTAAGAAGTTTTTAATGGCATATCAAAAATATTTAAGGAGTTTATAGATTACAAACTCAAACCCTCTACTTTGTATTAGCATTATTTTCCAAAGAAAAATATACTCCAAAAAATAATTAACACATGTGCAGCTGCTTAAATTTCTTTAAATAATTCCAATATACAATCAAGTGCTATCTTCTATATAATAAAAGGCAATGTCTGTCTGTGTGTCTGTCTTATGCATTATAGGCTCAGTGACAGCGCGTCACAGAGCTACGAAAGTGACACGTTGAAAACTTATTTTTAAAATTTGAATTATTTTTTTTTGTTATTTAATGTTTTATGCGATTTCGATTGTTTTTTACCCTTTTTTCTCCACCATCCAGGCGTCGTAGAAAAACACAAATCACACGACTGGAAAGAGCAGACAATTGTGAGTAAAAATATATTAATTTCAAATCTCAGGGACAAATTCTAATATTTTTTAAAGATTTTAAAACAAAAGTCACTTTCGGTTAAAAAAAACAAACTTTCATTTTTAAATCCTCGTATCGGAAAAAGTGCCCACAATTTTGACTATTAATTTACATTTTTAGAAAGCTCAAACATCAGGCTTTCTTACAAGCCCAATCTGATCATGATACGTGAAAACCAATTTTTAAAATTTCAATTATTTTTGTTATTTAATGTTTTATGCAATTTCGAACGTTTTTTACCTTTTTTCTCCACCATCCAGGCGTTGTAAAAAAACACAAATCGCACGACTAGAAAGAGCAGACAATTGTGAGTAAAAATATATTAATTTCAAATCTCAGGGACAAATTCTAATATTTTTTAAAGATTTTAAAACAAAAGTCACTTTCGGTTTCAAAAAACGAACTTTCGTTTTTAAATAATTGCATCGAAAAAAGTACCGACAATTCTGACTAATAATTTACATTTTTAGAAAGCTCAAACATCAATCTTTCTTACAAGCCCAATCTGATCAAGAAATAATAAAACGCAGCTGCAAGATCTGGATTTTAAGAATTTCCGAATTTCAATTTCTCGGCAAAACAGCTATTGAAGTTTTTTACCCATAACGCACTGCACAAGCATGGTGCTTCTATGGCGATGGTTTTGGGGGATATTCACATGGGTATTAAATTATATTTGCAAATGTCATCAGTGATTGCTTTTTATATGGGTTTTGGCCGAATACGTGTTTGCTTTTTGTACGTTATTTGGCCTAGGGACAATTAAAAACCGAATTAGTGTTTGCTTTTTATAAGGTTTTTGGCTCATTATGCTGGATTAATTGTGGTGATGTATTGTTTACATCGAGTGGTGGTTGAGACCATAATGAAAAAACTTAAACACTGAAGAAATAAAAAAATAAATAAAATGAAAGTTATGGAGATTGTCGTGGCGCCTTAAAATTTCATTATTAGTTTTAACGTCATTAAACTAAACCAAACTTTGTTAACTTCACAGGGTTGTTGAGGGCACGGTATCCCAGTGGTTAGCCTGTGGGAATTGCACTCGGTAAGTTCGGATTCGATTCTGCTCACGCGGAGTATGATCATGTTAAACATGTGGGTCCGTAAGTCCTTCCGAGAGGTTGGTGGTAGGGAAAGGAGGGTATGGTCCCTGTGGATGCCTCCCCCACTGGGTTCCATCCTAAATTGGGTGGTATCTGGCTGATATATTTGGGCCATGCTCTTGATACCTATGCGAATATCCTGATGAGGATATTCGCATGGGTATTAAATTATATTTGCAAATGTCATCAATGATAGCTTTTTATACAGTTTTTGGCCTAGGGACAATTAAAAACCGAATAAGTGTTTGCTTTTTGTATGGTTTTTGGCCTAGGGACAATTAAAAACCAAATTAGTGTTTGCTTTTTATAAGGTTTTTGGCTCATTATGCTGGATTGAATTGTGGCGATATATTGTTTACATCGGGTGGTGATTGGGACCACAATGAAAAAACTTATACACTGAAGAAATTAAAAAATAAAAAAGAAAGTTATGAAGAGTGTTGCAGTGCATTTATGCATTGGGTGGTGGTGGAGACAATCTTTAAAAAAAAAAAACTTTTTCACTGAGCAGCATCGTTAAAGCAGTATCGAAATCAGAATCTCACAGTTCACAAACATTAGAATAAATTCACTTTACAAATCAATTTTTAAGATCCCCCACTAGAACATTATTTTTCATCTTAAAATTTCATTATTAGTTTTAACGTCATTAAACTAAACCAAACTTTGTTAACTCCACAGGGTTGAGGGCGCTGTAGTCCAATAATTATTGCATGGGAATTGCACTCAGTAGGCCCAGGTTCGATTCCCGCCACTGCCAAAACTGCCGGCATGTTCATGCGGAGTGTGATCACATTAAAGATGTGGGTCCGTAAGTCCTTCCGAGAAATTGGTGGTAGGGGAAGGAGGGTACGGTCCCTGTGGATGCCTTCCCCACTGGGTTCCGCTCTAAATTGGGTGGCACTTCCTCGCCATTCAAATAGTTACCTTACACCTTTCTGGTAGGTCGGATGGTCTGGGTCTCAACAACAACTCCATGGGGTTATGGTGCCAGCGAGTTTGCCACGGTCAGAATTTTCAAGAGTAGCGAACAGGCTGGTCGCCAAAGACGGCTAGTATATTAATAACATAAATAAGTATCAGGTAAAACTAATATTCATATCTGTTTTGTAGCAGGTAAATCTAAGTTTAGTATGAGTTTGATAGCAGACCAATGCACAATGCGAATGATTTGTAGCAGTGGAAATTCTGTTAAAGTCTTTTTTTTTTAAATTTACATATATAACAATTCTGCACAAGAATAAACAAATGCTCACAATATTTTTATTAATTAATTTTTACTTTTTTATTTTTATGACTAGGAGGTTAATAGTGCTATTTCCCAGAGCTCAGATACTCCTTTGCCCCTCGTGATGCTTGATCTTATTAATTAAAAAAATATATCTATATAATATGCACTGAACTGACTGACTGAGTGGATGATGAATTAAAATTATCAAGCACATTCACTGTAGTTAGACTATTGGTTTTTATCTTATTCATATCCGTTTCAGCTTTAAGACTAAGGGATAAATCTAAAATTTTTAATTAGGGATGGTGGTGCAAAGAAATAACAAAAAAACTCAAAACCTCTTTGCCTAATTATCGAGTACTTTCACTCTAGTTAGAATCTTGGTTTGGTCTTTCTTCTAGGTCAATAGAAAAATCTAATATATTGCAAAAAATTTGAATTAGGGGTGACTATGCAAAGAAATAATTAAACAATTCAAAACAACTTTTCAAAAGGATCAAGTACTTCCACTCGAGCGAGAATCTTGATTGTGGTTTAATTTGATCCGTCTCACCTTCTAGATCAACGTATAATAACGTATTACGTACAATAACGTATTACGTATGCGTAAACTGGAAAATTATATATAATGTGTTCTGTCTTAATCGACAAGAATCCAACCGACTTCAATTTTATAATAAGGATATACGTTTTAAAAGTTACGATTTCCGTGATTTATTCAACAACATCAATCTGGAAGATTTATATGAGATTTTGAAAGATCTACATGAAATATATGACTTAAAAGAGCATATTACATTCAGAAAATATAAGGACTTGATTCGCATAGTGCTGTTTGAAAACATCTTATTTGATGGTACCAACTATTTTTAACAGGTAAAGGGTATTCCGATGGGAGGGGGATGCTCATCCTTGCTCGCCGATATATACTTGTGTAAATTTGAAAATCGCACTCATATTTTTTACATGTAATACCATATTTTAGTTATGTTGACGATGTCCTTATTGGACAATATAAGAATACACCCGTTTGATTTTACTTCGTATCCAAAAGAACTGGAATTAATTGAGAATATAAGTAAAGAGGAAGATAGTGTTGATTTTCTAGACATCACACTCAAACATGACAGTAGATATGGTACATATACAGTCTTATATGACAAGAGAAACAATTTCAATATAAAAATCAATCACATTATTGATTGGAGGTCCAATTTGACCAAAAACATTTTCAGCAATGTCGTCATTGGTCACCTCAAAAGAAATCAATGCATAAATACTTTCAAGTCAGATTGCATTGTGCATAATAGGAATATTATAAAAGAGGCAATAAAACGGCATTATCCAATTGGCTTCTTGACATGCTATTATAATTCCCTATTTAATACTAAAAAGGGAGAAAATGCTTACTTAGGGATATGGCAGAGGTATAGAATGATACATATAACGTATACGCATGCATAAACTGGAAAATTATATATAATGTGTTCTGTCTTAATCGACAAGAGCATTTGCTACATATCCATTCTTCTCCTTTCTATTGCGATCCTGGTTGCTTCTTGTATGTTTGCTTTGCAATAATTCGAGTGTCTTTGACTTGGCACATTTCCGGAAGTATGGCTACTGCATGGCATTGGTACTGTGAGTGTTGCTCGGGCATAAAAGCATGCTTTTAAACGGGAAAGAGGGATCGCCATCCCCCTCTATCATTTTATGCCTTGCATTTGGTCATTTATCCCCTTTTTTTCATATGAATCTTATATGTTACTTTGGGAGAGTATACTGCGTTGCGCCAATTTCTGAAGGAAAATTGGATATCTGTGAATTTTAGTTTAATCTTATACGTTTTCTATGCTATGTATATATATATATATATATATATATATATATATATATATATATATATATATATATATATATATATATATTAGAAAAATGTAATAATAAAAAATTCAAGTAACATGAACATCACCATAGAAGCAAAACCATGGCCATAATGCCGATAAGAGAAAAGAACAGCACCGGCCCAAATTCGATGATTAATCAGAATTAAATTCATCTTCAGGTCTGAGTATTTAATTCTAATTAACCCAAACAAATGCCTGTTTCAGATTGAGCAATAATACATTAATATAAATGCTCAAACTCAGACATCAAAAGATGAAAAAATGAATATAAGAAAATTTGTATTACCATATGGCATGAACCTTTTTTCTTTCACCACGTGTATATGCGATCAACCTCAACAACTTAAATTATCTAGAAACACCGGAATGAACAAGTCAAAATACAACCAGGGAGGCAGTACGAACGTCCACAGCTACACTCCCAGACCTGTCCAGTGAGTCAGAGCAGGAGACAGGACCATTACCCATATAAGCAAAAAGGAATATGAACATGAAGCAAAGATGAAAATTTTTACTAAACAAGAGATTATTGAAGAAATGGATAATCAACAATACCACTATACACTATTAAAAGGGCTTTGAAATCTTAGTTTCAAACTGGCTAAAGTTACAATTTTCTTAGTGAAAATAAAATTGAAAACATTAATATTAATGTATCTTATTTTCCGATTTTTTGATTTTTCTAAATTTTTTTTTAACTTATTTTATTATTTTTCATTTTTATTTATTTATATAATTAATAAATAATTATACATATATATATTTGTTAGCCACTATAATTGGGAAGTTTTCTTGGATGTTATCAAGTTGATACACTGAGTTGATAATTTTAATAACGAATTTGGGAGGATATGCATTATTAGTCGTTGTACTCAATAATTCCATAAAATGTGCTAATTTATAATTTTGATCACAAATTTTATTGATTCTAAGAACCTGGTTTATTATAATATTTCTAAAAACAGATATATGCAGACAAGAGTCAAAATGTTGAATTTTTGATGTATTAAATTTAAAATCCTGTCTTTTACCATAAAGTTTATAACCATATTACAATTTTGTATATTTAAATTTAAATCTAAAACGTTTGCAACATTAGAGTCATTATTATTTGCATTTAATTGTAAATTATTAGGATAAAGTTAAATACTATAGGGATATTATTAAGGGATACACATACTATGTCATCTAAATATCTAAACATGTGCATATTATGCAAGCTTGGATTAATGTTCTTTTCATTGAAGAATAAATACAGATTATTTAACAATGATGAGGAACATCCCCCTTGTGGAATATCAAACTGTTGGTTAAGAAAAGTACCACCATGTTGAATATAATTCTCATAAAGAGTGAAATTTAGTAATTTTTTAAAAAGAAAATTCGAATATTTTAGGTTGATATTATATTTTTCAAAAATTCCTAAAATAATTCTATACAGATCATCTAAATATTATTAAACAAATCTTTGAAATCATAAGTATAAATACTATTAAGAGATTTTAATTTCTTAACTAAATCAAAATTGTATTTCACAATATGACAATTATTAGAGATCTCATCTGACAAGGATACTTCATGTAATATTTTTAATAATAATTTGCCATCATTAGTAATGTAAGAATTATGCCCACTAGTAATAGTTCGAAATGCAACAGGGAATTTATGAAACTTGGGTACTAAAACAATATATGGAATGTTATTACAACTATTTTTTATATGGATTTACTTATATTTGGCTGATATTCTATTAGATAAGATTTTAAGGTTAGTATTACGTAAATTATAGATTTGATTATTAAGTAAGTGTGACTGGAGCGTACTTATATAGTAATATTTACATATGATTGAGTAGTTACTACTTGCCTTATCGACATATGTAATGACAAAATCATGTTGAATTTCTTTAATATCCTTTTTAATTGAATTAAGTTTATATGATTTATTAATTTTCTGATTATATATAGTGATTTAGGTATTGGTCTATTAAGACACTCCAGGATTTGAAGGCTTCTACAGGGATTTGATATTTATAGCTGATTTTGTAAATAAATTTATTTAAGAAACAAATTTTTACAAATTAATTTATGTTTAAATTTAGTAGGTATACGGTACTTAGTACCAAGAAGTAACATCAGTGATCTCAGTGTATCATAATTAATAATACAGTAAACTCCCGATTATCCGCGGAATAGGGTGGCTCGATAACCACGGATAAGCGAATTTCGCGGATAATCCGCAAAATAGCTGGAAAAGGACAAAAATCCACACACAAATGCATTTAAACCATTTTTAAGAATCATAATATAGTAGCACATACTTACACACATAGAGTTGTGACTTCATAAACGGTATCCTTAAGTTTTTACAAAAAAGTCGGTTAATTGTTTTTGTTTTTTCGTTTCGATGCTCCTCTTCTTTATTTGCGATTGAAGTTTTTTTAACAGCATCTTGTCGCAAAGTAATGAATCGTCCGGCTCCTCTATGTATTTAATGATTCCATCAATGTGAGTTAGCGCTTCATCATGGCTCATTTTCTTCTGCATCACTTCTCCCTCATCTTCTTCATCGTTCTCAGCCGAAACCACACCTTTTTCTCCGGCTATGATTTCTTCATCGGTAAGATGTTCGAAGCCTGGATCGTTTGCGTCACAATTGATCCACTCAACGATGTTATCTTCATCCACATTACTTCCTCCAGGAACAGATTTTGCTAAATTTGCCAAATCAGATGCAGTAACTTCCTCGTCTTCTTCTTCCTGTGGAGACTCTAACGTTTTTTCCACATTTGGCAAAATTTTTCTCCAGGACTTTACTAAAGTCGTTATCTTGACCGTATTCCAAGCAGTGTTGATGTCATAAATGCTGTCAAGAATCGTGTAGTCCTTCCAGAAGCCCTGGAGATGGCCCCCCTCTTCAATCCGTTTTTTCAATAAGTTGGTTCGATACCGTTTCTTCATAGAAGCAATAACTCCCTGATCCATAGGCTGGATAAGTGCCGTGACGTTAGGTGGCAAAAACTTGACGAAAAAATTTCCATCTTCTGATTTCAGAACACTTTCTCCTGGGTGAGCCGAGGCGTTGTCAAGCAATAACATGGCTTTTTCGGGTAGGTTTTTAGACTTGAGATGCTCTCTCACTTGCGGAATGAATTTTTTTTCGAACCATTCCTGAAATATTTCTTGAATCATCCAGGCTTTTTTTTGGTTAAAGTAATGAACTGGAAGGTTTTCAGCTCTTGTACCTTTAAAGGATCTAGGTTTTTTTACTTTCCCAATCACTACGAGTCTTAGTTTGTGTGTTCCCGTGACATTGCTGCAAGACATTATTGTCAATCGTTCCTTACTGGTTTTATGTCCTGATGCTTGACACTCTCTTTCAAACGCCAGTGTTCGCGTCGGCAAACATTTCCAATACAGTCCAGATTCGTCAGCGTTGTATACTTGTTCATACTAAAGTTCTTCTGATTTTAAAAATTCCTGAAAATCATTTTTAAAGTCCTCTGCTGCCTGATTATCGCAATTTAATTTGTCACCGTGAAGTCCTCTGAATTTCTGAGTCTGAATTTCTCTAATCCCATGGCGCTGTTTGAATCTAGTTAACCAGCCTGATGACGCATCAAAAGTCCCTTCCATTCCAAGCTTTTCGAAAAATTGCTTAGCTTTTGCTGCAATAATCGGTCCTGAAATGGGTGTATTCTCACTTCTTACTTGACTCACCCATTTTAATAATGCCGCGTCCAATTCTTCATAGGTGCTGGTTTTCATGGTTTTCCTTTTCTTCATGGACGATGAGTTGTCCGATGCGGAAGCAAATTGCATTAGTTTATCTTTTTGCTTCATAATGTCTCTAACTGTAGACTCTCCAATGCCATACTTCAAAATAATTTGTTTTTTCGATGAACCATTTTCAATTTTTTTTATCAACTCTAACTTATCTTGGATGGATAAGACAACTTTTTTTCTCTTTTCGCTCATAGCTAAAATTACAAGTTTAAACAGACGCGAGCAGATCGTGCACACAGATTGACCGCAACGTACTAAAGTGATGTGGTATCAATTCTGACTTGAAATGGCAAGCGTAAAGGAATGGGGAGGTACGGAAAATGACCTCGACCAATTCGCCACGACCTTCAATCTGGTCCGAAACCTGACAAACGGCATATTTGTCCATTGTACAGGTTTCGATGACTTTGGGGGGGGGGGGGGGTTAGAAAGGAACAGGAACAATCCGATTGTTGCTCTAAAAATAGATTTTGCATTTGTTGATCAGGAAAGGCGTGTTGCGTGTTTATTTCTCTACATTCCGTAAATGATCGTCGCAAAAAAAAAAAAAAAAATCGCGGAAGACCGCGCGGATAATCCGCAAAGCGGATAATCCGCCCGCGGATAATCGGGAGTTTACTGTATTTAGATTTCCCGTTATAACATGCCCATGGTGTTTATCTACGAAGTATTTGTATTTATCTAAATGACAGTGGCAGTATGACTCTTTATCCAATTCATAATTTTGATATCTATTGATTTGACAATTTGATTATAATTGAAAATATAACGTCCTAGCGGTTTATCATATTTATATGCAATTTTAGGATGTACATGTTTGACTGGAAAGTAATTGGAAACCGATTTTAAAAAATTATTTATCTTCAGATTATTTAAGACAGAATTAGTGAAATTCAAGGTACAATATTCGTTTATTTTAGTATATTGTTTTGATTCGTCATTGAAATTTAAGTCCGTGAAATAAATAAACATTAAAATTTTTACTTCTGATAATGAGCAAATCATAGAATAAATGTTTAAAATGAATGTTATCATATGCAGCAGTTAAAAAAGATTTTTTTAAATTTAATATTAATAAATTATTACCTTTTAATTCCTGCAACTCGATTCAATTGTTTAGAAATATTATACTTAATCAACTTTTTAGAATTTATAGATTATCAGATAAAAAATTTCATGCTTTGCACATTAATAACCTCAAAATTACCAGTAAAATGTATCAATATCCTGCATATTTAGTCAATAGTATAGTTAATAAGTTTCGATTAGTATAAAATTCTCATATTCTCCCCTTATTATCTTATTTTAGCCGTACTTCTTCATTCTCCTGCAATTATATTTTCATCTTTTTATCTCGAAGCTTTAACAGTTGAATAACTCATTTTATTGCTTTTGCGCAGTACTGTTTTTATTACTCTCTTTGGCAACAGCAAATCACATCTTTTCATTTTGGCATATGGCAACGATGATCCAGTCATATTTTGCTCGTCATGGTTGCGCTGAAGAGGTGCGTTTTGAGATATTTATGTTTCCTTTATTGTTCCAATCTTTATGCTTGTCGTCCATATAACACAAGTTTATAGATAAAATCTATCTTGTGTTTCAGAAACAAGCATTTTTGTGTTCATTTCGAAAAGATATATGGACCCGATGAGAATTTTTTCAAAATGAACTTTTCGTAAGCCTAATCTCGTAAGCCTAAATCTCCTCCATGTGCAAGCTTTTTTGCTTGATTTTTTTGTTTTCTTATTTGCATTCCTCATTTTTGAAATTTGTTGATTGTCTTTGTCCTTATGACTTGCATTATGCTTTATTATTTCCTCTTTTTGTCTTAATTTCTTTGTATTTGTAGAAAATTTTGGAATAGTGTATTATGAGTTACTACATACATTCTAACTTTGGATTTAATAATTTATTTTTATATTGAAAACATTTTATTTATTAGCTGCATTTGCGCAATAAATTAAATGTATATTGCATTGTCATTCACATTCTTATACTACGCTGTTTAGTTTATCTAACTTTTCATTTATGAACTATCCTTATTCCTAATTCCTTTTGTATGCTTCGTATTAAAGAAACATTCTATTCGCTATCTATTCAAATTTATGCTGCATTTGCGCTAAATTTAGTAATAGAATTTATTTTAATTCATTTTAATTTTTTATTATGTATTACTTTCTCTACTTTCATCCATTGTTAATTGTAGTTTATTGTGGCTCATTCTCCTATTTTATTCTTTTCTTTTATTTGCATAGGTTACTTATTATATTTTTGCTTAAAGTATTATTAATTATTGTCTTCCTTTCTGTTTTATTATTTGGTAAATATTTGTATTGCAATTATTCTTTAGCTATTAGTAATTTAATATTAGAATTTCCTTAATCTAGTGCTGCCATCTATCGTTTTTTAAATCTAACTGCAAATTTTCTTCGCTATTAGTAATTAAATATTAGAAGTATCTTATTCTAGTGCTGCCATCTATCGTTATTATTTCTTACTAATTTATTGGTTTTGTGTTTTTTTGACTGGGTAACTGCAATTGGGATTTTTGTATTGATGTTATAGATACCTTTTATAAACTGTACTTTTTAGTGCAATCTTTTTATTACTTTTTTGGACAGGATTCTATGTGAATTCCAGATTTACACAGTATATATTTTATTATACCTTGTGTTTTAATTAATCTAGTTTAGAACTGATTATATTTATATTGTTAATCAATTCTTTTTATCTTGTAATATCCTACTTATTACATTTTATTAGGTTTTACATGGACTTAGTTGTATATATTTTTATATATAAGCAATTATTTTATTTTTATTTATATTATTTATAAATGTTAATGCTATTCTCTTTATATTACTTTAACTCTTATGAATTACACATCTTATTTGATTTAGTGACTGGCAAATATATTTATTCTTGTTATTATATAATTTGATAAATATTGCCCGGTATTTACAATTTAGTTGGGAATTGTTTAGACCGTTATCATTTTACCAACAGTGTGCCATGGATTGTTTTGGATATAATAATTGCCCAGCTAAAAATTATAACTTCAATAAATGTAAGAATAAAAATTGTAAAACCTGCCCATATGCTTCTAACTCACAAATTACTAATCTAAATAGTCATAAGACTTTCTGTAAAATTTTTAATTGCATCTACAAATTATCTTGTAATATATGTAATATATCTTATATAGGACAAACCAGTAATCCTATTCATCTACGTATGAATGTACATAGAGATCATGTTAAAAAATATATCCACAATAATAATTTTCTTCCTACTTCTAATAAAATCGAATATAAACACTTTGCTCATCATGGTTTTGAAAATATAACTATACATATTTTGGACATTAAAATAAATACTGCTGATAGATTATTCTTTGAAAACTTCTATATTAAATCACATTGTACTCTGTTTCCATATGGATTAAATCAGTTATATCTCAATGGTAATATTGTTAAGAATAATTTTGTAGATAATAAATATTCTATTTTTAATCACCTTTTTTTTAAACCTCTTTTACATAATAGTAAATTGGCTAAACTCAAAAGATTTAAACGCGGTAAAGGAAGCTCCTCCCAATATGATATTAAAGCGGAGATTAAAAGTATGCATCAACAATTCAATAACACATATCAATGGAAATTTATTAAATCATGGGTATTTGCAGTTAAGAAAAAACAATTAAACACAGTTTATGCTATTTTCTTAAAGTTAAATCTTACTAATGAACATTTTAATCATATTTTCTATGATTTGCTCATTACTAGATCAAAATATTTAAAAATAAAACTTAATCAATTTCATCATAATAACTGTTCCAATTCTTATTGTGTAATATCATTTAAGCATCCTATTTATAATTCCATAAACTTTAAGAATTTATTTAATCAATTTCATCATTTATTGCCTGTAAAGGATTTGAATGTTACAAAAACTTTTAAATATAACAAGCCTATTGGAAGAACCATTTTTAATTACAATGCAATTTCAAAATCTCTCTCAGTCGACATAGATTCCTCAACAAATTTAGATGGTGAATGTATTTGTAGTGCTGATAATTATGCTGAATTTATAAATCCACAATTGGGTCATATAGTTACTGGAGACTTAGCCATTGTAAAAGATAAATCTTTAAGAACTATAATGTCATTTGGCACTAAATTCAGGTTACCTTCATGTAATAATTCTAAACAAGTGTTAAAGTCAATCAATCTGGACCTTGATAAATTTATTTATGGATTAGCTTCTAAATATGCTCAGCCTTTAGAGGCATTTAATATGTGGAAATTTACTATTTTAAGATCTATTAAAAATACCATTTGTAGTATTAATTTATCTAGATCCATATATAATATGGATAATATAAAGCATTCTGTTAATGATTTACATAGATCTTTTGTTATTACTTATGTAGATAAAGCCTCTAATAATTATGCTATTATTTGTAAAAAATTCTATATTCAATATCTGCTAGATTATTTAAAAAATAATAGTCTATTTAAAATTGATTCACACTCCCTTAATAGTATCAAATTGAAAATTATCAATATGTATAGTGATTTAGATATTAATAATAAATTTTTCACATTTCCATATATTGTGCTTATACCTAAATTTCATAAAAATCCTATTAAATTTAGAACTGTTACTAGTGGTCATAATTCATACTCTACCACTGCTAGTAAATTATTACTAAATTATTTAAATGTACTAAATAGCAATTTACGAGATTCTGGTGATAGCTACATTATTCTAAATAACAGTAAGGAATTAAAAAATAAATTAAAAACGCATGGTAAAATAATAGGATTTCAAACTTTTGATTTTAAAGATCTATTTAATAATATTAAGATCACTGATCTATATGATGTCATTTTAGCTTTATATAATGCTTATATTACTAAACATTCTAATCTTACAAAATTTACAAATTTTCCTAAGCTTCTCCATTTTGTTCTTTTCAATAATTATATCTTTCAAGGTAATAAATTATACTTACAAGTCTCAGGTGTTCCACAAGGTGGCTGTAGTAGCAGTATGTTAGCTAATTTATACCTATATCATTATGAAAAATTCTTTACTTCAACTGATTATAAAATTTATAGATATGTAGATGATCTGATTTGTCTTGTATTTACTGATAACTATGTCATAGATATAGATTTCTATCCGGATAATTTGGAATTAATACCTAATGAAACTTCTATTAGTAATAATGTTTATTATTTGGATTTAAATCTAATTATAGAACCTGCTCATGGGATAGTTACTAAATTATATGATAAAAAAGATTTTTTTAAATTTAATATTAATAAATTATTACCTTTTAATTCCTGCAACTCGATTCAATTGTTTAGAAATATTATACTTAATCAACTTTTTAGAATTTATAGATTATCAGATAAAAAATTTCATGCTTTGCACATTAATAACCTCAAAATTACCAGTAAAATGTATCAATATCCTGCATATTTAGTCAATAGTATAGTTAATAAGTTTCGATTAGTATAAAATTCTCATATTCTCCCCTTATTATCTTATTTTAGCCGTACTTCTTCATTCTCCTGCAATTATATTTTCATCTTTTTATCTCGAAGCTTTAACAGTTGAATAACTCATTTTATTGCTTTTGCGCAGTACTGTTTTTATTACTCTCTTTGGCAACAGCAAATCACATCTTTTCATTTTGGCATATGGCAACGATGATCCAGTCATATTTTGCTCGTCATGGTTGCGCTGAAGAGGTGCGTTTTGAGGTATTTATGTTTCCTTTATTGTTCCAATCTTTATGCTTGTCGTCCATATAACACAAGTTTATAGATAAAATCTATCTTGTGTTTCAGAAACAAGCATTTTTGTGTTCATTTCGAAAAGATATATGGACCCGATGAGAATTTTTTCAAAATGAACTTTTCGTAAGCCTAATCTCGTAAGCCTAAATCTCCTCCATGTGCAAGCTTTTTTGCTTGATTTTTTTGTTTTCTTATTTGCATTCCTCATTTTTGAAATTTGTTGATTGTCTTTGTCCTTATGACTTGCATTATGCTTTATTATTTCCTCTTTTTGTCTTAATTTCTTTGTATTTGTGAAAAATTTTGGAATAGTGTATTATGAGTTACTACATACATTCTAACTTTGGATTTAATAATTTATTTTTATATATATATATATATATATATATAAAGCCTTGAGATTCGAAGCAGTACATGAGAATATTAACTATACGAACCATTATACTTCTACCAACATTAACTTTCATAATATTTGGCTAATTATGCACAATATTTCTCTAAATATGAAAATAAGTCGGCTTATTGTGCAATAATTAAAGGATGAAGATGAATAAAAAAATATGCTTGTGGACTCTGAGTAATGCATCATGATACAAAATGAATTGTACAATCCCACCATTTATACGAGAAAAATTACCTTTCGTGTAGTAAAATATTTATTTGTTTATACTAGCGCACCTGATGAAAATATTTGAAATGTGTCACTTTTAAAATATTGGGGTAATTTATGCATATAGTGTGCATATTATGCATATAGTGCACAAAAGAGCCCTGAAGGACTAAATATTTGTGTTTGGAGTGAAAGTTACGAGCTGTCCACATCAGATTTTATGTGAAACAAATACTTATCTTTAAAGCTAGACTTGTTTTTGAATCCAGTTTTTATTGGTTATGACCTGCTTAGAGAAAAATTGAAATGGATGAAAAGAGATAGCAATTTAAAGTTGCATATTAAAATTTAAACAATATCAGGCAAATGTTTAAAAATAAACATTATATTTGAAAAAATATTTATATATTTCACTCTAATTAAGATGCTTGACTCCTTTAATTCCTAGCTGATATCACTAACCAAAGACATAACTTACACGGGCTACTCTTCCCTGTTTTGACTTCATTGACTCAACATAAACAGTAAACAGGTGAAAATATTGTTCTCGCTAATGAGGAACGTTATATGGAATCCTAGTCCCAATAATTGTATTTGTAAATATTGGTTTTAGAGCAAAAATTCTTAAACAGTTCAAATTTTCAGAACTTTTTACCTCAAATTCACACCAAACAAAGAATTGAGCAAAATTTTGCCTTTATAAAGAAAGCGAAACTTTCTTTACAAAGTCATGGTAATGTATCAGGTAGAAAGGGAAGTGCACTACACTAATCAGTAATCTTCCAATTTTTTTCTATTTTATCTTTTTTTCAGGAGAGATGATAGGGGTTGTTGTTGTTGAGACCCAGACCGTCCGACCTACCAGAAAGGTGTAAGGTAACAGTTTGGATGGCCGGGAAGTGCCACCCAATTTAGAACGAAACCCAGTGGGGGAGGCATCCACAGGGACCGTACCTTCCTTCCCCTACCACCAACCTCTTGGATGGACTTACGGACCCACATGTTTAACGTGATCATACTCTGCATGAACATGGCGGCAGTTGTGGCAGCGTGCAAACCCAGCAAGCAAACCACAGGGCTACCGCGCCCGAAATGTGCCAACACGGTGTTCCCAGGTGGTCACTCACCCAAGTACTAACCGCGCCCGATGCTGCCTGACTTCGGTGATCTAACGAGAACCTGTGTTTCAGTACGGCCATTGGCTCCGAGATGATAGGGGTGTTTTACTTCTTTTTTTCTACTTTTGATCCCGCTAATGAAGTTTGGATTTTGGGGCAAAAGAAATTAAAAAAAACAAACAAAAAGAATCGTAATATCTTATTTTGATAATATTCTTCATAGTGTCAATTTAGAACAGTCAATCGTTTGTCTGGTTTCTTTTTTCATTTCGGAATTGGAACGGTAAAAATTTAAGTAGTTTTTAACGAGAATTTGGCAAAATTAAGGAGTTTTAAGAGCTCTTAAAATCAAAATGTGAATTTAAGGAGTTCTTAAGGAGAGTTTAAGGACTGTGCAAACCCTGACATAAAGGTGGACATTTAAAATTCGCTTTCAAGCTAAATATCTTTTTAAATATACAATCCATTTCGATGAAAGCTTTTTTATACAATAAAACTCAGTCTTGAGTGCATTTGATGTAAGACCTCTTACACCAACTTGTGGAAAAACAGGGATTGAAATACCAGTTTGTTACTTTCCCTGTATACATCATATAATGTATTAGGAAAGTATTGTGACGGGGTCGAAAATTCGAATTTGAGTTTTTAACGGAAGAGCTTGTTTCAAGCATCCCTTAACTCTAATCGGTCATTTCTGAGGTGATGTCTGTGTGTATATGTGAGTCCATGAGTCTGTGGTGATTATATTTCATGAGCGAATGAAGAGTTTAGAACAAAATTTGGTATAAAAATTGCAATCAGTAAATTCTAGAAGCCTATTGATTTTAAACGAGATTGAATGTTTGGAAGATTCTCCGATTTTTCAATGAAATTTAAAAGAAAATCATCAAAAACTCAGAACCTTCAATAATGTTACATAAATAATCATTTATGTAATTTTTCACAAAAAAACAGTTAACACAAATTTTATAATGCTAGCAAGACACGTTGAGATCTGACTTTTGAAAATCTGCGGAAAAGAAACTATCGACTTTTTCCAAAATTCTAGCTCCTCAGCTTTCTTTGACACATTTTTAGCTTTTGTTTAAAAAAACTTTGTGATTGCAGATCAAAAATTGAGGAAGAAGATACATGTTATAGGAGAGAGCTGATTTTTACTCCCTTTTTTGAGGTTTTTTTAATATATTTTAGGCCTATTATAAGGGGATCATACAAACATATAAACATGGGTTTTCAGCTTTTAATAGTATAGATTATTAGAAATTAGACTCTAAGGGTTTGAGAGACTATTCTTCATTATGTTCAATAGATTTAGGAAAATCTATTTTCTTAAATCAGGATTTTATTTTTTATTTATTCAAAAATCTAAATTTCAAGAAATTAAGAAATGTCTGAAAGAAGTGTGAATAGATGGTGATTTATCTAAATGTACCTAAAGTAGTATACCTAAGTTTAGTGACTGAAATTCATAGTTATAATAAAAATTGAAATTTTTTCAAAGGGATGTATACAGGGTGTCCCAAAAAGATTGAAACGTGCTTTAATTCTTTACCTGGAGATAAGTGGGCAATGTAAATTGCAAAAGTGTTGAAAGTAAGGTAGGAAATAAGACTAGGTTAATGAAATAGTCCTCCTATTAATTTTCAAAAAATTATACTTTTTAAATTTTTACGATCCCCTTAAACAAATTTGGTCAATTAGAATATTTTTATTTTTAATGCAACAAGATCATTAAAAAAAAACTGCATATCTGTATCTTTAAAATCAACTGAATTATGATAAAGAAAAAATTCTGACTTATGCCACTTTTCCATATCATGTGAAAGGCTGTTTCATCAGTGAAAATAGGGATTATAAACAAATTGCTGATGGAAATTGTTTAGATCAAAATACGTTAATATGTGTCAAATTTTTTTATCACAAATGCATCTAAATAAAGCATTACACAGACGGAGATCATATAAAGCAGTGGTACTCACTATGCACTTAGGGCACATAATTAAAATATGCATACATTGATAGAAGACCACTGATATAAAGGGACAAATTTCGCTACAAATACTAGAAATACAATTCACAAAACGCAATTTACAAAGCATTTTCAAAATGTATTCCTTCAACTTCAATACATAACTGAGCTCTTCTAATAATGCTTCTGTAAATATTTTGGAGTTCTTCACCACTAATAGTGTTGCAAGCATCAATTATCTTTTGCTTAAGGTCAATTGCGCTTAGTGGGCGAGTATTTAAAGTGTTCGAAGACGACCCCATAAGTAAAAATCGAGAGGGGTTAAATCAGGAGATTTGGGGTACCATTCTGTGGCTCCTTTCAAACCAATTCCTGTTTATCAACATTTTCGTTGAGCCAGTTTGTCATAATTATAGCCAGGTGTGCAGGCACGCATGCCCTCTCGTTGATAATACATGTTTTTTAGACGTGATAATGTTGTCGTCTCCATAAAAACTGTTACAGTACCGCTTAAAATAAGTTGCATGTATCTTTCAGCTATAAGAGTCCCTTCATAAAATACAGGACCAATCAGTTTTCCATTCCAAATTCCACACCATATAGACACAGAAAACTTTCTCTGGTCTTTATTTCACAGACAAAAAATGGTTTTGTATTTATCATTCCAATAATGATCGTTGTAAGTAATGATTGCTCCATCTTCCGTAAACAAACATTCATCAGTCCACAGAATGTTCTTAACAAAGTTCGAATTAATGTCTTGTTGGGTTAACAACCAGTTGCAGAATGCTACATGCCGGTCAAAATCGGAGGGATGAAGTGCTTGAAATCCAAGAATACAAAATGGATGCTAATGGTATTTTCCTAGTGTTTTAGCAATTGACATTTCAGGTAGCCCCAAAGTTTCGCTTGTTTCTCGAATGCTTGATTGTGGATTGAAAGAAAAATATGTGATGATGACAGTTTCTTGGTCCTCCGTGTACAAACGATTTCTTCCAGAGCCAGGTCTTGGATGAAATGAACCAGTAGTTCTTAATCTCCTCATCATCTGATAAACAAATGTACATGAAATTTCAGGCAAGTTTGGATATCGCCCTCCAAAATCCCGAGCAGTTTCTGCAGTATATTTATTACACAGAGCATAAATCATTGTTAATTCGAAAAGCTTGTTAACTGTTAAAAATACCATAATGCACGACCAGTTACGTGCTCTTAATTCGTCAATTCAGAACTAAACATACTGACGATTCACTAAATGATTTCTAATCTTCTTTATTTTAGTATAATATTAAAAAAAAGTTTAGTTGTATTGAATAGAAATAATACTGGGAATAAATACGTAAATAAAAAATAAATCATCTGCATCTCATTCTTCAGTTTTTTTAAAATTATTTTACTATAAACACTTGAAATGGCTAAATTAGAGTTAAAGAAAAGAAAAAATCGTCTGTGAGTTCTATTCTTCATTTTGAAAAATTATTTTAAATTTCAAAATCAAATGCCTACTTGCATTTGTTTACTTATTTATTTTAATTGTTTCAAATAAAACATGACATGTCTCAATGTGAAAAGTACTTAAGAATCTGTGATTGCATTGTCAGCTTACATGTAATTCGCAAAAATGTCTCATGTATTATCATCCAGTTTTATCTTTTTTGTGATATGTCACAAATTTACATTTCTAATTTGATATAGGGTCCTCATTCACAATATTCAATTTTCAATTAAATATAACACTCTCAATTTTAAAGATACAGATATGCGGGTTTTTTTAATAATCTTGTTGCAATGAAAATAAAAATTTTCTGATTGACCATATTTGTCTAAGGGGGTCGTATAAAAATTAAAAAAGTGTAACTTTTTGAAAATTAATGGGAGGACTATTTCATTAACGTGGTGTTATTTCCTACCGTACTTTCAACATTTTTGCAATTTACATTGCCCACTTATCTCCAGGTACAAAATTAAAGCACATTTCAATCTTTTTGGGACACCCTGTATATACACCTGATAACCCACACCCCCTCCTTGGTTACTCCATAGCAAGTAAGAATTTCAGAAATAAGTTTATTATAATTACAAAATAGAACATCTAGTGAAAATTTACCTGTAGCTTTTACTTGGACTAGCAGCAGTCAGCATACTTTGAGGAGGTGAGAGAGCTTGCAAGTCATTAGCTCCAGCTTCTGCAGTCATAATTTTGAACAGCTTTTTATGATCACCCGCCATTTTGCAGGAGTAACTTTCAATCCTACAATGAAAGTGGAAAAAAATGAAATAAACAAAAGAAGATAACTATAAAAAGTACACCTGCCACAGTGTACGAAGAATTTTATGTTGCTCTCAATAAGTATATTCATTATAACACAGGGGGAATAATACTCTCAAAACCTATTTATTATAACACTAGCCGCTTTTGGCGACCAGCCTGTTCGCTACCCTTGAAAATTCTGGCCGTGGCAAACTCGCTGGCGCGATCTACCAGAAAGGTGTAAGGTAACTATTTGGACGGCCAGGAAGTACCACCCAATTTAGACTTGCACCCATTGGGGGATGCATCCACAGGGACCGTATCCTCCTTCCCCTACCACCAACCTCTCGGAAGGACTTACCGACTCACATGTTTAATGTCATTGTACTCCGCGTGAACATGGCGGCAATTTTGGGAATCAAACCCAGGCCTACCAAGTACAAATCCCACGCGCTAACCACTGGGGTACTTCGTCCTCTGCGACATTCTCCATAACTTTGTTTTTATTCACCCAATTTAGACCGGAACCCAGTGGGAGAGGCATCCACACAGGGACCGTATTCTCCTTCCCCTACCACCAACGTCTCGGAAGGACTTACAGACCCACATGTTTAATGTGATCATACTCCGCATAAACACGGCGGCAATTTTGGGAATCGAACCTGGGCCTACCGAGTGCAATTCCCGTGAGCTAAGCACCTAACCACTGGGCTACTTTGCCCTCCGCGACAATCTCCATAACTTTCTCTTTATTCACCCAATTTAGACAGTACCCTCCTTCCTCTACCACCAATCTCTCGGAAGGACTTACGGACCCACATGTTTAACGTGATCGTACTCTGCGTGAACATGGCGGCAGTTGGGCAGTGGCGAGAATCGAACCCGGGCCTACTGGGTGCAATTCCCGTGCGCTAACCACTGGGCTACTTCGCCCTCAGTCGACAATCTCCATAACATTCTTTTTATTTACCCAATTTAGAATGGAACCCAGTGGGAGAGGCATCCACAGGGACCATACTCTCCTTCCCCTACCACCAACCTCTCGGAATGACTTCCGGACTCACATGTTTTGTTGGAAATAATCAATACATCGCGATTCATGTTCCTGTGAACGGGCGTTTATGCAAATTTAATATGAACGACTCTTCCCGTTCACCGGCGTGAACCGTGACGTTTTTCAACATGAGGTTTCATGCAAATCAGTTCTCAATGCGTACGCATCTGATTTGCATATCCGGGGGCGTTTCCGGAACTGTCCATTCTCGGATATATAGGGCAGAGGTTTCTTGAAGCAAATGTGAAGGTCGGAGTCGATCGAGATCAGACGTCTGAAGAAGTCAGACGAGATAGACACTGATGGTCTGATGCAGGCAGACAGAAATGTTTTTTTTGACAGAAGCACTGCGGAATATCGTTTGACGACGGTGAATAGTCGAAACGGATGCAGATGTGGTCAGTTTGGACCAGCATGTATTGAACGTTAAATTTACTTACAAACGTTCGGAAGCCGCTTTAAAGATTTTCCTGATGTTCTATCCTTTGGTTTCCCTTTGCCAAGTGATGGTGGCTGAAATACACGCAAGTGATAGAGGTAGTATAGTAACTTACTACTAAATGCTTCAAGAAATCTCTGTCTAGTCATTTACAACTAAAAAATTTTTGTACATAGTATATTTTTGATGTTTTACGGCATGAAAAATTACCAGGTACGTGTAATATGCCGAGTTGTGTTTTTCACCAAATAAAGTGAACGAAGTTTTTCTTTAAAACTGGACTTGTGTACTTTCATGACCCAGCCAACACTTATTGACTCTAACAGTGCGTGCTTTGCTATCTTCAAATTTTAAATTTTCCAACAGAAACGGTTACGGGGCCAGTTCAACGCCCAATAGAGTCATAAGTGCAAGTATCTTTAAAGAAATCGTTCCAGTGTTCAGATGGGGGCCGCACATGGCACCATTTTGAAGTTCGTGTGAACAACGAAACGCAACAGTGTAAACGTAAACAGTGTACAAGAACTTTTGCTTCTTCTTCTTCAAAACTACGAGTGGCCATGGAGGCAAGTAGAACGGAGTTGCTGACGCGGGACAACTACGTCACCTGGTGTACCGACATCTCATTCGTCCTCAAGGGAGAAGGATGTTTCGGACACGTAGATGGAAGTGCTAAGCCTATCGAGGAAGATGCAAGTCGCCGCGACTACGATGATTTTTATCGCCGGAAAGATCGAGCATTAGCCATCATTTATCAAAGTTTATCCTCGGAATACAAGGAGTTGATAAACGTCACCGACGAACCTAGTCAAGTATGGAATACCTTGAAAGAACATTTTCAAGCGCCTTCCCGAGCCAACCTGGTTAGATTACTAGATGAGTTCTTCGACGTTCGGCCGGAGCCAGACGAGCCTGTTGACATTTTTTGCTCAAGACTGCGGAAGGCCGTGACGAGGCTTAAAGACGCGAAACACCCCATTGAAGACCTATATGTAGCATTCCAGTCGATACGGTACCTTCCGGAAGAATTCCGAGGTATCGTTCAAATTATATATCGATGGAATGACTCGGACTTCAAGCTCAGCAAAATACAAGCAGAGCTAGCAGCGCAGGAGAGCCGGCTGAGGCAGCAAGCAAGTGACTTTTCCAAAACTGTGAGTTCAAATTCTGCATATTTTACTTCTAAGAAATTTGTAAATAGAGTAAAAGTGTCTAAACTTCCAAATGTATCTCATAATGTAAATACTTCTAGTCATAATGTAAATATTTCTAAAAGTAAAATTAAGTGTTTTAAGGGTAACAAACTAGGTCATACTAAATCTAATTGCAGTAGAAATAATGGATCTAGTATTGTGGAATTTCTTGGGTCTCCACAGATTGAGGCTAATACTGTAATCGATCCTAGCGATAGACTCAGCTGGGTAGTAGACACTGCTGCTACGCGACATTTCTGTAATAACATTAAGTTATTTTCAAAATTTAATGAGTGCAAAGGCACTTCAATGTCGCTAGCAGTAGGGGATGTCGAAAGTCCAGTTGAGGCTATCGGGACGGTGGAAATGTATGTCCAATTTAAGGATAAGCAAAGTATTATCAAATTGGAAAATGTTATGTATTCTCCTAAACTTAGGAGAAATTTATTAGCTGCATCTGTTCTTGAGGAACAAAATTTTAGTTTTAATGGAGCTAATGGGGTTCTATGGTTTTTTACACCTAAAGGGGAGAAATTCTTTTATGCAAAAAGAAAGGATGGGTTATATTTTTTAAAACCTAAGTATAGTACCCAGGAACAACATAACGTAGAAAACCGTCAATCTAAAGATAGGGATCGAGATGGAGACAAGAAACACAAAAAGGATAAGAAATCCAAGGATAGGGATCCTAGTGCTTCCAGCAAAATAGACAAAGTAAAAATAGCACCTAATCTTAAAGAAACTAAATTTAAATCTGACAAAACAAAAACTAAGCAGAATGAAAATGTGGATAGTTCAATATCTAAGCCTAGCAGTTCTGTAACTGAACTTAATAGTACAAACTGTCTTTGGCATAAACGATATTGCCACATAAACGCTGAATATCTCCTCCAAACCAGCAAAGTTTCTGCCGTAAACGGACTTCCTAGGCTTAAATACAAAAAGTTAAATTGTAAATCGTGTAAATTGGCTAAGTCTAGGAGAGTATCGTATAAACCCACCGGTAGGATAAGGTCCACTAAACCATTGCAATTGTTACACATGGATGTGTGTGGTCCCTTACCCACAGCCTCATATGGTGGGAACAAGTATGTCTTAACTATAACAGATGATTATAGTAGAAAAGTTTTTGTTTACCTCATGAAACAGAAGTCAGAAGTATTTTCACATTTTAAAGAGTTTCAGGCCAGAGAAGAAAGGCAGTTAGGTACTAAAATTCTATGTATCCGGACGGATAATGGGATGGAATTCTGCCATGATAAGTTCAAAAATTACCTGAAGGGTATCGGTATTAAGGCTGAGAGGACTAACACATATACCCCACAGCAAAATGGAGTATCAGAGCGATTCAACTTAACCGCATTTGACTGTGTTAGAGCCATGTTGAACGACTGCAAATTGCATGACAGATTCTGGGCGGAAGCAATATTGTGTTTTACATACACTAAAAATCGAATATGTCACAAATTTAAGACAAAAACTCCACATGAACTCTACAGTGGTAGAAAACCTTCAGTCAAACATCTTAGAACCTTTGGTTGTAGAGCATATGTAGGCAAACCCAGTCAGCTCAGAAAGAAGTTAGACATGAAAGCTACAGAAGGGGTGATGGTAGGCTATGCTACTAAAACTAAGGGCTATAGGATATTTTTGTCAGGGGAGAAAAGAACAATTGAGACCTGCAATGTGAGGTTTGATGAGGGTGATGTAGTGGAAGGCATCCTGGACCCAATTTGTCCCAGAAATATCTCCTCAGGGATATCAAGAGATAACCTTTCAGAATACTCCGACGGGGAATATCCGAGAGAGCAGTCTGATGGGGGGGCAGGAGAGAGTGAAGACACTGGTGACGATCCGTCTGAATCCAGTGAGGAAACGGACTCTCCTGCTGACTCCAGTATGACTCCTTGCTCGGATATTGCTTGGCAGCGAAAGACGGTTCCAAGACCCGATGGGAGTAGAACCGATGTGTATTATTACGCTCAAGGAGATAATAAAAGGCTGAGGTCGCACAATGATGTTAAGAAATATTGTGATAAAAGGAATATACAATTTGATCAGCAACTGTTTAATTTTCGGGAAAATAAAGGTCTTAAAAGGGTCAGAGGCAGACCAGAAGCAAGCAATATTGAAATAAATATACCAAAAGGGTACAACGCTGCTATTAAATCTTCCCAGTCCGAAAAATGGTGTAATGCTATGGATGAAGAAATGGCCGTAATGCAAGAGAGGGGTGTCTGGGAACTAGTTCCTGCATCCACCTCACAAAAGCATATAGGCAGTAGATGGGTCTACACCATTAAGAAAGACGAGAATGGGAAAATCAAGAGGTTTAAAGCTCGTTTGGTAGCCCAGGGGTATGGTCAGAAAAAGGGAGAATCATACGATGAAGTTTTTAGCCCTGTTGTTAACTTCAACTTAATTAGAGCATTCTTCTCAATTTTCGTATGCATGCTTGGCTGGATGCATTTCCAATTAGATATCAAATCTGCCTATCTCTATGCTAAATTGAGTCAAAAGGTATATATGAAACAGCCTCAAGGTTATGTCAATCAGGAACAGCCTGATTATGTTTGTTTGTTGAAGAAAGCCATTTACGGTCTTCATCAAAGTGGAAGAGAATGGTTTAATGAACTTGACACCAAATTAAAAGAATTAAATTTTTTAAAACTTCAATGGTGTAATTGTGCATATATTTACAATAGCAAAGTTCTTATGCTAGTCTATGTGGATGACATAATTCTCTTCTCAAAATA
Organism: Amaurobius ferox; assembly: GCA_951213105.1. Classification (NCBI taxonomy): domain Eukaryota; kingdom Metazoa; phylum Arthropoda; class Arachnida; order Araneae; family Amaurobiidae; genus Amaurobius; species Amaurobius ferox. Next base: position 133,580,793 of record OX578149.1, on the reverse strand, counting down.
TCAAAGGGACATAGACCACATTGTTTCATTACTTAGCATAGAATTTGATATCAAGGTATTAGGAAAAATTAGAAAACTTTTAGGCGTGGAATTTAAAGAGTGTGACAATAAATTTTTTATACATCAAAGTCAGTATATAGATAAAGTATGTCAAATGTTTCAACAGTATAAATATCCAGTTACTTCACTTCCCATTTCTAAAGGGAATATTCTAAGTAAAATAGATTGTCCAAAGACAAGTGAAGAAATAAAGCAAATGCAAAGTTTTCCTTATAGGAGCTTAATTGGGTGTTTGGCTTTTATATCTAGTCGGACTAGACCTGATATTTGTTACGCCATCAATATATTATCTCAATTTCAAGAAAACCCTGGAATTAAGCATTGGGATGCATTGTTAAGACTTTTAGGATATGTTGAAAAGACTAAAAACTATATGTTGAATTTATCTAACATTCAGGAGTTAAAATTAAATTGTTACTCAGATTCTGACTTTGCTGCAAACAGAGATGACCGTGTTTCACTTGGAGGCATGATACTCTTTATTGACAATGTACCTATTTCTTGGCGTACCTTTAAACATAAGTGTGTCAGCTTATCAACCATGGAAGCTGAATACGTATCACTAACTGAAGCCGCTAAGGAAATGGTATGGGTACAAAACATAATAGAAGAATGTCATTTACTTGGGTTAAACTTTAATAAAAGTAACAGTGTTATTTTTAGCGACAACCAAGCAGCCATTAATTTTTCTAACTCTCCAATTGAAAACAACAGAACTAAGCATATTGATGTTAGATATCATTTCCTAAGAAATTTAATAGTCAATGAATCTTTTAATGTTAAATTTGTAAATAGTAAAGATAACTTAGCAGATCACTTTACTAAACCAATGACTAAGGAAATAATACTTAAATTTTGTAATAAAATTTTTAAAAACTAAATCAAAACTTTTTGAGATTAAATGTTTAGTCTAAAGAAAATTTTAAATACTAAATTGAATTTACAACTTGGGAATTTTTTTTTAAAAAGATGTCATATATATACATTATTGTTTATCTTAAACCTCATTGATATAAGATAGTATATCTTGAGTATAAATTTTTGTGATATTGAATCTTTTTCACTTTACACCTTTGTATATACATCCATTTTCCATGACCCGCATGATGCTAAATAATAGCTTATGTGTATAAAATTTTGTATTTTTCAACTTGGTAAAAAGTATGTGTTGAAAGTTTTGATAAAGGAATTTTATTATCTAATTACTTGCATCATGTATTTTTAAATATTTGGTATATCAATGCAGTCTAATAGTATTAATTATGTATACTTATATTGTGTTAATAGACTAAATTTTTTTAAGCTTTTTGAATTATAGTGTTTATACTCAAATTTAAAGTAAACTTAAATTCTATGCTTATACAAAATCTTAATCTTTTAAAGTTGACTTGTTTAATATGATAATGTGCTTATACTTAAATTTTGGATACTTATAATTAAATTTAAACTAAAATTTCAATTTTTGAATGCTGATACTTAAGCATTGAAGTTGTGTTGTATATAAATTTCTACTTGATGTGAAATGTTGTTGTTACAATATTGTCGACAATACTTAACTATTTTTCAGATGCTATAAGTACTTATGCATTTTATTTTAAATTTAATAATGATATAATACTTTACATTTTTTTCTTCATTATATGTTTGATAGGATACTGGGGGCCTTGGTGTTTATTGATATACCTTGGTTTCTCAGAGTAAGTTTTCTTTTGCATATGCATTGAGACTTAAGGATTTGCATGAGGGGGCCGATTGTTGGAAATAATCAATACATCGCGATTCATGTTCCTGTGAACGGGCGTTTATGCAAATTTAATATGAACGACTCTTCCCGTTCACCGGCGTGAACCGTGACGTTTTTCAACATGAGGTTTCATGCAAATCAGTTCTCAATGCGTACGCATCTGATTTGCATATCCGGGGGCGTTTCCGGAACTGTCCATTCTCGGATATATAGGGCAGAGGTTTCTTGAAGCAAATGTGAAGGTCGGAGTCGATCGAGATCAGACGTCTGAAGAAGTCAGACGAGATAGACACTGATGGTCTGATGCAGGCAGACAGAAATGTTTTTTTTGACAGAAGCACTGCGGAATATCGTTTGACGACGGTGAATAGTCGAAACGGATGCAGATGTGGTCAGTTTGGACCAGCATGTATTGAACGTTAAATTTACTTACAAACGTTCGGAAGCCGCTTTAAAGATTTTCCTGATGTTCTATCCTTTGGTTTCCCTTTGCCAAGTGATGGTGGCTGAAATACACGCAAGTGATAGAGGTAGTATAGTAACTTACTACTAAATGCTTCAAGAAATCTCTGTCTAGTCATTTACAACTAAAAAATTTTTGTACATAGTATATTTTTGATGTTTTACGGCATGAAAAATTACCAGGTACGTGTAATATGCCGAGTTGTGTTTTTCACCAAATAAAGTGAACGAAGTTTTTCTTTAAAACTGGACTTGTGTACTTTCATGACCCAGCCAACACTTATTGACTCTAACAGTGCGTGCTTTGCTATCTTCAAATTTTAAATTTTCCAACATGTTTATCGTGTGCAATTCCCGCGCGCTAACCACTGGGCTACAGCGCCCTCCGCAACTTTCTTTATATTCACCCAATTTAGACGGGAACCTAGTGGGGGAAGCATCCACAGGGACCGTACCCTTCTTCCCCTACCACCAACCTCTTGGAAGGACTTAAGGACCCACATGTCTAACGTGATCGTATTCCGTGTGAACACGGCGGCAGTTTTGGCAGTGGCGGGAATCAAACCCGGGCCTACCGCTAACTTCTCGCACGCTAATTTACAATTTAAAATGACCATATGCTAAGCTCTTAATTCCATCATCCTCATTCCATTGTTCCATCATTTAAAATATCCATAAAATTAAAATATCCATCATTCCATCATTTAAAATATCCATTTAAAATATCCAAAAATTAAAATATCCATTTAAAAAATCCATATCGTTCCATCATTTAAAATATAAATATAATAATTTCTACAATACATATGTTAAGCTCTTAATTCATTTAAAATCGGAAGCGCGGGAAACGGAAAGCAAACACTAATTCAGTTTCTTATTGTCCCACCCATCGCTATGCATATTCAGAACAGTGACGTCACCACCATCTTGACGCCCCCACCCACCACCTTCCCTCCTTCTGCGGGGGAGAAAAGCCGGTTAAGAAATGCTTTAGCAGATCGCCGAGAAATTGAAATTCGGAAAATCCCGATCCTGTGGCCAATACGGAAATTTTTTTGACCAGATTGGACTTGTAAGAATGTCAGATCTTTAACCTTTCTAAAAATGTAAATTGTTAGTCGAAATTATGAGTACTTTTTACTATGCGAGAATTAAAATACCAAAAATCATTTTTTTGAGCCAAAAGTGACTTTTGTTTTAAAATCTTTAAAAAATATTAGAAATCGAAATTGATATATTTTTACTCGTAATTGTCTGCTCTTTCCGGTGGTGTGATTTGTTTTTTTCTACAACGTCTGGATTGTGGAGAAAAAAGGGCAAAAAATGGTCGAAAGAAATCGCATAAAACATTAAATAAAAAAAAAAAATTAAAATTTTAAAAATCGGTTTTCACTTGTTGTTTTTCAAATGTGTTCCAGAGAAGACATTAGCGTTTAAGGGAGAGCGTTGCAGTGGGGGAAAGAACAATAAAGAACGAGTCACTTTATTGGTTGGGGCTAACATGAATGGCAGTGAAAAGCTGCCTTTGCTCATGATAGGCATATCTGCTAGTCCAAGATGTTTTGAAAAATGTCAAATCAGAACCAGTAGAGTATAGATCAAATAAAAAAGGTTGGATGACTGCAGAAATTTTTAAAGATTGGTTGCTGAAACTTAATAAAACGCATCGACAAAAGAACAAAAAAATTCTCTTGTTTATTGACAATTGCATTGCCCATAACTCAATTCCACATATGGACAATGTAAAGGTTACTTCTTTCCCAACAAATATGACTTCAGTTGTGCAACTGATGGACCAGGGCATCATAAAAAATTTCAAGCATTTTTGCAGATGCCTTTTCGTTCGAAACCTCTTGACAGATTCTTTCAAGGACAAAAACAAAAAAACAGTAATAAGTGTTCTTGATGCAGCAAGATTGTGTCACAATGCATAGTCTCAAGTAATGGAAACAACAATAGCAAATTATTTTTGAAAGGCAGGATTTACCAATAAAACTGACCCAGCTGAGTTCATAGGAAAATGTCCCCCCACCGAACGCATGGGGTAATAATATAGGCATAACATTCGAAGAATACATCAGTTTGGACGAAAACGTGGAAGTTTGTGGAGAACTGTCAGATCAAGACATTTTATTAGAAGTGTTAAATAAGATGAGTGCAGCGGAGTACGATATCGAGGATGATATACAGGAGGAAGAAGAAGAGACGCCAATCCCTACATCGTGGGAGGTGCTTTTTCATCGAGGCGAATTTCGTCAGTACATTGAAGGACAAACAAACGTTAATGAAGCTGTTTTCCGTTCACTAAATATGCTTGATGATTTTGCTAACCTTAAACGACTGAACACTACAAAACAATCAGACATTGCACAATTTTTTCTAAAACTATAATTTTCTATATTGAATGTAATACGTACATGTATGTAGCTTACATAAATCTTATTTTGTTTACATACATATAGTGTTTAAGTCCTTCATACCATGATATTTCTCAATAAATATTTACTTATTGACAGAATAACCTTTTCAAGCATTCAGCGGACCTAAAACTAAAGTTAAAAAATGTAACTTTTTAAAATTGAAGTTTTGGATAATTCGAATTATTTTAGTTGTTCCTTCAGCTTCGAATTATCCAAGTTGTACTGTACTATAATAAAAGACAACACTCAATGACGTTTTGCATAGTCATAACATAAATGGAGGTATTTATAGCTAATCCAATGTTTTGGTAGTGAGTTCTTTATTGTATGATGGTTTCTTTCTTCTTTTTATTTTTTGTACCAAATGATCGAAGTGGCTGCTTTTGTGATTGGTTTAGATGTTTTGAAAAATGAGCAAGTGAATTTTGTTTATTTTACTGAGTTTGCGAGAAGAGGAAAGAAACAAGTATTAGATTACACATAAGTATGAATATCGTACTTGTAAATTGCTGATGAAATTGGTGATATATAAGGCTAAGAATGTAATATGGTCAGTTAGTTTTAAATAGGTTTTTAGAAAAATAGTCATTAAGCAATTTTTATAATTTATACCCCCCCCCCATATGAGAAAGATGAAGCTGAGGAGAGTGGATGTGGCTTGATAGTAGACTGTTCTAAATCTGAGATGCCTAGGCCTGCAGAAAAGAGAATTGAAAAAGTATAGGTAGTTGTTTTTTATTCAGTTTTCGCTCTTTTCGATGTGATTACTACAGGTCGCCATAAAGTCGCATAGCAGCCAAGAATATGATTGCTATTAGTCACTGTATTTTAATAGTTAAATGTACTAACTGCATTTTACATTTAATGATTTTTTTCTTCATAAGAGTTCATTTTGGATTTTATGAAAATTAGCTATTTTTCATAGAAGTTTGAGATATAAAAAAAAAAAAAATTGGGAAAATAGCAATATATTAACAGAATTCAAATGGAAAAGTCTATTTTTAAATAAAGGAATAATTTCTACAAAATCAGACATATTGGCTTAGAAAAAGTTGCCAAAAATCTTCAGAAGTTTCCTATTCTGACCATTATCTGGAGTAGTAAACACAAAACTCATGATTCTGTGAGTATCTTATTTCACAGGAATTTTATTTTCTAAAGCAAACAGAAAATTTTAAAATCTGTGGTTTCTTTCTGTTATTGAGAAAGTTTGATATAAAATTTAGGACAGTTCAAACATTAAAACTATTACAGGTTGGATGTTATGTTAAATACCAGTAGGTGAACATGCAAGTCATTGGTGCTCCAAGAGGCATGAGATTATTGAAGTTTAATATGCAAGAAAAATTCTATTTTGTCTTTCATTTAGCTGTTTGCCTGAAAATCCATATCTAGTAATTTCAGCCATTTTGGTTATAACTAAAAATATCAAGGGACCGAAATATTTATTTGCCAAATGAGTTTCCCATCGAAAGTTTACTAAGGTGACCATTTGTCCCTGATTTTTAGTAATTTGCCCCTATTCTAATTTTTTATTTCCTTGACACAAAACTTTGACTTAGCTTATTTTGTGAGTGATTTAATATTTCTTTCTTAAAGTTATAAAATAATGAATATGAGATCCGAGCCATGATTTTGCTATTATAATTCTGATAAACTGGCAATAGTGTAACTATACTGGGAATGTATGAGGTTTCAATAATATTCAGCCCTGAGCTGTGTTCAGTGATGAACAAGACATTAAAGTAGGTTGATGACAGGTTTCCCACAGTTATTATTGTAATGTCAAACACTTGTTTTTTTACTTATTATATGTGTTTATTGTGTTATTAAATAAAAATTTATACAAGATTAAAATTGTAAAGATTCATCTTTAAAAATAACAACTTAATAAAACTACATTTTTAGCTCTAATTAATGAAAAAATGAATGAATCGCAATTATATACTGTCAAAAATCATTGCCACCATCATAAACAAACCTATCGATGAACAATAAAAGAATTAATGACAGACGATTATAATATTACGGCCAACCAAAAACTCAAAATTTTAAAGAGAATAGCAATTTTAAAGTAGACAAAAATTAAAAAGAAATGAAGTGAAATAATTTGGAATATACGAATTCAGCAATAATTTAAAAATGAACAATTCTGAAGCATTTAAAAAGCAGAAAGTAGAATAAAAATGAAAAATTGTGATAAATCAACGAATTCTTAACTGAAAATAACAAATTTAGAATCAAATCAAAGGGAATAAAAAGGGCAATTAATAGAACCACAAATTAGCCAATTTAAACAAATTTAAATTGCTAAAACCTAAAAAGAACGAACCTTCACCATTTAGAACACAAAACTATGGAATAGAAAGTATTTGGAACAGAAACATATCAAAAACCTAACTAAATGGAACAAAGATAACTAAATTTAAGAAAAGAGAATAATTATATGTAAATAAGTCTCTTGAACCCGTTTAGATTAAAAACAAAATTCCTAAAATTCACTAAATAACAAAAGCAACTCAAGATGTGCGAGCCAGCGAAGCGAGTTCCAGGACTGGTGAATGTCAGTTAATAAGGGATGGTTCTCAAACAGGTGTATTATGTCTGCGTAGCAGGTGGCATAAAGCATAAAAGTGCTCGTGAACAGAGCCTGAGTAGGAGGTGAAGCCTAACTCGTGAAGCAAGTTAAAGGGATTGGCGAGTGTAGAGAGCAGGGGGTGGATCCCCCTAGTGTACTAAAATAATGAATAAAATATTAGAGTTTAATTTTCAATGTGAAATATATAGTTCCAAATTAATGCAACTACAAAAATGTAAGTAATTGTAAACTGAAAGCGGAAGCGTTATACCTTCCAGTGTACAAACCTAAATTAAAAGGAAAAAAATTCAATATAATATGAAAGTAACTATTTGAAAGTTATTAAATAACACAAGTAAACTAAAATAAAAACTAAAGTCATCAAAACAGCAATATTTTATGCAATTAAAAATTTATATTTACCTTCCACGGATAAGACAATCTCCTGTTTGAAAACGAAGGGCTGAATTTATAGCTTCAAATCGACTACTTTCCAAGAACTTCATAGTCACTTATTTGATAAAAACAGCTTTAGCGAAATAAAAACTTTATTAAATACCAATACTAAATCAAACGTTTGAATTCTTAATGAATGTGATATATGATCATATACTGTCCAACATAAAGAATTAAGCGAACAAGATAAAGTTCTTCAATATACTTCTGGGATGCGTTTGAATGCCTCTACTTCTTTTCAGATTTCTAACGCTGTGCGTATTTTTTACAAGTCTAAATAATAACACATTGCACGCTAAATACAGATCTAAAATATTTCTGTGCATTGGGTAGCAGATCAACAAGATCCGAAACGTAAATATTCTTCAGAAGAAACAAATGCTATGAAACTGCGCAATAAACTTCGTAAAATGCAAAGTTTAAATACTCAAAATAACAGCACAAGGAAAGTGAAGTATATATATCTTTTTCCAGTACTAAATACGTTTTTGAGAACAAAATAATTTTAATAATGGCCTACAAAAACCTACGGAAGTCACCTTGTTGACAAAATATTTACTTTTTTGACACTAGATGTCACATAAGCTGTTGCCAAAATGGAACTAAAACTAATTGAATTGAAACTGAAACTATTAAAAGCAGAAAGGTTCAAATATTGATTTAACTTGGAATTTAAAAGATGTTTTTCACAAAGGATTTAAAAAATAATTTTTACTTCTTATGTATATTATATACTATTCATTTTAACAATTTATTATAACTTATCAATCCTGAAAAGAATTTTTGAATACCACGCCCATTTTCATTTCTTTATCTTGATTGGATGAGACGTTTAAGGGATTCGTACGTTTTTTAGGTGACTTGACTGATTACTTTTTTACTTTTCATTTTCAGCTGATCTGATCTTGGAAATTTTACTTTGGTAAATATTTTATTCGTATATTTATTTTTACATTTCATATACGTTTTGAAATTCTGATTGAGTGAAATTGATACATTACGGATATAATTTTTTGAAGAATTTTCATATTTTTTCTTCTCGAGAAATTAACATAATTTTTTTTTTTAATTTTATTCTGTAATTTGTTATTCCTATCTTAGGTGAAGTATTTGAGTTTTCAATTTATTTATTTTAATTGTGTTTCATCGATATTTTCAGAGAACTTTTATATAGCTAGTATGCTTTTAAAAAATGGAAACTACAATCTAATCATTTTGGAAAATTACATTCGAGTTATACATCAATGAAATTTAACCTTTAACGTAGAAGTCAAGCTTTTATATATTATCGTGTTCTATTATGGAAAGGAAAGGATGCCAAAACGAGTGAGGCAGCAAATATTAGTTTATAACTACTATACTACTTAGTTTATACACTGTCATCAACATAAGTTGTCCATTTTCAATTATGTGAGGGGAATAGGACCAGCGTTAGGGCAAGATGAGCCAGGCAATCACTTTGGTTCGCACGTTTTCGGAAATCTAGGCCAAATTATACTTGAATGTGATATATCATATTTTTTAATTTAACATTGGAAATTCAGAAAAGGATGGCATTTTTTAGCCTCATAAAGTTTGAAAAATCTAAAAGGAAAACTACAGAATCCTTTATATTTTCTGGTATAATAAATATTGCAGAATACTGCACTTCTTTTTTGATTACCCATTTTTCAGCACTATATGTGATACATATGAATAAGTACCAAACCCACCTATAAAGGATGTTTTCAAAATTTGGAAGACTCTCCCATTGTGGATACCAGCATCTATGATCCAGTTTCATGCTTATTAAGCACTCGTCAGTATGGAATAACCGGTATCTGAAATGGCAGCTAGAAATTTGCTATAAGCCACAATTTTTTTTAACTTCTATGGGAACTTTCCTTCCTTTCATGTGGCCAATACAAAATTTGTTTACTATTTAGCTCAGGTCACATTTAGCTGCAAAGTCAAAGTTTATAAACACAAAACCCACATGTAAAGGTTATTTCTAAAATTCGCAAGACACTCTCATTGCAGATACCAGTATCCATGGGCCAATTTCAAGCTTATATGCTCATCAGCATTAAATAATGCTGATGAGCATATAAGCTTGTTATATAGTTTCTTATAGTTATTATAATTTCTTACTGATATATCTATGATTTCAGTAAGAAACTTGAATAAGTGCGAAACTGTCCCATGGATACTGGTATGTGCAATGAGAGTGTTTTCCTGACCCTATATATGCTGGAGGAAAGATTTTTTTTTGCCTTGAGGAGTTGAGTGAGAACCTTGTGTTATTCATTCATCTTAGCTTCACAAACTCTATTGCAAATCTAGAAAAGAATATTTTTAAATATAAGTTCAGTCAACTAATTTTAATATCAATCACTAGGGGAACAGTAATTAGATTGCTTTATCGAAAATTCATATTAACGATTTTCATTATCACAATAGTGTTTTGCCAGGGCAATGGCGAAATTTGCTTTAATGCTAGATTTCATTTTATCAGTATTTACTTTAAGGCAAGTAGATTATATCACAGTTTCATCAATATTTTCTTGTCCTTTCTGTCATGTATTTCAAAGTACAGTGGTATAATTGTATATTAATAATTAACTTGCTAAATTTATAAGTTTTTTTGTTTTTTTTTCTTGTGTCTGTGTGTGTTGTTGTTGTTGAGACCCAGACCGTCCGACCTACCAGAAAGGTGTAAGGTAACTGTTTGGACAGCCGGGAAGTGCCACCCAATTTAGACCAGAACCCAGTGGGGGAGGCATCCACAGGGATCGTACCCTCCTGTGTGTGTTATACCTTTATCATTTCTATTTTATACCAATAATGGAGCTAACAAAGTGCTCCCTGATAGATCGAACTTGCAGATCCCTGCTTTCATATTCTTACCATTTTAAAATTGCTATAATGTATACACATTGATTTATTCATGAAAAAAAAAATTCTATCACTTTCACATATAGACAAAGATAAAATGTAGTAGATTAAAACATGTTTAACAAAATTTTAAAAGTCAGATTTATTAGATTGATAGCACGAAAGAGCTCAACTGATTATTTTTCACTACCTGTGGACTATGGTTTTGCAGTCACTGCCACTTGTCAGCACAAGGCAATTGATGAGATGTTTAGTGAACACAAAACTCTTTAAAAGGATTTTTGAATGTTTCTAGTATTAGAATTTCCTTTGAACCCTGTAGCAATGTTGTCAAGGAGCATTAAGCTCTGCTTACCATTAACACAATTCGAAGCATTCAGGATTACAGTGAAGTGACTTTTACCCTATAACAGGACGTTATTAGGTTAGTTCAAGTTTTTGCACACTGCCGTTTTGATGAGAAGAACAAGTATATAGCTTTCTAATACTTCCTTGAAGAATGCAAGCACAGCAAAATTATGTGACTATAAATTATGTGACTACAATTATTCTGAGAGCTTTTGAAGTCATCTTCCTTAGGTCAAAAACAGTGTGTTTATAAAATACTCAGTTGTTCCTTAATGTCTTTTAAAAGCACACTGTTTGAGGAAACTGACCTGAGGAAAAGGGCTCAAAATGCCTCCAAAACAATTGTAGTCACCTAATTTTCCCATGTCTACTTTCAAGGAAGTATTAAAAATTTATATTTTCACAAGTAATAGTTTTATTTATTGTGACTGAAGAATGAGATTGGTCATATTAACTTACAAATACATGCTAGGATTGCCTCTATACTTAAACATTAAAAAATATTTACCTAGAACTTTTTTAATAATTTTTCCACTTAACATTCTATAAAACACATTTTTTATATTTATTACATTACAGATTTATTGTTTTCTGTATTTTTGTTACTATTAATATTGTAAACAATAAATGAGAAATTATTAGGAATAAAGTTTAGAGAGAATTTGTATAATTTTTTTTTCTCCGACTGTTCTACATTTAAAGAACTTAAAATGACTCAAGTCTAAAATGACTCAAATCACTTTTACATTGGAAAATTACAGAAAATAGAAAATTTTGTGGCTGTCCAAAACTTTGATTTTTTGCTACAGACGACACACACACAGAAAGACAAACATCTTTTATTATGTAAGATGATTTGTTAAAATACATGTAGCATAAAATAAATTGCTTTTTATACATTACAGTAAAGTCTGGTATATCATTAATTCTCAGAGGTCATCGTTGTATTCCTTCATGTTTCAAAGAACAAGGAATTGCTGGTGATAAGCTTGCACAGTTGTCTTCTGTCGTAAGTAGGCAGTGGAAGGCTTGATTAAGTTAGTTAATAAGGCTGCTAAAAATACTTATGGATATGTAAAAGGGCACTTGTATCTTCTTAGAATCAAAAATGACTATTCCAAAAATTTAAAATAATAACGATTAACAAACAAGAAAGAAATAAGTGCATAGTGTTCATGTGGTATTTGGTCACTTGTGAGGACTTGGACTGTTATCAGGATCTCATGCAGATTCTGATAATTTTTTTGGTTAAGAAAGGGATAAAAATAAGCTGAGAACTCCAGAACATTCAAATTTAGACCAGTTATATGGACTTTAACTACTTTGCCAATAATTACTAGCCACATGTAACTTGAAATAAAGTTTTTTTTTTATGCTATCATCCCTATTGCACTCACCCCTATTACATTATAAACATAAATTCATTTTTCTTTTGCAGATTGCCATAGAACATGGATATAAGGAAGGATTCAGCATCTAGGAGTGATTCTAAAAAGGTTCAAGACTGTAAATTTCCAATGAAATATATAAAGCCTTCTTTTGATTCATTTTACTGTACACCACTTGGTTCTTCACATGGAAATGCATCTTTGGGTTTAATACAAAGTATGGATAAAAAAGCAATATATAATTTAAATCCTGAAAATCTCTTGCCAGTTGAGAGAAAAAACTCAGATTCTGCTTTAAGTTCAAAAACATTGCCTAAGCAGAATGAAAATACAGATTATGATATAGTAATTACACAATTTGATGATTTGATTTGTGAATTATCGAATTCTGAAAATACCAAAAAGGTTGATTTATCACAATCTGATAATTTACTTGATATTATACAAGAAAATATCAATAAAAGTAGTGAGAGCACCAAAAGCTTGAAAGAAAAATGTATAAAATCTGATTTGTGTCCACTTAACAACTCAATTAATTCATGTTGTCATAAAGAAAGTGTTAACTCTTTTCAACCAAATGCAAAATGTACTTCAACTGAAAAAGAATTTAAGCCAGTTGATCCTAATACACTTGGTACAGAAAAAGAATTTTGTAAGAGGAATTCTTTTTTAAGCAATCAGAACATGGATGAAAATTCACGGGAAGTAGAAGAAAGTATTCCTTGGATAAATTCTCATTTATGGCATCTTGAAAATGATGCTAATAAGTCTCTGAAATCTTCAGGGAGTGAAATTCAGGAAAACAACTTATATTCAGATGGTTTGTTAACTAATGCAAGAGGATTTGACTTTTTGCTAAAAACTTGCAGTTTGTCTGAAAGACATAAAATGTTAAATGTTTCTTGTTTTCCAATATCATCTTTAAAAAGAGAAAATATAACTTATCCAAGTAGTACTAAGATGAGATCTACCCTGTATTTAGAAGCTTTCTCCAAAGAAAGAGTTTGTGATGCAAACTTTGAATTTCAAAGAAGCAAAGTAGGTTAGTATGTACTACAATTTAGTAGTTATCTCATTTGAATGATTTGCTCATTGTTGAATAGTTAAAGTTCTCATGGTTCCCAAATGTCTTTAACTTTTTTTTATTTTAAAAATTAATTTTAACACTCTTTTAAAATAGTACTTTATTATATATTTTTTCCATAGAGTCCTTGAGAAAGTGATTTTCTACTCACCACATTGTGTGATATTTCCAGTGTTAACTATGAAAAAAAATATGAAAGAAGGCTGTTTTGTCTTTGAAATCAATTGATACTTTTAATCAATTTTTTATGTATGAATTTTTAGTGTAGACTTGAAAATTTTTTAAAGCAGGATTGCTAATTTCTTTGAAAAAGATAATTATATGAGTTGCCCCACTTGAAGGTATACAGCAATGAGTCATCATTGCAACAGTCATCCCAGAATGCCAGTACTAGGCCCAGCGGCAGCAGACCAAGCCACCCTTGCCGGACCACGACCAAGAGCCCTCAAGTTGGGCCAGTGGCTGCCAAACCAACACTGGCAGTCACAAGCGCGACAAGCCAAAAAGAAAGCAACAATCATACCATATGGTACACATGATTGAGAGTCACACTCTGACTGATCTAGCACTTTATTATCAACAAAATTCAAAATCACTCAAAAATGGGGAGAGGACAAAGCAACCTAAACAGAGTTATACAGAAAGAATCAAATAATAAACAAAAATTACAGACAAGTACAATAAAACATCATAAGAGGGGTTGTCGTTCTGACAAGTATGACAGTGACAAATCAGAGTTGCAAGATGAATAATCGGGCGGAATGAACAATCCCCTATCAGGAACAATATATCCAAGTAAAACTCTCCAAAGGGGATGGATACAAACAGGAAGCTAAGTACAATAGTAAATATAACTCTCCTTCCTGAGGATAAGTAAACAAAAACTTGGCACCTCTTGGTCAGGAAAATAAAGCTTAAAGCTAAAAACATATTTTACAAAAAAAGTGTACTTGGAAAAATAGTACACAGTTATTCATGCACATCTATTTCTTTCTTAAGATGTTTGCTCACAATTTCCATTCCTTTTTAGACTTCAAATTTTTAATAAGGCTGATAATTTTACAATTCAAAAAAATTTTTAATGAAAGTTTACAATGAATGTTATTCCAAAGATAAGTCATAAATGCAACATTTAACACTACTACCCACACTAGTGTTGCAGCAGCAAATGTTAGGCTTTTTAAAGAATTTGTGTTGATATTCCGTGAAGTGCACCATGTTCTGTAAGGATCTGGTTAATGTAGAAGTCACTAAAGGAATTGTTTACAGAAACTTTATGCTGGTGCACATAAAGCTTTCATCCTTTTTCATGGGTTGTATTTATCTCACTTTTGATCCGAGTTTTAGAATAAGGAAAGTTATGATGGATTTCATTCAATTTCAAAACTTCTTTAGTTTGAATATTGGCTTTCCCATTTCCAGTGTGGCCAGCATGGGTCTTGATCCAATGGAACTTGATACTTAAATTACAATTTAAAAACAAATTCTTAATGTAATTTATCATTTGATTGTTATTCATAGGAGGCAAAAGGTAGTAAAACAACTCTATAATCTGTATAACATTAGCATTTTCAATATTATTATTTACAACAAAGTACAACTTAGTAAATTGTATACTTCTCAATATTGTCAGTGATAGTTTCATTATTTTATCTAGATTTTAGAATATCTGCAATCAATCGTACTTATAAATTATACTGGCACAATCCATCATTTTTGATCCATCGGTGTAGATCCTTGTATTGTCTTGGCATTAAAGATCAGAATCCCAATCAATTTTGCTTTCTTTCTGAGGTACTTTTAAGTTCTTGGGAAGGCTTCGAAATATCCAAAGTTTTTTTCCAATATGGAATTCTTGGTTCCAATGGAATAACCTGTACAGGTTAGTAGCAAACTCAGTTTTGATGTCGAGAAGAGGACATCCTGCTAAGACCTGAGCTTCTTCATGAGATACCATTCAGTAGGCCTTGGTCAAGGTGATCAGCATGATCCTTTGTATAAGTTTCAAATTTATCCTTTCAAGATCTCTGTACCAAGCTTCCAACCCGTACGTTATCATCTCTTCCTGTCACTCTAAGGTAGATTTCATTGAATATTTCAAAATTAAGGTCCTGAGTCATCTTCCAACATCAATTGACCACCTTATTCTGATCAATTATGTTGGAAGTTTGCTACCTTGTCTTTAATCCTACTTAGGTATGGAATCCAGAAGAGATTGTAATCAATCATAAGACCAAGTTTGAAAAAGGTAAAAGCAAACCTAGAATTTTCAGAGAATTAAAAAATTGACCCAAATGTCAGGAAATCTTGCAAAATTATCTTGTGGATTTCAAAATCTGAAAAAGTCTGATAATTTAAAAAATCTATTTAGTATTTTTACTCATCCAGAGTTCCTTATATAATTTGTTTGTTGCAAAACAAGCACAAAATAAAAATACATTTAGCTATTCGGTTCAATATCCTAAGTTTTTGTTTTTTAACCTGGAAAATTTCAAAAACATATGAAAACCTTGGAAAAGTCAGAGAATTTTATTCTTCTTCTTAAGAGGCAACTCTGTTAAGGTTCTAGCTTATTTAGATTTTGGAATTTTTATTTAAATATTTTAATTTTGTACTTTTTTCTTAATTCACTTTTATTTTTAGTAAATCCCAATTTGTGGAGACCTAGCACAATAATGTTGCCAAAGTCTTCTAGAATGTTGAGATCTGCATTCAAGCATAACCCTTCTAATTGCTTTATGTAAGTATATGGGTTTTCTATATGCAAGTTTTTTTAATTTAAAATTTGCGTATAAAAATACATTTAATATATTTATATGACTGGAAGACTTCTTTTTCAGGGTGAATTTGTTTATTGAAACTAAAAGTTCTCATTTAGGACCTTTTACGTTTGAGATATATCCCAAAATGAGCTTGAGATTGTTGAAGTTAAAGGTAATAATTTAATTTGCCCATTTTTAGAATTTCTTCATCTTAGTATCTATTATTAATTTCGTGTCTGTTATGCAGTGTTTCTATACTTCAGGATGAGGTTTCTGATATGAATCTTAAGAAATCATACTATTTTTTTTATCGTCTTTTCATGTTTTTGCTTTTCCTGTTGAATTTATGATGAAAGTAGATATTCTATTTTATTTGAAATGCAAAAATTTGAGCAAATTGTCTATGCATTATATGTTTTACAGTATCATACATTCATTGAAGAACTGACCATCATTTTACTGAAATTAATTTCTTAATTTTGCCCATTGTAACTTCATTGTTCAGTAAATATTGAAAATTAAAATATTTCGTATGCGTATAATAATTTTGATTTTTATAGTTTAATTCAATTTTCGTTTCTTTAATATAACTATATATTTAGATGCATTGGTATAAACATTTTTTTTTATTATGCGCTGGAGTTCTTTTTGATATGGCTGAATATCTGATAATTGTACACTGGCTTCCAAAAGTTCATGGATGGTAAAATCAACAAAAATGGAAAAGTAAAGCTTTGATTAACTCAAAATTGTACATGAAGGTAGCAAATGTGTTTATGCATTAAAGAAAATAAGAATTATGTACAAAGATGAAAAAATATTTACTTTTCATAAGTTATATGATGACGTCACGTTTGGGTTATTAACAAAATGATGTTTAAAAGCAAACAAACCAAACAAAACTTACATTAATATGGTATGTGACCACTCCGGACCTTCACACAAACTTTACAACGATTTTAAATGCTCTCAATGAGGTGATCAACAATCGCAGATGCGAGCAATGGCCATTCCTCCAATAGGGCAGTTTCCAACTCTCTGAGACTGGCTGGAGGAGGTAAACATGCAGAGACAGCACGCCCGAGGGCATCCTTAAGGTTTCCAATGGTATTAAGGTGGGGGGAATACGTCGGCCACTCCATACGAAAACTGCCCTCCTCACTTTCCAGGTATTCGTCAACGATGTTAGTTCGATGGGGACAGGCATTAAAGTTCATAAGGAGGAAATCAAGACCAACTGCTGCAGCATAGAGTCTTGCATTGGGGTCTAGGACTTCATCCCGATACCGCGCAGCTGTCACAGAACCGCCTTTAAAGATGTGCAGCTCTGTGCGATATCCCATTGAAATTCCAGCCCACACCATGATCAGGGTTCCCACGGTCCTTAAGAACTCCTTATTTTTAGCTTTCCTTTTTAAGGGCCCTTAAAACTACTTATTTTTCATCAACACTCCTATTTTTCCCCAAAATTGGAGCATGATCAGGGTTCTCCCTAGAGCGTGATTCCTGCAACTTGCTGCTAAATCCGACTAGGGAAAAAAAAAAAAAATTACTTGTGTTAATTTTTAAAATCTCAATTTTAAAGTTAGGGTAAGATAATCCCACCTAATTTTTTTGCCTAGGGAGAACCCTGATGATCGAATTCCCCCAGTAATGCGATCACTTTTCCGTTTTCTATCTATTTTTGAGTGTCACTGCCCAATATCCCAGTGTTACCAGGTCTTATCCAAAAATCACACCCGAAAATTGACGAAAACTAGCCCAATATAAATTACCAACAAATGACAAATCTCACAGATCCAATAGTCATTTTATTTTTAAATCATCCTACAGACGTAAAAATAATAGCCAAAGTGCTTTCGGACATTTTACATGTCCGTCCTCAGTGGCAGTACAATTAGAAATGATGCCAACGTGCTTAAATACACTTCAATACTTTAAAATAAAATTTGCATATCATGAAATTGTCAGTTAAACAAAAAGGTGGGTTATGAGTCAGATTATAATTTATACAAAGCTCAAAAACAAATACTCCAAAAAGGTTTAAAAATATATTATTTAAAAAAAAAAACACAATAATTATGAATCAATGTAGCTATGCAACGGCTTAACATGCAGGGAATCGAGAATGAGTCACCAAGCATAACTTAGGACCTGAACAGGGTCAAAATTACAAATAGAATAACAGTATAAATAAATAAAAAGGGATTCATAAAGCAAGATCAAACGGGAGCTATTACAGCTAACTAAAAGAAAAGTTTTTTCAAAAAGAGGGCGAAAATTATCTTTATTCACGAACTGGGCAAGAGCAGTCGTTAATTTAGATACGTCATGAATAAAGATAATTTTCACTGCCACTGAGGATGGACATGTAAAATGTCCGAAAGCGCTTTGGCTATTATTTTTACGTCTGTAGGATGATTTTAAAATAAAATGACTATTGGATCTGTGAGATTTGTCATTTGTTAGTAATTTGTATTTGAAACCATAACGTGTCGCCACTCTTAGCATTTATGCTAGCCCAATGTTTAGTGTTGTGAGATTTCGCACAATGGTGCCAAAAACTACTGAAATTCATAAATTTGCCGGAATTCCAAGATAAAATTTACTGGCCTTCTAAAAGTTCATCAAAATTTGTCCCCAAAATAAATCATCGAACTTTTCTGAAAGTAGACCAAAAATCTGCAACCAGAAAAATTTCCGTCATACTTTACCACAACTCTTTGAAAAAACTAGCCCAATTGAACAGGAAAACCGTGGAATTTTTAAAAAGGGTTTAGATTCTTCCCAAATACAGGACTAGAAGTTGTCTTATATTTCCTATATATTTTTTAAAATAGGAAAACCCCGGAAGCAGAATGTTTTCTATGTTTTGCGACAAGACTTCTTTGTTCTGCATGAAACACAAAAAATTCTGCTTCCGGGGTTTTCCTATTTTAAAAAATATATAAGAAATATAGGGCAACTTCTAGCTCTGCAAATATGTATATACATCACACCCCAGTGCATTTCCATAGTGCAATGTACTCAGATGTACAGTCCCTTCACGTGGAGCCTTCAGCGCACAGTATTGGCAGATATTGTCGTACCAAGTGCTGTTGTAACCGTGGATATAACAGTTGTGGCGGTCACTCGTCGATTCCGCTTGGCTACTATAGCAATATACCGATCATCAGAGGGGGTGGTAACCCTTGGACGACCAGGCACAGGTGTCCTGACAACTGTTTGACTTGTTTGGAATTGTTTCCATAATCGAGAAATTACCAAATGATCAACGCCAAAGAAAATAGTGACATCTTTGATTGACTGTCCTGCTTCAATGCGCCCAACAGCACACCAGTTCTCACTATCTGTCATTCGTCTTCTTTCAGCCATAGAAACACGAATATCATCAAAAATAATCGTACAAAAGTTATAAACACTTTGTATCAGCATTTAAATGCACCTCCTCATACCCTTCAGAATGCTGGCATCCTCAATGACTACCTAATTAGTATATATCCAGACAGTCAATTGTGATTGGCTATAACATACTATATTTGCATACTGCCTTCTACATCTGCAGCGATTTTCAGCCACTCAAATTCAAATACGCTTTCAAAAAATGAAAATTTGCATTGCATGCTTAACTTTTGGAAGTGAGTGCACATTTTGTGTCCCTTGGGCTTTATAAAAAAATAATAAATAAGATATTTTTTGCAGTATTTTTTTTAGAATGTAATCTGTTTTACATGTTTTTCAACAAAAATATAATTTTCAGTTGTATAAATCAAATATAGCTTTGTTAAAAATGTAAACTTGTCATTTCTGCCACTGTCCCCCCAGTGATGACTTGAGTTTTTATCTCTTAATTACATCAGTAAAAACAAAAAATTAAAAAAAAATGGTAAAGCTTAAGAAATTACAATTTTTACTTGCAAAAAATCTCTTATTTAAGAAAATTTTAATAATATTATATTTTGAAATTGCTGATATATGTTTGTCCCTGAGAATCAGTGACATTAAGATGTTGTATGAAGAATCACTTTTTAAGTTAGTTGAAGAAAACTATTGAAAGCTTTATTCCTATCTGTTTGAGGTTTTGAATTTTGCTTTTAACATCGGGTAGAAAAACACAATTTTATTAATCATTTTTGATGAATATATTTATTATCTGTCCCAATAATTTTACTTGCAGTGTAGAATACTATTCATTATACATTTGGAAAACTGCTGGGATGTGTGCAACCCCAAGCTCCACCAATGATATAATGCATAACACATTGCTACATAAGTTACACATATGTATTTTAAGTTTTGATTGTTGCTACATATATATAGTCTGATGATGCTTCTGTTTTTAGTGAGTTCTTTGAATCTATACCACTGATTTTCATAATTTTTGTTTTAAACAAAATGTCTCAACTTGCAAATTTATTCAATATATTTGAAAAACATTTAACACATTGGCTGCCAAATTAGAAAGAAAAAAAAAACCTGACCCTAGAGGCCAAATATTTTTGTTAATTTGTTTTAAAAATGCACTAAACTTATCAGTTTTTCAAAAGCATTTGAATATAGAAAATTTTTTCACCTTAAAATGTGTCTTCATTTCAGTGCATATCAAGAATCAGTTTCCAAAAAAATCTGTTCCAACTTTGGTAATTTGGGCGGGAGGCCATGCACTAAATGTCTGTATTCACATTACATGGTAAATGTGAAGTTTATTCAGCTCGCAGAACACAGAATCCAATCCATGATTGGTGGGACTATATATAACTTGTGCAAATTCTTTACCAAACACAGCTTAAGTTAAATATAACTCACATGATGTTCAATGTTTTCAATTCCAATTATGAATATTTATTGAATTTGTAGTTGTCCCCAGTATGTTCTCAAATTCTGCATTTCCGTGATTTAATTTTTAAACAAAATGTCTTAACCTGCAGATTTGCCTAATATTTTTGCCTAAATAGAAAATGCATTCAAATTTGCAGTATGTCTATTGATGAGGCCAACAAAATATCTCAATTTGCAAATTTACTCAATATATTTGACTCCGCAGTGCATTCTCAGAATCTACTCTGCCAATTTTCATGATTATTTGTAATGAAAGGTCTCAACTAGCAGATTAGCTTAAAATTTTTGTTTAAATCAAGAACACATTCAACTTTAAATTATGACCATTTGTTGAATCCACTTTTATTCTCAATATGTTCTCTGAATCTGCCCAGCCAATTTTTATAATTCTGTTTTTAAATGGAAGGTATGACCTGCAGGTCATCCCAAAATTCTTGTCTAACTCGAGAATGCATTCAAATTTGCAGTATGACCATTTATTGAATCCATTTGTCCCCAGCATATTCTCTGAAACTATTAAGATGATGTCATTATTTTATTATTAAACTAAAGAAACCTTTTATGAAGTAAGTCTATATTTACCATACTCTGTGTTTATCCATGCTATTGTTACATGCTAGGCCATTAGAAAATTAAAACATTGAAATGGTGTCTAAGGACGATATGAATGCTGAATGTTGTATATAAAAATTCTTTTTATGAATGAACTAACTATTCACTCCCAGTTGCAAAATTTTTGCAGCAAGTTTAGCTAATAATATAAATTATTAACTGGTGTATACACAGGGGATATTGAAGGATGACTATGAATTTGTATTTGACCCAATTTACCTTAAATGTATCTTAATTATAATAAAATTAAATACATAGATCATTTGGAAAGGTTGGAAGCCACATGAATTCCTATGCAATACACTCTTCCCATTGAATCTTGAAATAATAGTGTAATTTGCCTTAACTAAGTTGAATTACCCAGTATTGCCTGGGTCCTAAATAAGCAAATGCTACTCAAGTAATATAAATACAGATAATACCTCTCAATTTCAAAATCGCCTGTTTTTAATCAAAATCATTTCCATTTTTTTTTTTTTAATTAAACACTCTCTACTTAAATAATACATTTGAACACAATTTAAAATGGATTCGATCCAGAAATTGCATGCTCCAAATTGCACACTCTTCGCAAAAGAAAAAAAATATGAGGAGGGAAAGCATGGCTTAAACTCCTAGGCTGGTATGTACAGTAAAATCCACTGGTAGAAGGGTCGAATCCATGAAATGTGTGGGGACTTTGTGATAGATGTTTTGCAATCATTCAATACAATCTCTTAAAAAATTACAAAAATTATAATTACTTATGAAAGATTCAGTTAAACATTGTCGAAAAGACTGTTCTTGAATCTTTCCACTTGTGTCAAGATGGAAACTCTGTGATAATATTTTTGGTCTCTAAGAAACTGATTTGTGTGAAAATGCTAAAACATAAAATAATTAAAATATGAATTTGATATTAAAAAAAATAATGCTGAGGTGCACCTTCCCAGGTCCTGAAATACCTATGTACCAAATTTCATGGCCATATGACACTGAGATTTTCCATTACATACTACACAGACACACACATATATCTTCATTTATTAAGTAAGATATTAGTATTTTAAATGTTTTTTTGTGTATAGGTTGAACAGGAATATGGCATAATTGCATCTTCTCAAAGATGGATACTTGGTAAATATTTTGCTGTTGATAACGACAAATCACTAGTTGATTATAATGTGATGCCTGGTTCACCCATCATTCTTTATGTGGATAGCAAAGCTGGAATGTTCTGTGACACCACCAAAAGAAATGAATTGCCTAATGACTCATGTGTTATTTCAAACCATGATAAAACTGAATCAGTTAAAGCCTGTAAAGAAGAATACTATGCTATACCCCAAAGTCAGAAGGATGAAATTGAACAATCAACAATTAGGAGAGATTCTGTAGATGCAAAACAACTGGAATCAAACTCTTTTAAATGCTTACCATTGAGTGAATCCTCAAAAATGTCTGATGAAGATTGTGCCAAATTATATAAAGAACAGAAGATTATTGATGCATATGAAAATGATACACCAGATGTTAAAAACCTTGCTACAAAGAAAAAACTCATTAAGAATGTTGTACAATTTAAGAAAAAATCGAAAATTAAAATCTCTGAAAAAGAAGATGGTCATGATGTCAAAACATCATTTATTGAGTCTATATGTTTAAATTCTAAGAAAAATAAATGTATTATAAGTAACACACTTGATGATGTTTCTCTTAAAGAATGTTCTGAGTCTAGAGAAAATATTTTAGATTCAGTTCAGAGTCCACTCTTTCCCCAAAACAAATGTTATAATTCCCATTTCTTGCAAGTAGCAGCATCAAGTCAAAATGGGAATATTCTTCAAAGTGAAAGTTTGGAAATTATCAATGATGAGAAATTCATTTTAGCAGAAGGTATTAAACATACCAATGTGTTAGAGCCTTGTTTTTCAAATCCTGAATTAAAAGATATAAGCTCAGTTGAATGTTCTGATACTTTGTTAATGTGTAATTCTCAAGACTTGGAGAACGACAGTTTACCAAGTTCATTTGGGACCACAAATTTATTTGATATTGGAATAGCCCTATCTCATGAAATTGATAAAAATAAGAATGCACATTTAATAAGCAATTCCAATGCAAATGCAAGAAAACTCACAATTGAACATGTAATGCTTGTTAAAGACCCAGAATATCAGCCCCTTACAAATTTAAATTTACCAAAAATTGAAAGTATGAATAATAAAGTTTCTTCTCAAGAGGATGTCAGCAATACTTCTAATTCCAAAAGATCTATGACTTCTATTTTAAGGCGACTAAGTTTAACACGTAAAGGAAAGTCTAAAGATGATTCAACAAGTGCAGAGGCAGAAAACCCTTGTTTTACTAAAGTGAATAACAGTGAAATAACAGATGAAAAAGATTCCAATCAGCCTACTTCATATCGTAAGCTTGATATTTATTTAGGAATGGTCTTGTGCTATGTTTTATTTCATGCAGCATTTACATCTAACTGCATGTCTTATTGCAAATAGTATTTGAAGTTGAAAAAAACATTTACTTTGTAAACTTGCTAATGACTTGACCTTGCAATTACTGTTTTTGAGTAAATTTTTTTTTATTTTAGATATTATATCTGTTAGAAATTATTAAAATGGACTGAATTTGTTTGAACTTACTAGTGGATTAAATCTCTCCTAACTCCTCCTTATAATAAATTTTAACACATTTTTTTAATTATACAATAGTATGTGGTTATAACAAACATGAGAACATTGTTCCTTACTTCAAGACCAAAGAGACTCTACTAAAAATTTTTTGTCTTCAACTCTGCAAGCCAAATACTTGCTATTTCTGGGCTTTCTGGGTTGTGGATAAAAGATATATATCTGAGTTCTGCTAAGATCTTCTGATGTGACCCTCATCCCATTTCATACTTCCTACTACTACATTTATTTATGAACAAAATTAAGATTTGTTTCTTTTTGTTCTGATCTTTATAATTTTGGCAGTTCATTCAGTTTTGCTAATTCACAGGATTATTTTCATGAAGCTATAAAATTTTACTTACTAAAAATAGCAATTAAGGCTTAAAACAACATTGTGTTAATTAAAAATTCATAATTTTCTTGTTAAATCTGGAATCTTGCTAAAAGTGGACTTGTCATAAGTGAGGTCTGTTGCATAATATATTTTGGAATCAAATTTGTATTTATATAATAGAGATATAACTCACTTCATACATGTATGAGTTGTACAATTTAACAGTATTTCATTGCACATGGTTAACTCCAGATGTGCACTAAAACTTATATACATTGATATTATTTGCTTAGGGGAAAATGATGTGCATTTGTGAATTATTCATGTGACTAAAATATTACTAAATGTATTTTTGACTTGAGATGACTATAGTGATTTCAAAAATTGAAAATTCCAAAAATTAACTATTTTTCACAAAATGACAACTATTTTTATCAATCAGGCAACTATTTTTATTTTCACACAAGAGTGTTGCAATTTTTAAAAATTCTAGCATAACAATTTTATTTAATACAGCCTTTTCTCATTATCTTTTTATACTTGGTAATACTTTATGACAGCGTTTCATAAATTATTCCATGGAACACTAATATTCTACGAAAACCAAATAAATATCCGCTGTAAAATCAAAAGCTTAAATAAAATCATTGACTTTTTAAAATTTATTAAATTTTTTTATGTGCATTATGACCCAAGATTTTTTTTTCACATGTGTAAATTTTAAGCAAGTTCTTTCATCTTGTATACTCTTATCAGTTTTCTGATCTTGCATTGAATATTTAACATCTTTGTTCAATAATTTAACTTTGTATTGAATATAAAAGATCTTGCAAGTGCGTCACATCGAAAAATAAAAGTAAAGAAACTCTAAATATATTGCTCAAAATTTCATTTATTTATATTTACTTACTAAAATAAATATTTCTATTATAAATGAAAATTCTTTATCTATAAATTAAGAGTATTGTAACTATTTTCGCATTGTTTCAAGGGGAACTGTTTGGAAGGAACTTATGAGGAAGACCAAAGTCAAATAAGGCTGTTGAGCCATTGATGGTAATTACAATATGATGTTAATAGTATGTTATAGGGGCTCCAATGAAGAGTTTTGCATAGGACCTCCAAGCATGTAAATCCACCCGACTGCTATTATTTCTGGTTGTTAACTGGTTGTTCTATTTTTGACACTATTTTTGACATTTTGTAACTATTTTTGACATTTTAGGCTACTAAAGCAACTAGATTTTACAATTGCAGCTTAGCATATGTATGTGAATACTTCAAAATAAAATTAGATTAAAAAAACTTAATATTTAGTTTCTGATATTAAAAATTGGTATTGTTATTTTAATTATAGTACTTTAACCAAGAAAAATAACGAATTTTTTGTTTAAAGAGGTTTAATTCATATATTTCACAGGGGAATGCAACTTTTTTTAAAATCTGTTTGCATTTATATAAAAAACAATCATTCAAACATATTGGGAATTAAAATATATTTAATAATAAAAAGTTAATATACAGATAACTGTCATATATTGACTTGCTTTAATAGAAAATGATTTTACATTTCAATCTTTACTTGTAGTTATATATTTTCTCTTAGCTTAAGAAAAACACTTGTTAGTGACTTCTAATCTAACAAGCAACAACTTATATAGTGCTACTAATTGATTTTGTAAAAGCATGCTCTGCATGTATAATATGCATGCATTTTTGACAATGTGATAATTATTTGTGTTCAAATTTTTAAAACCAACTTATGGCTTAATGGTCATGGTCAAACACTGAATCATGAGAAGTCAGTGTTCAGTATTGCAACAATATTTGCAAGTTGTAGAGAGATAGTTCAATTTTCAACTTAATATTGAGGAGTTGCATATGCTAGTTTTTTTATCGTTTTTGTAGTATGTAATTAAAATAAAGCATAGTTTTTTAAGAAAAATTCCCACACTTTCCTTTTTGCCTATAACCATTAAAAAGCATACCTGTAAAAAGCACTTCTGGAAATACAGTGATTATAGAACTCATATTTCCCACCCTTTCTCACTTCTCAGTCTCCTAGGGGTGGGTGATAGAGCTCCTTGGCGTTTACCTATGGTCTTTGATGAATATCCCTGTAAAATTTCAGATTTCTAGATTCAGTAGTTGTAAAGACACAGGGATATTGCCTTTTTGTCATTCTATCTCGTCTCTTTAAAGGTAATTTGTTGAAAAATTATTTTTTAGTATTTACCTATGATCTATGAGAAATATCACTCAAAAAATTTCAGAATCCTAGCTTGAGGTGTTATGAGACATACGGCAGTCATATCAATTCACCCTTGTAACATCTTCTGGGTTGTAGAAATATCCTTTCTTATTGGTGGTGGCAAAATTTTTGCCATACTTTTTTTTTTCTTTTTTGAAAAAAAGAAATTGTTTCAAAACATTTATTTCTCAGGATCTCATATAGAGCTTAGATGATGACTGATATGGATTCAGCATAAAATTCTGGAGGGGGTAGAAAGGTTTACAAAGGATTTCCACTTTTTTTTTTTTTTTTTTTTTCAGTTCAAAATATTTCATTTTACTTAAAACATCTATTTCTCAAGATTGGTTATAGATAGAGCCTAGATAATAACATACGAGTTTAAGATCAAATTCTGAAGGAGATAGGGTGGTTCACTAAGAATTTTCACTTCCGAATTCAAATTTCCAATTCCTTTTCCATTTCTGGATTAAAAATTTTCCTTGGAATATCTATTTCTCATGATTGGATAGTGCTTAAATAATAACTGTTATGGATTTAGCATTAAATTCTGAAAGGGGTAAAGTGACTCTCTAATGATTTCCAATTATGGTTCTGGTGATGTTACTTCCAATTAAAAAATTTACATTTTTTTTAAACATTTACCACTCAGAATCTGTTATACATATAGCTTAGATGATAAGTAATATGGATTCAGCATGAAATTCAGGTGATTATTGGAGGGGATTTACTAAGAATTTCCACTTTCATTTTCTTTTTCACTACTGGAAATTTTTTTATCTTGAAATGTTTATTTCTCAAGATTGGCTAAAGATAAAGTTTAGATAATGACTGATATGGATTTAGCATTGAATTCCTGAGGGGTTAGGAAGGTTCACTAAGGATTTTAATTTCCGTTTTGGTACTTTTGGTTTTTGGAAAATTGGTACGACTGCATAAAATAAATATAGGCAAAAGAGAAAAAAAAATGCTTAATATTTATGTTAAAAGTGAAATGTACACACCATTTGCCACCATATAATGACTTTTTCACAAATTTCTAGTTTACCTATATCTCATGATGAACATCTTTGAAAATTTCTATGTTCGCACCTCAAGAGGTTTGTACTTCTCATTCACCCCACCCCTTTAATGTTGAATTACAAAAAATATCCTTTCTTTGTATGTTTTTATTTTCTATAAAGGACATGCCTGTAAAATTTCAAGTGTAGAGCTAAAGGAGTTGCTGAGTTACGATGGTCATTTTTCTCATTCATCCCACCCCTTTAGGACTAGGTTGCAGAAATATATTTTCTTAGTGTGCACCTACTAATGATGAACTTCCCTGTAAAAATCAGATTTTCAGCTTGTTCAGCAGTTGGGGATGTACTCGATAAACTGTTAGTCATGAGTGAGGGATTTACCTTCTACACTATGTGACAGTGAAAATAAGACACCAAGAAGGAGTGGGCAGAAAGTGAGGAAAATCGGCAAAGAGAGAGACAGCAACAAACAATAAGTGATGTTTATTGCAACATGATATACCTATACACTGAGCAATAACACCAACTGATCAATAAGTTGTAGGATCACGTAGGTTGTAGGTTGCAGCAACACGTCTAGGTACAGAGTGAATGAGCATGCAGATGGTGTTCTGAAGGATGGCTGCCCATTCTCTGTCAACCATTTGCCAGAGTTCATCTTCTAAACACTGTGGTGGCAGCACACACACTTAAGCTATGTCTAATCACGTCCCAGACATGTTTGATTGGTAAGAGATCAGGGAAGACTGGTGACTAGGGAAGCACCTGAATACCTTGCAGGGCATGTTAGCTGATGCGCACCTTGTGTGGTCAGGCATTATCGTGTTGGTAAATGGCATTGGGCACCCCATGAAGGAAGGGTAGCTTCACCGACTGCAGCAGGTCATCCATGTATCGTTGGACCATTATAGTGCCCTCAATATGGACCAGAGGTGACCTGCTATCGTAGGTGATGGCACTCCAAAGCATGATGCCACGTTGTCGTGCGGTGTGACTTTCCACAGATGCCGCTGGATTGGACCTGTCACCACTTCGGCACCAGACTCGTACACAGTGATTGTCATTGCTAACACAGAAACATGACTTATCTGAGAACCCTGTGCCATTCCGTCGTCCACGTGGCTCTATTCCGACACTATTACAAGCAAAGGCGTCTGTGCTGTTGGATCAATGGCAGTCTTCTGAATTCACACCATGAGTGCTGGCCGCCGGCAACCAATCGCTGGATAATTGTCCTGGTCAATATGGGAGCATCAAGGGTGTCCTGCACATACTGCAAAATAGTCACAGAAGTGACCTGCGGGGCCGCTAATGCCTGCCGGCAAATGCATTGGTCCATGCTTGCTAACGTCACTCTGACCATTCTGGCACCCCTCAAACATGCCACATTCCTTTGTTTCAACCATCTTCACCACAGCCGGTGCACCGTGGACTCATGTAGGTGGCTGTCTGCTGAGATTTGATATATGGGCCAACCTGCCCTTCTGAGTCCGATCACCATACCCCTCGTAAAATCGTCTGTCTGCTGAAACTGCCTCGGTTGGCGGCGTCCTGGTATTCTCTGCTACTACACGTTTCCTCTGAGACAAAAAAAATTGCAAAATGATTTCCCTGACAGACAGAGCGGTGCGACTATTGCCTATTCTGCAGGTTCCTTCCCTTATATCTCACTCAATGTGCTCAGGACAGCTGCACATTTCGCATCATTTACATAACTCTGTGAGCTGCGTCTACCTTGCAATTTGCATATTTTTCTGCCCACTCCTTCTTGGTGTCTCAATTTCAGTGTCACGTAGTGTATATAGATTTTAATCCTGTGTAAAATTTCCCACTTTTTTCAGTGGTACATCTGTGATATTGAATGATTTACCATTGAGCCTAGGCAGTTATTTTGAACTTGTAAGTTTAAATTCATTTGTGGATTAGTTCAGAATTTAAGTAGGTTAAAAAAATGCTAAAATGGGAAAAAAAGTTATAGCACAATGCTAAAAAAAATTAGCCACTTTTATGGTTTAAAGTGTACGGAGAGGGGGAAGGGTGATTGAGCCAACAGGTTCACTAAGGAACATACTTTATTTAAGACAATAGTTTTCAAAGTATTGCATGCATACCCCAGGATATACGCAAGTCGATACGTGGGGGTACATCAAGAAAATTTAATGTTGTATTTTTATATTTTTTTACAAAGACAAATTTTATATTTATTAACAAAAGGAAAATTAATAAATACTCACAAATTTTGACTTGTATTTTCAAATTACATGATCATGAACATAATAATATTATGATTATATGAATAATATTTTACAAGAGCACCCATTTTGAAAAAATAAATAAATATTCTGCATCTGTCTTTACCATAGGGGTATGTGATTAAAAAAATAGTTCTTGGAATTATGCAATGTAAAAAAGTAGGTCTTAGGGGTACATGATAAAAAAAGTTTGAAGACCATTGCCTTAAGGATTAAGAAAATAACATTAGCAGAGCATAGATATCAACCCATTAGTGCAGAACCTGATGATGGGTTCATATTTAAATATCTGTCATTTTTTGTGACAGATACTAATTTTTCTCATTTTATGGACTAACTTGAGATTTTGTGAAAATAGTGACCATGCATAGCTTAATGCCTGGATTAGTTACATATACTTGATTTTACACTATCACATTTTATAGAAAAGATTATTTGTGTGGTAAGATTTCCTTTTATAGTAAAATGCAATGAAGTTGCTTGGAAAAGGTTTATATTAAAATATATTGTATTTAATTTTTTTTATTGTTTTTTATAATTATAATATTTCTGAATTATAACGTACTTTGAAGATTTATATTATCCAAAATATTTGTACTTACAAATATAGTTTATTTAGCAATATTCACAACTGTAGTGGTTTTTTATTTTATAGAAACAACATTCACTGATGTGCATATAGAAATTTCAAAAGATCCCAAGTTCTCTCTATCTGAAAATGAAAGTAAAAATTATTTGGATATCAATACTCAGGTTTGTAAAATTTGAATTTTTTAATTCTTTTATGCTAACATCTAGATTTTGGAAGATATGTTTCATTAGTAATTTGTCATTGAGTAATTGTTTGGAGTATTTGTTTTGGAGAATAAGTTTCATTAGTAATTTGTCATTGAGTAATTAATCAATCATTGAGTTCAAAAATGTATTAAAGTTTTCAAATAAGAATTTTCCAAATTATTGATTATATCCATAGAATAAAAATTTCTGTGTTTAATTCTTTTATTTAATGTATACTGCTTGTTTTGAAGGATTTTGAATAAATAGTTCTATAGCATTGTTGAGTTCTTATTCTTAGTTGCTTAAATAATAGTAGTAGTGTAATGACAGTGAGAAATCACCAACCCAGTTGTGCCGAAGTTTGATCCCTTTGCCAAAATTTGGTTCATTTAGTCTTAATTAACTCAGCCTTGCTCCTTTATACCCTACATAACCAACTAATTAACCCATGGTCAAAATGTAGAACATCATAGCATTGAGATAAAGCAATTTTCAGCTCAAAGCATTTAATGCTACCTTTCTCTACAGTACTCTCCCTCCCAATGAGTTGTCAATTACTAAACTAAGTTGTTGTTAGGTTATGGATGAGGCATATGAGCTAAAGTTGAAGAGAAGGATTGGTCAGGATTGTCGTCAATCACATGACAAATGAAGAAAGTGCAGGAAATTTTTTAATCCCCCATAAAACTTTCTTTAGGCACCATCTCATAGGAAATACAGAAAGAACTGTTTTATAAGGTATATATAATGTTTGAAAAGCTGAATCATTGAAAATATTAGAGTGAATAATATTTCATGATCGTCCAAGGTCACCAGTGTATCATGAATGTGAATTCACTGATTTGGCAGTGCCTGAGTTTGGTCCTAGGGCTAAAGTGTTGTAGGCCAGCATCATATCATTGAGCTAAAACCATCTATAGCTCAGCTCAAGGCATTTAATACTGCCTTGTGAGCATTTGCTACAGTAGCAAAGAATTTAATTAGGATGTTGATGCATTGCTTTTCATATTAACTGGTCTGTTTTATTTAAATTTTGATAAGATGATTTTTTTAGAAGGGATATTACATATGCAAAGTTCAACATAGCTAAATTTAAAAAAGAATTCAGTTCTAAATTTATATCTTACTAGAAGGAATTACTCTGCATTGCCCAGGTTCTAAATAAGTGTCCACTACATAAATAGTACAGATAACATCACTTAATTTCCAAATCGTCTGTTTTAGACCAAAATCATTCCTTCCTTTTGTTTCAATACAAATCCTTTAATTTTAACACCTGCAGCCTTACACAATAATTTGGCACATGTTCACAAAAGTTCACTGCTCTCCTCTAGCTCCCCAGTTTGTAATGTCAATTACTAACCAGAAAAAAAAGGCCTCAAGTGGAATCAATAATCTCAATGTTTATACTTTTGTTTCAAAATTGACAGAAAATCAGAAAATAAAGTAATTAAAAAATATTAGAATGTGAAGATATAGACCCATATGTTTGTCAAACTATTGAATAGTGCTAATCTTAGATTTTTGGATATGGTGAAATAAGAATAAGATTACTTAAAATATATATATTTAAATGTATTTAAAAATAACAATAAATACGAAGAAATTGTTCAATAGATTCGATTCTAAAATCGTTAGAAAGAACTTTCTTTGATCTTTCTGATGATGTTAAGATGGTAACTCTGTGATAATATTTTCGACCACTAAGGCACTGATTTGTGTAAATCTCACTCAAAATAATGTTTTATATATATATAAAAAAGTAATTCGAATTTTAAAAAAAAATCTCTACAAGCAGTATCATTCAGAGATTTAAAGTACCTCTGTACCACATTTTGCTTCTGTTTGAAGTTTCCATTTTTCACAATAGACACACACACATCTTTTTACTTTCTCTGCAATACATGGTAATGTATAGGTAAAGTATTGGAATCATGTCGAAAATTGCAACTTGAGTTTTCGACGGATCTACATGTTTCGAGACCTCTAGAATACGAAAAAACTATTTTTAGCATGACTTCTGTGCGTGTGTCTGTGCAATGTATGTATCCACTCTTAACTCAAAAACTAATGGACCAGATTTCATAAAATTTGGTAGGTAAGACTCTTGGGTGTGACCCTGGTGCTGATTAGTTTTTGGTACAATTCGGGAAAAAAGAACCCACCTTTGTTTTTGCGAAATGGCCTGCAAAAATCTCATGTATCCACTCTAGCTGAAATACTAATTGACCAAATTTCACAAAATTGGGTAGATAAATCACTTATGGGATACTCTGGTGCTGATTAGATTTTGGTACGATTCGGAAAAGAACAACCTGCCTTTTATTACGAAATGGCCCGCAAAAATAGCCAATATCTAAAAAAAAAAGACTACGCATGTTCAAATGTATTAATTAAATGCTTGTTTTATACGTAATTTTTGACTAGGAAAAGAATAAGAACAACTCTATTACTCTAGGACTAACCGTTCACGAGATATTTGAGATTATTCGCATTTTTGTTATGCCACCTTTGGAAAAATGTCCAATTACCAAATAAAACCAGAAATTAAATTAAAAATGCAAATTTAGTGTTATTTTGGGCAATTAAACTCAATTTAATGAGTTCCTAAAGAAATAAAGAAAAAATTAATTTGAGTCTGCAGAGAAAGTCATGTGCTGCCCACATCAGATTTTTTATTATGTAAGAAATATGAAAAATAAAGTTTATAAAATAATAAGTTGAATGAGTGAATATATAATATTTATATATTTATTTTTGGCTGATCTGTGTATATTTTTTAGGTTGACGCTGCTCAAGATCCTGATTCAATTAAAAACTATGAATTACTTTTGGAAATTGAAAATATGGATTTAATCCAGAACACTGTGAATTTCACATGCCCTGTTTGTTTTGATGATTTTGACAGTGGTCAAGGTGTAGTTTTACATGATTGTCTGCATACTTTTTGTAGGTAAATATTATTTTAGATATCTGGAGCTTTCTTCAGGAAATGTTCTTATTCAAAATTAGTTTTTACTTTTCTTATAATACATAGTATATATAAAGATAAATTGTTGTGATAGTGTGGAAAATCTAACTGTTTTGAAAGATTTACGTACTCTGAGTATCCCTGAATATGAACCAACCCCTTTTAAAGTAATTTCTATTTGCTGGTACGATGTATATTATATAACAAAAGATGATTGTGTCAAAAAATGATTGAACAAAAGATGATTGTGTATGTTGTATGTAGTGGAAAATATAACCTTCGGACAGATGTCAAATTTGGAACTGAATTAGTTGAACTTCTGGTACAACAGACCTCATTGAGTTTTTATTTAAATTTGAATTAGCGTTTTAGCTATTTTATGTTGAAGCACAATTTTGAGCAATTTTTATACAAATTGGTTCACTAGCATTTGAAAATATTATCACAGAGTTTCTGTCTTGACATCATCGGAAAGATCGAAGAACATTCTTTCTAAGAATCTTTGAACTGAATCTGTAGAACAGTTCCTTCATATTTATATATTTATATAAAATATGTATATTTATATAAAATATATATTTATATATAATAATTTTATATAAGAAAATATAAAATTCAAGAAATTAATACCATAACCATAAAATACTTATATAATGAAATAATTGACAATAAAATGTAAAGAAGATAGAACTTTTTGGCGTGGGTAGTACGAGTGTCACACTGAAATTTTTGAGATACGGCTAAGTGGTACAAGTTAAACTTACCAACTCTAGGAGTGTTCAAAGTACTTCCCTCCAACATCAATGCAGTTTTGTAGGCGAATTTTCCAAAGATTAAATGCTTCAAGCCATCTATTTCTTGGAATTGATAAAAAATGTGCTTTTATACCCTCATCAATCTCATCTTTAGAATGAAAACAACACCCATGTAATTTTTGTTTTAGATTAAAAAATTGCCAAAAGTCACACATAGCAAGATCAGGAGAATAGGGTGGATGTTCTATCACTTTGGTGTTTTTTTGTTCAAGAAATTCAACTGTCATTCTTGCTGAATGAGAAGATGCATTGTCATGGTGAAACATGAGTCCCTTAACATCCACTTCCTGAAGAATTTCTGAAAGACACTTAGTCGTGTAATAGTTAGCTGTAGTAACTGTCTTCTGTCCCTCTAGCTTTATGGCTTTGACCAGACCTGTGCCTCTGAAGAACAGGGCATACATCACTTTTTTCATTGCTCATTGTCTTTTCACCATTGTTGGTTTGGGATCATCTTCAAAGACCCATACTTTACTTTCTTGATGTGTTCGAGCATCAAAAAATGGTATGTACATTTAATCACCAGTTATGATTTTAGAAATAATATGGTGTCCACTATCATTAAGCAATTTTAGGGTTTCTTTACCGATTCTGACATGCTCCATTTTTTGGTGTTCTGTTAAATTATGGAGGACCCAACGACAAACAAAAGTTTTTCATATATGCAGTTCTTCATGAATAACTTTATATATAGCTGTGGATCCAATGTTAAGTTCCTTCTGTATCATTTGGTAGGTACAGCTATTATCATCGATTAACATTTTTTGAATGGCTAACACATTTTCTGGGACTACAGCTGACAAAGATCTTCCTGTGTGTTCTTCATCCAGAAGAGAATTTCGACCTCTTCGAAACTCTATAAACCATCTGAATACAGTGGCACAAGATGGAGCATCATTTCTATATGCTAATTGTAGATGTTGAAGACATTCTTCTTGATTTAGCCCCACTTTAAAATCATAGCTCGATAATGCTTGCCCAACTCAATTTTCTTTTCTTTCAAAATTTATTCTACAATAGCTAAATTGTAATTGTTGCCACAAATTATCGTCTGCGGACATAAGAGTTCAAATTTAAATATCCGACCAATAGTGATTTTTTCTAGCGCATATCGTCTGTACCTGTCTCAAAAATTTCATTTCACCCTCGTATAATTGAATAGAAATGTTAAGTTTCAGTTTAATTGTTTAATCTGTATTTTTCATTAAACAAAGATCTTTTTGTATTTATAGGGACTGCTTATCTAGTTCAGTAATTTATGCTGATGGTGCTTTGGTGAAGTGCCCTTATCGTGATGAATTCTATTCTTGTGGAAGTCATTTGCAGCAGCGAGAAATTAAAGCTGTAAGTATGATTAATGGGATTAAAATCTGGTGACTTTTCATATTGTATTGGAAAATACATGAACCTCTCCAGAATCTTATAACTTTAACTTTTATTGAATGCCTAGTATTAGCCCTTTACAGACAGCAGATGCGCCTGTGCATTGCAAAACTGCGTTCAAAGAAGTTGCTTATTCATTCGTGTTGAGAAGATATTTATCTTAAAGGACAAGTGACACAAAAGAGAGTTTTCAGATAGAACATTTTTATTTGACTACTAGATAGTGCTAAATGTCCATTCTAACATTTTCAATGTATTTTGCCAGTACTTGACCTGATCTTGGTATATATGGGGGCCCAATGAATCATCACTTCACTTAGAGTAGTGAAATGTAGTTTTATAATATAAACAAACATCATTTCTCACATACCCTGCTATGTTATAATTGAGTATAAGTTCTTGTTTTAATTTTAGTATAATGATTGCATTGGTGAATTATTGGAATGTAAGAGAGTATTTTCTTTCAAGTTTGGGTTTTAGAGGGATGTGCAGTAGTGAATTTATTAGGTTATTTCATATAAGAAAACAGCTGGGTCAAGATGTTTTCTGTTTTTTTTTTAAATTTATTTATTTATTACCCAGGCTGTCCTGGGAAGAATATAATACTCACGTAGTAACCGGACAGTACTGAAATTAATGCAGATAGTGAAGATTTGTGGAACTTTGGTATTTCTAATGAACGCACTGACAGTTTATATGAATGCAGAGATTGCAATGTTGGCCTGTGCGTGGTTCCATGTTTTGAAGTATATCATACATAATAGGCGAATTAGTGAAAATAGTGTAAAAAAATTGTACATAATCTCTATTAGCTATTTCTGTTTTTTTTTTTTTTTTTTTTTAGTACAACCATTCAGATATTTTTCCTGCGTAACATTTAACTATTTTGATCAAGTTAAGCAATCATTTTTAATCATTTAAATTTTTAATGCTTCTTTAAAAATTAATTTATGTGGAACATATACATTAAAAAGTAAAAAAGTATTTCCTTTATTCCTGAAAAAAGTAGAATGCTGTCTTGAATGGCTGGTTTTTAGTAAATTTTTTTTTGAAGTTAAGGTTAGTGGCTTAGTGCAAAAAATGCGCCATCTTTGTGAACAGTTTAAAAGCAAAATACTTCTTCCTTTGGGCCATAGTAGTACTGGAATGTCACTGTCTGCAAAAGGTTAAGACTTACCAAAGACAGAGAAACTAATACTTATAGAAGTAAGTTGCATCTTGTTTTAATAAGTTTTATTTTGTTTAAATACGTATAGCTCTTAGCATCAAAAATAGTCGTTACTACTTTAGTAAATGCACAGATGGGAATACAGTCATGTTCCCATATCCACGTTTTCAGTTATCTGTGGTTTGGCGTGGCTTAAAATTTTTTTTAAAAATAAAGAAAATGTCGCGAACGTTTTGGTATACTCGACAGAGAAGACAAAGTTTTGAAATCAAACACATTTATTAAACATGAAATAACAAGGCAGTTGATCGAAAACAGTGGAGTACAAGCATTTCTCGCAATAACTCAGAGTTACACTCGGTAGGGTGACCATTAAGAACACCCCTGGAGGAAGAGGAACCAAGAGAATACACATATTTTCTGATACATAAAATAAACACAATATTCCTCATATTATACTTGACATTTATATATCACATTTGTATACTTTGAACATATACGACATTTTCATATAACATCATCAATGACTTGATACTCACGAGGATTTGACAATTAACACTCTATTCGTTAGGTGGAAGACTAAATATATATAAAACTTTACCTCGTCTCTTTTAAATATAACATTTACAATTCTGTACCATGGGAAAGGATATCAGGATGGACTCTCGGCATAAACTCATCGAGATTCTTGCGCAGAACAAAATCCATAATGGTCGGGAAACTTGACTACACAACATCATGCTGGCGGAATTCGACATCTTGGTTGGTTACGGAGATTGGTTGATTCGTACCTTAGGACACAAGGAGGAGTCAGGCAAATACAAATCGCTATAAAATGAGCTTTCCCTCTAGCCCTATTAGCGATTCAAGCCGACCAGTGAAAGAACCATTTTCTCCTTTCACAAGACTCATTATTCCATTACTACCAGGCTGATTCATTTAAAAACACGAGTGACTCATCTCTGAACCGAGCCAAACGACTCTACGCACAACTTGTCGAACTATGTTACATATTTTAATCACATCCTTCCACTTTCAAAATTAATCCACCTTTTCTTAAAATTCGCGATCATACGCGAAT
The DNA here is from genome assembly GCA_951213105.1 of Amaurobius ferox. Classification (NCBI taxonomy): domain Eukaryota; kingdom Metazoa; phylum Arthropoda; class Arachnida; order Araneae; family Amaurobiidae; genus Amaurobius; species Amaurobius ferox. The sequence continues at coordinate 133,542,443 of OX578149.1, read as the reverse complement.
CAAACACACACGTCTACATTTCTCCACCACTCCTTCCACTCTGCTTCCAAAATCCTTTTTCAAACGCGCGCGTGCGCACAACCTGCAAGTTCCCAACTAGCGACTGAGAAGCGAAAATACAAAACTATTACTATTTTTCTGGAACATAAACACTTTTGCGATTTTAGAGTTCACTTCCCTTAAAAGTCAATGTAATTGAAAACATGTAGAAAAGACATTTACATTTCGAAATTGACACTTTCAATCACACAGAAATAAAACAATACTTTAATATACAATTTTAACACAGAGGTGTGAAAGCCTTATCACACTCCTTCGGGGCCCGGGAGAAAAATTTCCTGCAAAGCGGGGAATTTTTCCACATAATACTAGGAAAATACCTGCATTAAGTTCCCAATGACATATGTTCCATTGAGAGGAATTTAGTGTAAATTTTGAGCGATGTACATGTACATCAAAGAAAAAAAAAAAAAACAAGATCATGACCAGCATAATAACCAAAATCCAAGAGTGGCCTAAAGTTTGACTCGTGAGTCAAAAAAAAAAATATAAGTCTCAATACAAGCATAGACCTTTACAAGACAACACCAAATTAACAAGACACAAATGATGAAATTGCCCCTTTTAAAATTTAAACACTAATACATTTTCTGGTGAGTACCACAGAGACATGAAAATTTAATTTACTCAACTCACAAAAAGTTTAACTAAACAAAAAGTTTTCTTTCTTCAAAAATTTTACAATTAAAATTCTATAAATTTACTTTTCACAGAAATCAATTTATTAACTATTATCCAACCTTGCCAACAAATTACTTTAAAGGACATTAAAAAAAATTACTAATTTAGAAAATGAGACAAATTTTCAAACCAGGAATGTTGATCAGGCACCCAGGCAAGAAACAAGTCCATTAGAAAGTTGCAAACCTAGAGGTGGCGGTACCCCCAACCAATAAGTCAACAAACACCAAATGACAAAAAAAATTTCTAAAATTTACTAGACCTTTAAATTAAAAAAAAATCATTCACACATTCATAAAATAAAACAGAGATAAAAATTATCAGTTATCCTTAAAAATCCTTACCAAAACTCTAATCCATCAAGTACTTAATTATCTTAAAATTACTTTAAAACATTACTGCTTATCATTAAAGTAAAGCAAAAAAAAATTTATTATTTAAGTATTTAGAATTTTAAAACACTACTTCAACCTGATTAACATGGCACTCACATTCAGAAAGCTGCACTGGCACAGAACTTGCAGTACAGAACATTCAGCTGACTGACACATAAAGCAAATTACACAGAAGTTCAGAAATATTGGATCCATTTTAACATAGCATACAGTTTTGCAAAACATTTTGTGAAACAATTGAAAATATAATATTATGAAACACAACTGTCTATCTCACAACAATATCAGTCTTTTTTTGAAAATGTGAGAATTTCATAATTCAAACATTTTACTTTACTTTTGAGCCAATTGCTCTCTTGACATATTGCCTTAATTGACAAGTAACTTTAATGAATAAATTGGCCTCTTGGGCGCAAGTCATACTTGTGTGAATTAGGAACATTTTGAGTTTTAACCCTATTTTGATGGTTTAGAAAATATCTACTTTTAAATTGTCTTGTTTCTTGAGTTGAAGAATTATCAATGTTATCATTATATGTGCTAGAAATCAATTCACTACGTCTAGGAGGTAAAGGAGTTAATCTATTAACGTGGACCAATTGCTGATTACATGGATTGTTTTTGTGTTGAATGACAAAGTTAACTTCAGTTGTTTGCTTGATAACTTCAAAAGGACCATGATTTAAAGAACTGAGTTTTTTTGATTGGCCTGGCCGAATATGAGGTGTGTAAAGATAGACCAAGTCACCAACTTTAATCTTAGGCATTTTAGCAGATTTATGTTGTTGAAGTTGTTGTGATTCCTGAGCTTCCTCAAGGTTTTTCTTAACAGTTACAAAGGTCTTTTTTAAGCGAACCTGTAAGTCATCTGAATAATCATGAGTAGATTTGTAAACTGGATATTTTACACCTGTTAAAAGAGCATCAGGTAGCACAGGGTCTCGACCAAAGACAAGATGTGCTGGGGACTCGCCTGTTGAGGCATGGACTGACGTTCTATGAGCCATTAAAGCAAATTGAATCATCCGATCCCAATCGCCCTTATCAGAATAGACCAGATTCTTTAAGGATCTAACTAACGTACCGTTCAGTCTTTCGACTAGCCCGTCTGACTGGGGATGGTACGCTGAAGTATTATGTTTTTTTATGCCTAATTTCTTGTATAGATTGTTGGCAGCTTCAGAAATGAAGTTACTACCTTGATCCGTAATTAAGTGAGCAGGAATTCCATGAATACTTATAAATCTCTCTAAACAAGCGAGAATATCCTCAGTTTTAACTGTAGCAAGTGGATAAGCCTCTGGCCATCTAGTGAAGTAATCTGTAATGACAAGAATGTACTTCATCCCAGAATTCGAGATAGGTAGTGGGCCGACTACATCCATAGCCACACGTTCAAAAGGATAAGTTGTAATAGGAAATTTCTGTATTGGAGCCTTGTTGTTACGAAAACCTCTGTTTTTTACACAAGTTGTGCACGACTTCACATAATTTTCAGTCTGAGCATGCATGTCTGGCCAATAATAGTTAACTGAAATTTTTGCCAGAGTTCTTTGAAAACCACAATGTGCAGCAACAGGAGAATCATGGCAAAGCCATAGAATTTCTGAGACTAAGTCTTGAGGAATAACTACTCTCTCATTATATTGCTGTCTCTGCTTTGGATTTTTGTGTATGCAATGTAACATATCATTTTTCATGAAAAATGAAAGTTTTTGTGGGTATGGTTTTACACCTTTTTCCAGAAGATTTTTGATTTTTATACATCTAGGATCTTTCAATTGACCAATAGCTATCCTAGTTACCAGAGAAGCTTCCACAGTAGTCTGTACTTGATCTTGAGAATTTTCAACGATTGCATTTATGTTTTCACTACTATCATTATTCTGTACCACTACTCTTCCAGAAATTTTCGTAGGGACAGATTCTACAATACTTTTAGGAACAGTTTGTTTCTGAGTGTTTTTAGATTTCTTTGAAGAAGACTCATCAATACATCTCGAAAAATAGTCAGCTACAACATTATGTTTCCCCGGTTTATGAATGATTTCATAATCAAAAGCCTGCAATGAAACGATCCAGCGAGCTATGCGCGAAGTAGGATCTCTTAATTTGAAAATGAACGATAAGGATGCTTGATCACAGTAAATTTTGAAATGTTTGCCTAAGAGATAGTGCTTAAATTGCTGGGTAGCCCAAACCACAGCCAAAGCTTCTTTCTCGACTACACTGTAATTCACTTCAGCACCTTGTAATTTTCGACTAGCAAAGGAAACTGGGTGAGATAACCCATTTTCATCCAATTGCGAAAGAACTGATCCCAAAGCGTAATTAGAGGCATCTGTATGCAAAGTAAAGGGCAAATTAAAATTTGGTAATTTTAAAATTGGTTCTTGAATAAGCTTGTTCTTAAGTATTTCAAAAGCTTCCTGAGCCTTCTGACTCCACACAAACTTTTTCTGCTTTGATTTTAAAAGATTAGTTAGTGGAAGAGTAATCTTTGCATAATCTGGTACAAACTTCCTATAAAAGCCTGTCAAACCCAAAAATTGTCTGATATTCTTGACACAGGTGGGTACTTTAAATTTTTGCACTAAATCAATGTTATGAGGGTCTGGCTGAACTTTTCCCTCAGACACTCTGAAACCTAAGTACTTTATTGTCTTTCTGAAAAAGAAGCATTTTGATGGCTTTAACCTAAGACCATGTTGAGATAATTTAATAAAAACTTCTTCTAATTTCATCATGTGTTCTTCAAAAGTTTTTGATGAGATGATAACATCATCTATGTATATTCCTGATAACCCTGCCAGTACAAGAGACATTAATCTCTGAAAAGACGCTGGTGCGTTTTTTAGACCAAAAGGGGTCCTACACCATTCGTAGTGACCGGTGGGCGTGGAAAAAGCTGTTTTGTGTGAATCCTGTGGATTCAAATGCAATTGGTAGAATCCTGAAGTTAAGTCCAAAGTTGAGAAAAATGTAGCACCTGCTAAATTATCAATCAATTCACTAATGTTAGGAATTGGAAAATTTTCTGTAATAGTAAGTTTGTTTAACTTGCGAAAATCACAACATAATCTATAAGAACCATCCGGTTTCCTTACAAACAGTACTGGCGTATTGTAAGGTGAAAAACTAGGTTTAATTATTTTAGCTTCTAATAATTCTGTGACTTGTCTATTGAGTTCCCCTTGTAAATGATGTGGAACTTTGTATGGTTTCTGATAAACAGGAACAGATGTTTCCAAATTTATCTCATGTAATATGGTTTTACAACCAGACAACTCAGCAACATTCTTTGCAAAAACTTGTCTATATTTATTCAACAAAGTTGATAATTTATGTTTTTGATCTTTTTGGAGATGACTCAGGTCAAAATCTCCTCCCCAACTTTCAAAAGGCTCCAAAGGTTCACTGGAGTCCAACTCTCCCTCACTCACTACATTAACTTCAACCTCCTCAGACACCTGAATTTCCTGAACATGAGCCACTTTTCTACCCTTATTCAAATGATAAGGTTTTTCCTCTGGGTTAGCAACACGAACCCAAATAATTCCATCCTTAGGAGCTCTATATACAGCTCTAGCAATGAAGATGTGGTCATTTTTCTCTGATTCCAGAAGCAAGGTGGAATTTTCCGGAAACCCTTCTGAAAGTTTGATTTTAATAAATGATTCAGATAAAGGAGGAATTATACATTTTTGTGAATTTTTCACAATAATTGGCTCTTTAATTTTTGTATTTAGAGTTTCTTTTACTCTACATAAGTTATTAACAGTTTTAATGTTTAAGTTCTTATGCTGTGCCACTTCTTCAGTACCACCTCTAACATGATTTTGCTTTTCCCCCATATGCAAAGTAACATTCTGTGCATTTACTACCAAATCTCTAAAAGATTTGCTTCCATTTTCCAAATCGTTAATATGTACCTCTTCACTACCCAAATGTGGCACTACATTATTTTCCGAAAAATTTCTGCTCACATACTCTTCCCGAATGACCTGAGACTCATTCACTACCGGTGCCAGATCTGCTTTGCATTTGGCACATGCATTCGTATGGAACTCTTTCGGTTTACAGTCCTCTACCACACGAACATTTTTTCCACTACTCATCTGCGAGTCAGGCACAGCAATACGCTTTGCGACACTACTTAGGTTTGAGTCTGCAATTTCCGACTCATTTGCCGGTTCATGATTTGAAATCGAAAGTAAATTATTCGTACATTGATAACCAACAAAAGGAATGGAAAAGTTTGAAAACTTAAAACAGAAGTGATTATAATCTATAATAGCATTATGTTTATGTAAAAACTTGTTACCAAGGATTACATTATATGAAATAGGAGCTGGTGATTTTAACACAAAAAATTCGGTAGGGAATCTTTCTTTTCCCAAATTTAGTGAAATAGTGGCTAAACATTCAACTTTAGTATCTTGTGAACTAAAGCTACGCAAAATTGTTGGTTTGTATGTTAGCAACATATGTGCAATGGGTACAGTATTTAAAGCTTCCTCATACACTAAATTAATTGAACTACCCGTATCAATCAATATTGACACTTCACTGCTCACTAATTTTCCTTTTATAATAGAAGAAGATGACAAAGAATTTGTAATATTATGACAAATATTATTTTCCTCAAAATGTGATGTTTGCCTATCAAAAGTTTTTCTATTATTATAATTGTGCATGGGATATCTACTCTGATTCCCAGAAGAATGATTTTTGGAATTTTGCAAAGATTTATATGACTCCTTATTTTTATAATTTTGCGTTCCTTGCTTTCTATACTTCCACTCATTTGCAGACATTTGCCCTCTGTGTCTTTCACCCTGGTGATACCTAGTTCCAGGACTGGTATAAATTTTCCTACATTTTATACCGTACGCATCTCTTTTTTGAAAAACCTTTTTCCAACACTGTTCTTGAACGTGACCTAATTTACCACATTTGTCACACTTTGGATGCGGTGAACGCTTTTCGTTAACTTTATCTGAATTAAACTTAAATTTTTCTATTTTACCCCTAAGAAATTCAATGTCCCTTTCCTGTTCTAACACTTTTCTTTTTAAATCTGACATACTTTCACTTTGATCTGGTGTGAGAACATATTTTTCTGGTGTGAGAACACCTTTTTTTGTAAGTACCGGATTAGTCAAGTACATAGCATTATTTTCATTTAAAATAGATTCCTCAAGAATTGCAAGTTTTCTAGCCGAATAAAAATCTCTAGGGTTTTGTGACAACACCAATCTTTTTAGTTCCGGATATAAACCATTAATAAATGAAGTTTTTAAAAGTGTTTGCCTGATTTTATTCTCACTTTCGGAATCTACATCTTCCGGAACAACCTTAAATGAAGCAGCTTCGATTCTCATCGAAAACTGTTTAACCGACTCATTTGGTCTCTGTGTAAAGTTCACGAGTGAAATTATGTTTTTAGTAACATTTTCGGTCACTTCAAAATGATCTTTCAAAATGTGAATAATTTCCTGCAAATTTTTACAATTTCTGTGCTTTGGATTCTCTTCAATCAATCTATTTGCTTCCCCCTCTAAATTCAATCTCAAACAAACTAATTTGTCACACTCACTCCAGTTTGCATGAGTGGCTACTAAATTTAACTTTTCCAAAAACCGTGACAACGAAAGCTCTGAATTTCCCGAGAATTTTGGAATATGATGTGCGAACTTAGGTGTGAAAATATGGAATGATTTTAACATGTTATCATTTACCGATGAAGCACTGTTTTGATTTGGCAAAGTGCCAGAAAAAGAATTCAGACATACCGGCGATTTATCTGATATAATTTCCTCATTAGATTTAGCTTTGTGGCTAACATTTTTAACTTTACTTCTAGAATTAACAGTATCCGACTCAGTAGCAATATCAAGCGACAAATTCAAGGAGGAATTTAATTTTTTACTTGAATTTTTACTCATCTTACCGACATTTACTTTTTTGTTTCTAGTAATTGGAGCCATTTTGCATAACAATCAAATATACTCGTATAGTTTAACACAATATGCAATTGCAATGTTCTTAAACAGTATTTACAATAAAACCAGTTTTTATCAAATCAAATGACATAAATATGCAAACAAATCAATTTTTTTTATCAAATGGCACATATCAAATTCCAAGAACACTCGTTTTTGGGAACACCGAAAGCAGAACATGGAACTCTGTTTACTTAAGAAAACACTCATTTTAGCACAACGGTAATTTTTAACCTTCAAAATTTCAATTCTTAAGAAAATTTTTAAAAATTTTAATTCTCTCAGCTCTTCCCCACTCACCGAGAAAAGTAACGGCACCAATTCTGTCGCGAACGTTTTGGTATACTCGACAGAGAAGACAAAGTTTTGAAATCAAACACATTTATTAAACATGAAATAACAAGGCAGTTGATCGAAAACAGTGGAGTACAAGCATTTCTCGCAATAACTCAGAGTTACACTCGGTAGGGTGACCATTAAGAACACCCCTGGAGGAAGAGGAACCAAGAGAATACACATATTTTCTGATACATAAAATAAACACAATATTCCTCATATTATACTTGACATTTATATATCACATTTGTATACTTTGAACATATACGACATTTTCATATAACATCATCAATGACTTGATACTCACGAGGATTTGACAATTAACACTCTATTCGTTAGGTGGAAGACTAAATATATATAAAACTTTACCTCGTCTCTTTTAAATATAACATTTACAATTCTGTACCATGGGAAAGGATATCAGGATGGACTCTCGGCATAAACTCATCGAGATTCTTGCGCAGAACAAAATCCATAATGGTCGGGAAACTTGACTACACAACATCATGCTGGCGGAATTCGACATCTTGGTTGGTTACGGAGATTGGTTGATTCGTACCTTAGGACACAAGGAGGAGTCAGGCAAATACAAATCGCTATAAAATGAGCTTTCCCTCTAGCCCTATTAGCGATTCAAGCCGACCAGTGAAAGAACCATTTTCTCCTTTCACAAGACTCATTATTCCATTACTACCAGGCTGATTCATTTAAAAACACGAGTGACTCATCTCTGAACCGAGCCAAACGACTCTACGCACAACTTGTCGAACTATGTTACATATTTTAATCACATCCTTCCACTTTCAAAATTAATCCACCTTTTCTTAAAATTCGCGATCATACGCGAATCAAACACACACGTCTACATTTCTCCACCACTCCTTCCACTCTGCTTCCAAAATCCTTTTTCAAACGCGCGCGTGCGCACAACCTGCAAGTTCCCAACTAGCGACTGAGAAGCGAAAATACAAAACTATTACTATTTTTCTGGAACATAAACACTTTTGCGATTTTAGAGTTCACTTCCCTTAAAAGTCAATATAATTGAAAACATGTAGAAAAGACATTTACATTTCGAAATTGACACTTTCAATCACACAGAAATAAAACAATACTTTAATATACAATTTTAACACAGAGGTGTGAAAGCCTTATCACAAAAATAAATAGTTCATTAGTTTCAAACCAAAACTGGGTATGTATTCTTTGAACAGAATAGCCAGCATATTTTTATGAATATTTTTTATTGCAGGTTATGTATGGATATGCTTGTAGGATATCTATTATAAAATATGTAACAATAACATATTTTTTCATTGCTCATACAGTGCTTTGATGGAAATAATTGCATTTTATTGATTTGGCATCCCTTAAAGCTACTTATGATACTATACAGTACAAGTGTGCTGTATTTTTTCATTGCTCTATCCTCTTTGAAGATTAGGCTAAAATGCCAGAATTCCTTACTTTCATACTTCCAAGAGAGAGAGAAAACATGTTCATGATAATGTCTTACTGTGCTTAATAATTTATCAATTAAACACACTACCATATTTATGTATGTTGCACAAATATCATGTTATATAATAACATTTGGTATTATCCATGGGTTCATGTAACCGTGGTATGGCTTGGAACGTATTACTTGTGGATATGTAACCACTACTGTATTTTCAACTTTATATCAAAGTTAATGGTGCATCTCAAGACATGTATAAAGTATTCTTCCATAGACTTTAGTGTGTAATCCTTTTGTACTAGCAATTTAACATATTTTCATATATTTTTATTGGGGCAATAGAATGGACATTATGGGGCTCCATTGATTTCTTAGCTTAAGGTCTCCAAGAATCATAATCAATCTGCAAGTGAGATCATTTTTGCTTTTGATAGATAATTTATAGTAAATTCACTCAAACTGCTGTCTTAAATAACCTAAAAATACAAATACTTTATTAGTAATAGCATAAACAGTTGATTAAATGCATTAATTGGTTTTGGAGGCGAAATACATCCTGCTTTGTCTTAATCTTAAAGGAGATTGTTTTGTTTTTGCTTCTGAAACCAATTGATACATTTAATCACCTGTATTTGTATTTTCAAACAGTGTTATGTTTGTTATAGTAAGTGATTTTCCAATAAATAGTATGTACTCATGGCATATGACATCCTAAAATAAAGTGGATGAGTGTAATTAAAGATCACATACATGTGCAGTAATTACTGTTTATATTTGTATTAGTTCCTATAGTTTCTCAAATTAATCATTTAACTTTCAGCTTGTTTCCGAAGATGTGTATGAAAAATATCTACAGCGCAGCATAATCACCGCTGAAGGACTTGCAGAGAGAAGTTTCCATTGTAAAACTCCAAATTGTCCTGGATGGTGCATTTATGATAATGCGATCAATATATTTAAATGTCCAGTTTGTTTCCACTACAATTGTTTGAACTGTCAAGCTATTCATGAGGGTTTGAATTGCCGTCAATATCAAGACAAACTAAAAGTGCAGCAGAAAGTGGATCAGGATGCGGAAAAGACATTGCAGTTTCTCAATGTAAGACTATCAGAAATTTCTTATTATACATATTGTTCTTAGTTATCAGATTATCTAAAATATCTTTTTAAATAGAAAAGTTAAAATTTAATTGCATTTATTATTATCAATGTTCTTTACAATAAATATAAAATTAAACTCATTATACTATAAACTCTTTACAATTAAGTATAAAACTAAATTGGCTCACCAATTCTATTAGCTTATGCAACTGAGGTCTTTACGAAGTGGTGGTCTTAATATTTTTATTTAATTTATGCAAATCACTCTATATTGTGAAATTGTTTACATGTTTGAAAGTTTTCTTTTGCTCTGTATTTACATCTAATAGTAAACCATTTTGAACTAAAATCTATATCCCTACCTAACCAGAAGCTAGCTAGTTTAATGCTGATGATAAAAATGTGTGTTACGGTAACCGGTATGGAAAAATAGTAGTTTGATTTTGTTGTTTATGAAAATAATATTTAATTTGTATTTATTAATTCTAATGAATTTATATGTGCATCAAATGTGTTGACTTATTTGTTACCAACTAAAAAAAATTAAACTTTATTAGCAACTTTTAAAATAAACAACTTTTAGATAAAAATACGTGTAAAAATATACTTTTCTGGTCACATTTTGATGTTGAGAATATATATTATAAACTGATACTATGTTCAATTGCTTAGATCTACTTGATATTTAAGCAATAAGCAGAATAAAAATAATTTATAAAAATAACATATCATTATAACAAAATTATACAAACCGTAGTCACAAATATTAGATTTCTGTTAAGTAGAATATTATTGATGATGATTCAAGTATACTTAAAAATATGAAATATTAGAAAATGTACCCATTATTGTCCAGGATTTAAGATTGAAACCTTTAATAAAAATTACACCAGATCACACAGCGAATTCTATAAAAAAAATATAAAAAAAATACGCCTGCTTAAAACAAAAAATAAGTAACAAAAAGCTTGTGAGGCACATGCAATTCAGGTATTTGACCATTGTTGGCTGAAGCTAAAATCTATAGCCTTTAAAATCAAGCTTTAGTATAATTATAAGTTGATATTCAGAATTATCAAACTAATATGTTTTTTGTTGCTTTTAGAACACCTCACATCAAGAAAATAAAACAGCACTATGGAAACAACACAGTTTAGAATGGGGAAAAAAAAGTTTTTTACCCGAGAAGTAAAATAAAAAAAAATGAATGTTTTCTCAGTGAATTTATCAGCAGAATTTTACCATTTTTTAGCACAATACTCATAATGATAATATGATACCAAATTTAAAAAAAAATGGACTGAAATCTTTTACATTCACAAAATTAAAAATCTGATAAATTAAATCCATTTTATTTCGAAATAGTTGTTTTTCTGTTTCAATAAAAAGTCTGCCATTTTATCAAAACACCTGCTTTCTCCAATATGTTGAAGACCGTCCGACTCATCCTGAGGACTTGAGCAACCAATTGGACGGCCGATTTTTTTCCCTCCAATATGTGTGATTTTGAAGCTGACATTTTCATGGATTTTTGACTTAAAATGTTCATAACTTTTAAACTAATTTGAATTTAAAAAAATTACTGAGCTGTATAGGAGACCTGAAGTACATCTATACAGAATTTTGCCACTGTCTGAAGATCTGATTTTCCACCACAGATGCTCAAACCACTTTTATTATGTAAGATTTATGTATGAAAAAGTTAAGTGGAGCTTCTCACTTCAGGCATGTTATTTCATTTTGAATTAATATTATTTTGTCTTTAATAGAAAATGATTGAGAATGGTAAGGCTCTGAAGTGCCCCAAGTGCGATTTGATTCTGATGAAAAAGTGGGGATGTGACTGGTTAAAATGTTCCATATGCCAAACTGAAATATGCTGGATTACAAAAGGACCACGTTGGGGACCTGGGGTATGATTTTTTTTTCAATATACATTACTACTGATGAGCCTGACAAGGATAGTGGCCAACTATTCTGAAACAATTGAGTTATAACTTTATTTTGTTTTTATTTTTTTTATTTTGTCTAGTGGCCGAAAGATAAGCATTGTGACAACTAACCAGTGAAACAACTACCCCTCTCTGCCCTGTATGCAGACAAATTGATTTATCATACAATTTGTTACTTCGAATTTTTATAAGATTCTCAAAAAGTAAAAATAATATCTTAAAAGCCTCATTGAAAAAATGCATTTATTTTCAGTAACATTTACAGATAATAATAAAGTAACATTGATTCACAGAAATTAATTTCTACACATTATTATTAATCATGTAATGCATAGGCTGAGCATCAGTGCAAATTCTATTTAATTTACTGAAGGAATTTCAACTTCAGACGTTATAAAAGACTTGTGAATTCTTAAACCAACCTAATGGCCCTCTGAAATTGATTTTGAATTTGGAAAAAATGAAATAGAATCTATTAGTAAACATTTTGATTTTTCTTTCACAAAATGTTTGAATGTCTATAGGAATTATTTAGCTAATGGTTGTCATAGTGTGCTCACAGATTTGGAACATTTAAAAACTTTTTTAAAAATTTAGCTTGCAGTTTTTCAGAATGTAAGTGTGGCTTCAGCAGTATGATATTAATATTAACCGAGAAAGTATTTTTTTACATGTGGCAAGTTTATTGTTTATTGAACTACAAGGTCCACCATAAGAATTACAGAATTCAAACTTTTATGCCCAAACTTAGTTGCGTCATTCTGCTGTTAGCCAACAAACAAACAGGGCAGTCAGTTACTCAGGAATACATAATCATTCCTATATGGAAATTTCTATGATTCTTCTGAATAGTATTTTTTAAAATATTATTTTGTGAGTTTTTGTTTTCCTGTTTTATTTTTGTGATTTTTTTTAGTTTATTGTCCGTTTTTTACTTTCCGATTCTTATTTAATAACTATAAATAAATACTTAACAAATATTCTAATTTTTGATTTATTTATTGATTTATTTATCAAATGAAAAAAGCATAGGTAAATATTTGAAGTTTATCGACATGTGTTCTGGTATTAATATATATATATATATATATATATATATATATATATATATATATATATTTTTGCAATACACCACTGCCATCTCCTAATGAAACACAATCATTTATGACTCCCTAACAAGACGAATTTGTTCCACAAATGGTGAAATTCACTATATTTTGAAACACCAATATTATATTAATAATTCCCCAAAAGCAACAGGGATTATCAGAAAAAAAAAATGGTGGTGGCTTCAGTTCGATGGAGCCAAAATGGTTTTGTCTGAATAACATTTTGTAAAGTAAAACTCAACTTTTTAATTATCAAAAAAGAAATCTATCCAATATCTTATTATATACACTTATAGGGCTTTTAAAGAGCTACAAATTCTTGCGTATTGATTTTAGCTATCACTTTTAGTTTTCAAGATATAAACTATTTGAACTTGAAAAACATAAAATTTCCATGCTTCAACTTGGCAAGATAATTACTTTAAAACTATAAGAACTTTTTTTAAAAAATAAATATAGATTTAAAAACTATATTTTTTCTTTTTTTAGAAACTACATATTTTTGTTGTTGTAGGGTTTTCAAAGATCTACACATTCTTGCTTATTGTTCAAAGCTAGCTCTTTTAGTTTTTGAGATATAAGTATTACAAACTTGAAAAGTGGAAACTTTTCAATCTTTGACTTGACAAGAGGATTACTAAAAGAGATAGCTTCTATAATCTATATTTTAAAGTAATAAATATAAATTTTAATATTAAATTTTTTATTACACATTTTTGCCATTTACTATTTATACATATCTTTTATGCTGTATATTTCGAAGAAAAAAACAGTCACTCTCAGAGTTATCTAAGTTCTATCTAGTTTTTTCTAAAAGAAAGTTCAAAATATTGAAATTTTTTTTTATATTCATAGTATGGACTCTATTTCCGACAAAACAAGAAAAATTATTTACATTTTTGTCTGTTTGGTTTGGGGGTATAATTGTCCAAAGTGTTTATATTTTTTGTAACACTCCATTTTCCACCAGAGAAACCCCAACAATAGATGTTATTACCATCAAAAAACATAATTTTCAAAGATATGAATTATCATAAATTTGGTAACATTTTCAAAAAGTTGCCAAATTGACAATATTGTGTTAAATTTGTCCTTAAATCTATTGTCAAGCATGATATACAGAGAGAAGGCCTTTATTGTACAATATAATCTAATTTATTACTATGCAATTTTTAACAATTTACAACATAGTTGAAAAGTGTTTGACTTTGTTCATTCTGTCTGTCTGTCTGTTCGCACAATAACTGCCATAAAAATGACTTTATCAAAATGAAATTTTAGTATGTTGTTGAAACTCTGTATGGGACATATGGGAATATAAATGAATAATATCACCCAATTAGTTTTGGACTGAACCCGGGTTGAAAAAATGAAATACATTGAAAATGTTTGAAAAATTAAGTCCCATAGGGGAACCTAATTTTTTAAACCTAAGTCCCATAGGGGGACCTAATTTTTGAAACATTTTTTAAGTGAATTTAAAATTCACTAACTGCTTCGAAAGTTTTAAGAAATATTCAAATTATCCCATAAAAATCTGAAAAAAATTTCAGTAAAATATATTTGGTAGTTTTTTAAATAAAAATTAAAATGATGATTACACCCATATTATATGAAGAGATCACATGACACACTTCAAAATAAAATATGGCATCCATCTTGTGTCAAAATCGTGATTTTTAAAGTTCTTTTTAATTTATATTTAGTGTTGTATCCATCCTAAAACCGCTTTATTTTTGCATAATTTCTGTGCATCTATATTCTGAAACAACGCAATTACAATATATTTGAGTTTAATTGATCAATGCCATCCATCTTGTCAAAAATCCAGACTACTCGACTGGGAGACAGCTGTGAGGACCTGATCTACCTCTCGGCCCACAGGTTTGATTCCCCACGACTGAGGGTCATCTACAGACGACCAGGCTGAGGTCCAAAGAAAACGGCGTACATGTGATGTCTATGCTGGAAGCTTAGTATAGACACAAAAACTATGACAGGCAGAGCTGGCCCTTGGCCACACACACCCCACTCCAGAGAACAGCAGCATAGAAGAAAGGCTCTTAGGCAGCCCTAGGGAACTTCCCTGAGATGGGGCGGCCAAGGGCAAAAATATATAACACCGGAGACCCCAGCACCACACAGGGGCTGGAGCACCAAGACGTCAGAGAAATGGCGGAAGCGATCTCAATTCAATTGCAGTGGCTGATCTAAAAGGCTGAGACATACCAACGTATGGAAGACAGTGTAAGATTTGATTATTTTAGCAGAGGATTCCAACTTTCTACCCTTCGGTAGTTATGCAGAGGCAGCATACAACTTAAAGAGGCGCTGTCGTAACCCGGACTTATACCTGTACTGCCAGGTTAGCTAAACCTAGGAAAAGAAGAGAGAATAGACAAGAAGGGCTGGGAGAAGAGAAGAGGAGGGAGGCTCGCAGAGGAGAATAAGCCAGAGAAAGTAGGACAGCTAAGGGCTGGGCAACAAGAGGAACAGTTAGAGGCTGGGGAGGAAAGGGAAAGCAAGGGAGGAGTAAAAACTGAGATGGAAGAATATGAGTAGAAAAACTAACTACAAAGCCATGGCCGATACCTGTTAAGGTAGAGGGGCCGCAAAGGCGACAGAAGGTGAAAGAAAAAGGGAGGGCTAAAGCTAAAGACAACTACATCTATTGTACCAACTAGAATACAGGCTAATACATAAAAAACTAACCTAATACAGAGACTAAGCTTAAAGAAATGAAAGAAGGCGCACGCAAAAACAGGCACTTACCAAGAGGGCACAATCTGAAAAGGAAAATAGCTAAATGAGGACAAAGGGTCGCGGCGTATCTACGGCCAACTGCGACCCACATAGCGCGAAAAAGGGATGCAGGAAACTCTTGCTTGGTGCTTCAGAGGAACCGGGAAGACTGTGGAGGCTTGAACCTGAAAAAGAGGGGAAGAAACATGCTGCATTTAGAAAAGAAAACCATACTACTAAAAAGACCCAGAGACTTACTTGGGGAGGACGACTGAAGATGCTAAAAGGAAGATGTTTCAGGCTGAAAGGGAAATTTAATGTTAGAGGCTGAAAAGGAATTATGATTAGACAGGTTAGAGGAACCAATGACGGACACTCCAAAAGAGAATGCTGAGACAGTACCTCAACTACGCGTTGTACACAAAAAGTAGCGAGGGGCTGAGACAGTACCTCAGCAGCACGATTACACCAGCTTCAGGAGAAGCAGCTGAAGGCAGCGAGGGCAGACCCTCACAGACGAGGAAACCAGCTCCTATATGGAGACAACATAGACAAAGACAGGGACCGAGCCCTTAGGTGACCTAAAAGGAAAGTAAGATAAGCCACAACTATGTGGACGGACACCTATTTTATATAAAAAACCTGGGACAGTCCCCCAGATAAATACCAAAAAGAAACAAGTGGAAGTTCGCCAGAAAAAGAAGGGAAAAGGAGTGACAACGAGAGATAAGAAGAAGAGGAGAGAGAGAAGAAAAGGAAGATCCTACAGGGTAGGAAGCCTCTGGGGGGGTAATGATCCTCCAGAGGTGGAGTGCCGGTCCAGGGTAGAGGCTCTCTCCGAATCCTGGTGGGAACAACCTTCCACCGATTCCCATCCTCATCCTCCCGTCAGACTACTCGACTGGCCCTAGGGCTTATAGTAGCAGTTTGAGTGGCTGGGAACGGACCATCCATTTGTGATTTTTAAAGTTCTTTTTAATTTATATTTATAGTTGTATGTGTCCTAAAACTGCTTTATTTTTGCTTAATTTCTGTGCAACAACACAATTACAATATATTTGAGTTTAAATGATCATCAAACTTTGATTATTTCTACAACGAAGCCTAATTTTCACTTATGGAGAATGTAAACACATAAAGATATAAGATGAGTGGTATAAGAATTGTTGAATTTCTTTAACACAAAATTATTTACCTCTTTGAGTCTGAAATATAGACGATATGAATGAAACATTCATTGATTTTACGTAGAGAACAGACTATTTTATAGCAGACTTTTTCGATGAAGTTTTAATCATAGAGTTAAGTTGCGTTTACCTCCATGGTTTAAATTTTTAAATAAAATAAATTATTTTAGTATTGTGATAAATGAAAGAAATGGGATAAAAGTGTATGAATGTAATATTTACAGCTTCTACATAGAGAGCCAGATGACTTATATTTCAATGATGTCATATGAATAAAGTTAATTTTTTTCAATGAAGTTTTAAGTTTTCAAATATAATAAATTAATGTAGTATTGTGATAATTTTAAAAATATTACTGCTGAATGTATCTCATTTTAGAGATGTTTAAATAAAATTGCATTGCAGTTGGAAAGTGTTTCATAATCAATGCTTTATGCATGATTGATTTTCCTTGATTTTTCTAAAATAGAGTTACTCTTCACCATTTTTATACATATTTCACCATTCTTAACTAGAGTGAAAGAAATTAAAAGACAGTAAAACAATTCATTGCTACAGTTGATTCTATTTTTACTGTGTAACTTATCTATTCTTGTCCTGAAGATAGAAGCTTGTTTTGCTTTTAAAGCTAGTTGACTCCATTACTTTTTACCAATGCTCTTTTATAACTATTTTTGCATATTATTGAAGAAACTACTTGTATATTATATATATATATATTTACACACTTTCCTTATTTAACATCTATTTTTGTATATATTTTATATATTGTCTAATCAAATTTCAGGGTCAAGGAGATACAAGTGGTGGCTGTAGGTGTGGGGTGAATGGTGTCAAATGTCACCCGTCATGCACATACTGTCATTAGATTGAGGTAAGAATAGGATTTCTCTATAAGTATGCAATTTTCTATTTTTTTTTCTACATTTGGTGTATTTTTTTAAAAGGTTTTATTTAACTTATTATGACCACTGTCTGTTTTCATATTTTTGATGGCATTTTTAACATACCTGCCTATGTCCTAGAGAGCTGGAATTCAGTACACAGCTTAGTCTAGTAGAAATTTTTAATCTATTAAAATTTGGCAGATCCTCAAAAGATTGAACAGCATTTTTTTTTCATAAAATGGCCCAAAAAATTCCCATTGTTATAAGATAGTTAAAAAAGAGTCCTATATTCAGCTTTATATATCTCTCTCTGTATATATATATATAGAAGAGAAAATTTTTAACATGTGATAAATAAAAGTTAAACATTGCTAAGTTTCTGTAATCATATAAATTGAGCTCAATTGTTTTTTGGGCTTTGTCATAGAACTAAAATGAATTTTTAATTGGAGTTCCCATTTTTCAGATATACTCTATAACAAAAAATCAGCGCACCAAGAAGGAGTTGTCCGATTGTGATAAAAATTGGCGGATGTGAAGAACATACATAGAAAAAGAAATGATTAAAATTTTAGAACAATTTAATGATTTAGAGTTTGACAAAGGGAGGGAGTCAATATGGTGTTAGTCCACCTCTGGCCTGGATGCAAGATGTCATCCGGTGTGGCATAGACTGATAAAGTTCATGGATGGTGTCCTGCAGAAAGTCTTGCCAAATTGTCTCCAACTGTCAGGCTAAATCATCAACATTCCGGGATGGTTACAATCGCCTTCCCATAACGTCCCAAATGTGCTCTGTGGGAGAGAGATCAGGAGACCTAGCTGGCCAAGAAATTGTTGGACAAGCTTAAAGACAATTCATAGCAACACATGCCATGTGCGGCCGGGCATTATCTTGTTGAAAAGTAAGTCTGGGGTGTCACAAAAGGAACGGTAACACAACTGGTTGTAGAATGTTGTCTAGGTACTGCTATGCTGTCAGTGTGCCAGAAATGACTACTAAAGACATAAGATATCCACAGTCAAAATGCAACAGAAATTGTGACCACAAATTCAGAATTGCTCCTTATATACACCTGCTGAATGTGCAGTTCCGATGCACTGGAGCTCCCACTATTTATTCATTGGACACCAAATTTTATTCATTTGCATGTTCGCTCAAAATGTCTTTGCATACAAAATTTCATTACAATCTGACAACTCCTTCTTGGTGCATCTATGTTTTTGTCATAGAGTGTATTTCTTATGATTTGCCTCCATTGAAACTGATCATAGTGAGTTATGAATAAAAGCTTTACAGGTGTATAAGAATATGCATTAGTATTTTAAGCTTTTAGAGATTAAGTTTCATCTTATATTTTAACTAGCCATTTTGACCTGCATATTTGAAATAGCTAATGGTTATTAAATGTGACACCTATCCCCTTAATAAAAGTTGTTGATAACTTTTCTGAATATCAAAATCTCTTTCAGACTTAAGCAGAAAAATAGCACTCATTTTATCATTCTGTTAACATGTTAAATGGGAAAATATATTTAATCTTATTTCTGTATTCAACAAATTGAATTAATTATTTAATTTTTCTGACTGGTAGCAAAAGGATATCAAATTGTGTTTTTATTATATTTGAGAAGATAAGTGGTGCAAGCTTTTTGAAAATCCCTTTTCAGTGTCACCTCTAATTCGAATTTTTGAAATTTTCCA
This sequence comes from Amaurobius ferox, assembly GCA_951213105.1. Taxonomy (NCBI): domain Eukaryota; kingdom Metazoa; phylum Arthropoda; class Arachnida; order Araneae; family Amaurobiidae; genus Amaurobius; species Amaurobius ferox. The sequence continues at coordinate 133,522,824 of OX578149.1, read as the reverse complement.
TTTGTTCATTGATCTGGAAGTTGAGACAGATCAAATGAGACCAAAACCAAGCTTGTAACTTGTGTGGATATGCTAAATAATTTTGATAAATTTTTTATATCCCATTGCATTGTCCCCTCTAATTCGGATTTTTAAAATATTATATTTTTCCATTAATCTGGAAGCTGAGATGGATCAAATGAAATCCAAACCAAGATTCTCACTAGAGAGGAAGTGCTTGATAATTAAGCAAAGTAGTTTTGAATTTTATATTATCCCTTTCGTCACCCCTAATTCAAAAATTTCAAAATATTAGATTTTTCCTGTTGACCTAGAAAAGAAATGAATAAAATGAGACCAAAACCGAGATTCTATCTAGATTGGAAATACTTGATAATTAAGCAAAGTAATTTTGAGTTTATTATTTCTTTATATCATCACCCACAATTTGAATTTTTGAAATATTAGATTCTTTCGTTGACCTGGAAGCTGAGATGAATAAAATGAGGTCAAAATCTGAGATTCAGGCTTGAGTGGAAATGCTCAATAATTTTGAAAATTGGTTTTGAGTGTTTTGATTATTTCTTTACACTGTTACCTCTAATTTGAATTTTTGAAATTTTGAATTTTTCACTTGGTTTTGAATCTGAGCATTGAATAACACAAAACCAATCTTCTCGCCATAGTAGAAGTGTTCGATAATTTTGATAGGTCACCCAATCAATCAGTTAGTCACTTCAGTGCTTATTATATAGATATCTGTATGTTTTTATCTTCAGCCAGATTAGAATCAATCAAAAATAATTGTTTACATATCTCATTTTTACATCTACATTGAAACTGCTATCTCACTATTAGGCCCGATGTGGTGATGGTTTTGGTGACATAGTAAGTTTCCAAATGTTGAAATATATATTTTTTTTTATCTATATATAGTGAGAAAGTTATTCACCTAAATGAATTTTCTAAATTTTGTAACATATAAAAGTTACTGTATAATTGTGCTTTTAATTTTTAATTTTAACCATTGGCCTAATTTTTTTATAAAGTTTGTAATTTTTTACAACATATTTTCTTGTAGTGACAACGTCTTTGACAGAATCACAACAATCATTTCCACACAAGTTGCAGAGTGAAAATCTGTTACTGTATAGGTTAAACATTTTTTCTTGTAATAACTTTTTTAACAGAATTACAACAATCATTTCCACACAAGTTACGGAGTGAAAATCTGCTACTGTTTAGGTTAAAATACCTGATGTTAAAAAATAGTTGCCAAGAACAAAATTTAAAAGAGTCAATCTTATAAAAAGTTGTAATATAATAATAACTAAATTTTATCATAAATGTTTGGCAAGGTTTCAGAAAATTATTCAGGATGCACATGAATAAGATAATTATGCAAAAGGTCATCTCCTAAAAATGTCATTATGTTTAGCAAGTTTTCTAAATGAGAGAAAATCCTACAGGGTTTGTCATATAAGGGGCTGTCTTAAATGAAAATTAAATATATTGTGTTAATCCCATTTAAATTACTTTTAATTATTTAAATGATAAAATCAATGTCATGGAATAAGTATTATGTTCCGGATGGGTCTGGGTCGTAATCCCGACAGCCGAAATCCCGACAAGCCAGAATCCCGACAGCCGAAATCCCGACATGCCAAAATCCCGACAAGGTCGAAATCCCGACAAGCCAAAATCCCGACAAGGTCGAAATCCCGACAAGCCAAAATCCCGACAGCCGAAACCCACTCTTGCACAGACTAATACAACACTAAGGCGGTCATCGCAGTGACGTCACAAGGGTTAGAATTTACTAATCAGCACCCCCCCCCCACACACACGCACATGCGCTGGACTCACGCTCCCTCTTGTCTCCATCCGCTTGCTACGACAATGGCCATATGCTATTTGAATATGCTATTTGAACGTAAGCAGAATGTGTAAGTGTTTTTTTTCTTTTTTAATAAAATGAATTTCCTAAATCTTATACCGACCTGTTATATCATTTTAATCTTTGTCATTTCAATTTGCCAAAATTTATTTCAGTAATGGCATAATTGTTATGATTTAGTGATTAAAACTATTAATTTGTAAAATGTAGAGACGTAAAAACGCCGATAATTTTGATCAAGCTATACATATAGGCGTAGAGAGCCATGTGCGTGAGTCCAGCGCATGTGCGTGGGGGGGGGGGGCTGATTAGTAAATTCTAACCCTAGTGACGTCACTGCGATGACCGCCTTAGTGTTGTATTGTGCAAGAGTGGGTTTCGGCTGTCGGGATTTTGGCTTGTCAGTATTTCGACCTTGTCGGGATTTTGGCTTGTCGGGATTTCGACCTTGTCGGGATTTTGACTTGTCGGGATTTTGACCCTGTCGGGATTCTGGCTTGTCGGGATTTCGGCTGTCGGGATTCTGGCTTGTCGGGATTTCGGCTGTCGGGATTATGTCCGGAACCGGTTCCGGATATGCTGTATGCATGAGGTGGAAAGTGAATTGCATATAGACCAAGGTAAATTAAAACTTACCATTAGTGACGACACGTGAAACTTCAAATCACTAAATCAACTAATTAAATGACAAATCTTAAAAACCAGATTTAAAGATCACTTTATTAAAAGCCATTCTACAGACGTACAACAAATAATTTCAAGCCAGAGCACCTTCGAACTCCTTCATGCTCTTCCTAAGTGGCGATAGAATCAGAACAGATGCCCACATACCCAAATACATTCCAATGTCATCAAGCAAAATTTGCATATTATGAAAATTGTCATCCATACAAAATTGTGAATCCATAAAACAGATTTAAAATTACAAAATTACAAATATCAAAGATAAACATTTAAAAAATTTTTTTAAAAAACATCAAATACTTTAGAACATTATTATAAATTAAAGTAACTGTGTAAAGGTTTAACATGCACGGCATCGAGAGCGAGTTGCCAGGCGTTTTAAGACCTGAACAGGGTCTAAATTACAAATAGAAGTACGATATAAATAAATAAAACAGGATTCGTAAAGTGAAATAGAGCTGGGTTATTACAGCTGAATAATCAAATGAAAATCAAATAAAATATCAATATATAAAATATCAGTTGAATATAAAATATCAGCTGAAATATCAAAAGAAAACAATTAACAAAAAGGGGGCGAAAATTATCTTTAGTCACTAATTGGGCAAGGGCTGTCGTTTGTTTACCATTTTTTATGTCTCTAGCATGTTTAGCCAAACTAATACCAATCGTACGTTTAGTACTACCGATATAAAATTTATAAACATTATCCTGAGAAAGAACGTGTACAACATATACCCCAACAAGACTTTTAAAGTTAACATTGTCCCTAACTTTATCAGTACAAATATGATTGAACATAGTAGTAACAGTTGAATGAGCAGGTTTAAAATTAAATTTGGTACAAAAATTGATAAGAGGACGAAAAATTTTAGGATTGTAAGGACAACTGGCTTTAAATGGTAAACATTCGGTGATGGGAATAAGACTAGAATTGGGTTGTAAAAACTTATGACGAATATTTGCAAAGATTATATAAGCAAACTCATAAGAGTAACCGGCATCCTGACCGAGTTTAAAAATTAAATCATTTTCAATGTTTAAAGATGTAATAGTGGAACTAACATTAAAGGCGCGATTAAAATATGCATTGGAGGAAGCCTTTTTACACGAAATGGGGTGAAAAGAATTAGCCGGAATGCCCGTGTTATTAAAAGTGGGTTTGCGAAAAACTGAAGTTTGAAAATTAAAAGAATTATGGGAAATAATAACATCTAAAAAACGTAAAGAACAGTTGGATTCATGTTCAACTGTAAAATTAATGGAGGGGTAAAAATTATTGACTAAATCTAGATGATTAAAGAGATCCTTTAAACTATGATCCCAAATAATAAACACATCATCAACATAAATTTGCTAAAGGATAGGTTTATGGGGTAAAAAAGACAAAACCTCATTCTCGAGTTCCTGCAAAACAGTTTCAGCAAAAATACCAGAAAGTGGGCTACCCATAGGGGCATCCGAATTTTGTAAATAAATATCGCCACGGAAACCAAAACTTACTGTTTACCATGTTTTCATAGAGAGCCAGCCCCTTATGCATTCAATTTCAACAAACTGTTTTGTACATATTTTCATGCTGTATTTGTTTATCGTAGCAAGCCATTGTAATTGGCAAGATACTGCTCTTTAAATAAAAGCAGTTTCAGCATTTTCCTCCTGAAATAGACTTGTGTTTATCTTTCTCAACACTACACAACTCATGCTATGCCTAATGATGTCATGACCAATTTTTTAGTTTTTCATCACTAGAATACAACCATTCTGCTATGGGCCAAGAAGGTTGTATAGCATAATTTAAAAATTAAATTACTATGTTATGCTAAGACATTTTACATTTCATTTCATAATAAATATACCCATTTCTTTAATATGAAATCTTATTTGAATAAATTAAATTCTAATCCTACTGTTACTGTTTATGAAATTTACATAAAAGTGTTTTGAGTGTTGTAAAAACTTAAAAAAAAATGAATATTAATTAAAGCACAGCAGCAAATGCACTGAAAGACCAGTTAATATAAGCTAATTATTTGTCCATGAAACAAAATTTGTGCCCTGGCTTATTTTTGTCATCTCTGATATTGTCCCTGATTCAGTATTTCCTCCCTAAAGTTATAAAATAGTGAATATGAGACCAGCGCCATGATTTTGCTATTAAAATTCTGTTAATATATCAACAATGTAATAGTTCAAAGCATTATTTTGCCAAATCTGATGGAGGCCCAAAACAAGCTTTTGTCCATTTATGTTAAGATGACTCTGCCTATACTCAGCGAACACTTCAGCACTGTGAAGGCTACAAGAGACATTTTACTCAGTTGCTGATGATTGGGTTGCCAAATCAAGCACCTGATGTGAATTTTGGCGACTGAGAATTATTGTAAAAGAAATTTTTCACTCACTCAGTATTCTGATATTTTCACTTCCGCAGTAGTACGATTGATTATATACATACTAAATATAATAGAATTACATTTGCTTAAGAATGTGATTATAAACTTGTGTGTGTACATATAAAATTAACATAAATTAATTGCTTCATAATGTTAAATGTAGATTCATGGAATTCATGTTAACCATATTTATTCATTACTTATAGTAATATGAAATTTTGTATATTGTTATCTTTTGTAGCACATTTTAGTTCTTTTGATTTTGAATCTTATTGGACTAGAATGGTCTGCGTGTGCCATATGGATGTAATAATTTTTGGAAAATATTTCGAGAGCAGGAGCAAATATAATGTCTAAATTTAGTATTTCGTTTTCTTTCGTGGTATATATTATTTTTGTGATGTTTTTGCTATTCAGCCATGGTGGTATATATTATTTTTGTGATGTTTTTGCTATTCAGCCATGGTTGTATATTCGTTTTCTTGTAGATGTCTTTGGAATGTTTTCAGAATGTACACTATGATAAGGAGCATTATCAAAAAGTTAAAATTTTAACTTTTTCAAAAACGATTGTGGTCTCCTTCATAGGTTTTCTGCACGATGATTTCTCGCAAAGACCAAGCCAATTAATTTTACCATCTAAATGAATGAATATAATATTCCATTTCCTATTATATGTAAAAAAATATTTAAATGTTACCTTAAATCTATTTTATTTAATCTTTATATTTGTTTTGCAGTTAAAATATTAAAAAAATCTAGTTTAAAAAGATTTTTTATCAACTTTTATGGCATATTATTACTTTCCCTGCGATACATGGTAATGTATAGGGAAAGTATTGGAATCATGCCGAAAATCGCAACTCGAGTTTTCGACGGATCTACACGTTTCGAGACCTCTAGAATACGAAAAAACTATTTTTAGCGTGACGTCTGTGTGTGTGTCTGTCTGTCTGTCTGTGTGTCTGTCTGTCAGTCTGTGCAGATTTTGTATCCACTCTAACTAAAAAACTAATGGACCGAATTTCACAAAATTTGATAGGTAAGTTACTTGTGAGCGAGTCTGGTGCTGATTAGTTTTGGGTACGATTCAGGGTAAAAGAACCTGCCTTTTTTTGCGAAATGGCCCGCAAAAGCTTGTATCCACTCTAACTGAAAAACTAATGGACCGAATTTCACAAAATTTGGTAGATGAGTCACTTGTGGGTTACCCTGGTGCTGATTAGATTTTGGTATGATTCGGAAAAAAATGACCTGCCTTTTTTTGCAAAATGGCCCGCAAAAATCGTGCAAATCTAAACTAAGGAACTGGGCATATTCAAATATATCCATTAAATGCTGATTTAATGCGTAATTTTTAACGACGAAAAGAATAAGACCAACCCCATTACACTAGGACTAGCCGTTCTCGAGATATTTTAGTTTTTCGTACTTCCCCTACTCCACCTTTGAAAATAAGCCCGGTTACCGAATAAGAACGAAAATTGAATTAAAAGTCAAATAAATTTAATTAAAATAAAGAGAATGTTAATATAAGTCTGCAGGGAAAGTCATGTGCTGCTCACATCAGATTTTTTCTTTTGGTGGAAGAGTACCTTCTTCTCCACTACAGGTTAGGTGTTCGTCAAGTCTAGTGTGCATATCAAAAATGGGAGTTGAGGAGCACAATATTTATATATGCACATATTTATCTAAACAATCTGTTTGAGTTGAGTTGCCTTTTATTAACTTGAAAAAGTGAATCTTTAAAACTATTTTAAAAATGACTTGCATAAACACAATCCATAACGGTGTTATTTTTTCATTATTTTATTTATTGTGGTACAAAGTTAACCTGATTAATATGAAATATAAATGTATGAGGAAGCTGAGTGTACACTCAATATTTAAAAATAATTTTTATAGTCTTATTTAATGTAATTCTTTATTTTAGGTATTTACAATAACATAAAGGTGCCAGCTGAAAAATATAAAATGTTTTCTTTACCTTTGGTCTATTTGAGAAGCTTAATGATATTTTGTATGATGTGTGGTTTATATTTTTGTGTTAAGGTTAATAATTTTTTTAAAAGTTGCCATGTCTGCTTTTAGAATGATTTGTATTTAAAGAACCAATTTTATGCTTGTTTCAGTTTTTTTCTTTTGACTTGTTAAGCTGCTGTGGCACTCATTGATGTTCTTAATGATGAACAGTTCACAATTATGTAAAATTGGAAAAATATGTATAGTTTTTGCCAGCCAGCACTGACACTCCAAGTTTGGGTCACTTGTAATTCAATATTAGACTGTACTGGACTTTAACATGTTGGATTTGTGTTCCATCTCTAACAGCAGCAAAATGTAAAGATGATTTATTGCAGTTGTATGAGTCAGTATATAAGTATCAGTTAGTGAAATTTTTTATGTTCTGTGTACCAGTTTCTAAATTGTGAGAAATACATGGAATCAATTTTGGAAAATTAAAAATATATATATAATGTTATATAATTAGCATGCTAAAAGTTCTAACAAGTGGGATCATACAAAAATAGTTTTTATAATTACTTTGTTTAATTGTTTATAAGAAATAACAATAAGACATAATTGTTAACTGCAATAATAATTCCTTTTTGATCGTAATTGTTCATGACAATAATATTGCGAAACACTATGTTTATAAAAATCATCAATAGGGCATATTATTTTCCTCAGCCATCTTTGTGATTTTTCTGGCAGCAAGCCTTTTATTCTGACATTAATGGCTCCCATTTGTGTGGAACTTTTTCTAGTTGTGAATAAGTGGGCATGTTTGTGAGAATCAGAAACTATGTGGCCCTTTCGAATGTTAGTCTGAATTTTATTATCTAAAGAGTATGGCATATGTATACACAATCGAACTCGCACAAATAAAGATAAGAAAGAAACATAATGAATTCTTAGAACTTTTGGGTGTCTGAAATGCATATTAGCAAGGAAAAATATTTTTGCCTTGCCATTGGAACAACTTTCTGGTCTAAAAAATAAATATTTCATTAGTTAGCAGCGTATAAAGGTTGAAAAACATCAATCAGTTTCAAAGGCAAAAAGTCAGCAGTGTCTCCCGTCCAATGAAGCAGAAATGGTTTTGCATGAATAACATTTTGTAAAATAAAACTCTAGTACAGTTCATTAAGTTTATTCGAGTTTTTAAACTCATTTGTTTCATCAAAGATAACCAAATACATGGTTTAAAAGTAATTTATTAAAATCATCTTATTATGGCGTACACAATCAAATAGCCAAAGCGCTTTCGGACATTATCATGCCCTTCATCAATGACGAAGTAAAATTGCGAACAAGTGCCTAAATATAGGCCATGCTCACCAGGCAAAATGTACATATATCAACTACATACAAAATTATGTACATCAATTTATATATTTTTAATCTTTTAAAAAACGAGATAAAATAAATAATCATAAAAATGCATATTACAGAAAGAAATAGTTTAATAAAACAACATGAATGTCGGCAAAATTGAAAAGCAACTGCTATTGACATTTTAGAAAATCATGTGAAGGCTTGACCCACAGAGAATCAAGAACGAGTCACCAAGCATTTTTTTTTTCCTGATAAACCATGCAATTTTTGTATTTTAGATAATGTAAATGTTTTATAAATGAGTTAATTATTGTACAAATTACTAAATGACAATGCGTAAAAGGGTTAAAAATTCATTTGGACCAATGGCTGTTTCTCAAATATTCTGTAAGCAATGTCTTCTAATATAAACATATGTGGACGATGAAGTTGATGATATGTGTCCAGGACTACCTACCCATAAACTCAGAACAACTATATCTGGCGCATCATGGATTCTGTCCTGAAGAAACAGGATACTCATTCTTGTCAGATGAACGAGTGACTCTTAAATTCTGTATCTGATGTATGCCTCAAATACTCTGGGGTTAAATTGCTGATATAATAGGTTTGTAAATTTTCTGTCTGTCAGTCTTCGTCCAATAGGAAATTGGTTAAAGTCATTCCTAAACTATTTTATAATAGGTTTGTAAATCTTCTACTTTCAGTTCTTGTCCGATACGAAATTGGTCAAAGTCGTTCCGAATCTCTTCTAATAGGTTAAAATAAATAGGTAAAAAAACTAGTTTTCTCACTGCAACCCTCTATGTGGCATCCTGTTGTAAAGCTGAAGTCACTTCACTACTATATGAATGAGTTATTTATTTTGCATAAGTTCTTTTGAGCTCATGTTCAACAAATCACATGTTTAATGTTTTTCTGTCAAAGCTAATCTTCTGTGAGAAAGAATAAGGTAATCTTTTCAAATCTTTATAATTAGGATTATCATCCTTGGATCCTAAGAAAAGAGGCCATAAGTACACTCTTTTATGGACCAGAAGGAGAGAGGTTGTCATGCTTTAGGTGTGAAAAACTCGGACCACACGACTGACCCAAAGGCTTACAGTAGCTATTTGTGTGGCCGGCATGCTTTAGGTGTTGAAGACCCAGACCACACGACCAACCCTAAGGCTTGTGGTAGCTTAATGTGTGGCCGGATGCATGCTTTAGGTGTAGAAAGCCCAGACCACACAACCAACCCGAGGGTTTATGGTAGCTGTTTGTGTGGCTGGGTATGCTTTAGGTGTTGTTGTTGAAACCCAGACCGTCCGACCTACCAGAAAGGTGTAGAAAACCCAGACCACACGACCAACCCAAAGGCTAATGGTAGCTTCCTGTGTGGCCGGTACCAGAAAGGTGTAAGGTAACTGTTTGGACGGTCGGGAAGTGCCACCCAATTTAGACCGGAACCCAGTGGGGGAATATGCTTTAGGTATTCAATGAAATAAAAAGTTATTTTTCTTGACATATATACAAAATTTTATTTAAATAAACAGAACCTTAAATTAATATCATCACAAAAATTAAATTAAATCCCAAATTAAAATAGGTAACCATTTGCAATACACATACATGAAAAAGATCACTTATTAGAGCTTTAATATAACCTATAATATAGATGCAAAATTTTAATTCAATGAATGTTTTGCCTTACTTTGCAATAGTTAATAGAAGATCCTTAAAAATTAGAAGAAATATCAATGAATATTACAGGCTGATTCAATAATTAAGTTTTTTTTTTTTTACTTTTTATAGTTTTATTTGATACTTGAAAGAACTACCAACTCATAAACTGCTAATTGTTAGGACATATTAAACTTGGTACACAGACGTTATGTGTCTGGTTTCAGCTTTTTAATTTCAGGTACAGCACTAGTATCAACAGAGCTCATTGTTGCTATCAACCATTATTGACACAGTACAGGCATGTTCTTTTTTAAATAGTTAACCTAAAATTAAACATTGAGTTAGAATAAATAAGATTTTATTAATTCATCATTTCAAAAAGAGTATATTTGCCTTTAAGTAAAAATAAGAGTACTTTGTTTTACCACCTTAAAATGAATACATGTCTTTCAATTTAATATCATAGTAGTCCTTACGTGTAATGAATACTTTTCATGATCAGTAAAAGAATAATATTTACGTTCTTTGTAGATTTATTCAGAAATCTGATTGCCTTAACATAATGTAAAAATTTTATTTATTCGTTTCTTAGAAAATAGCCAGTTATCCGCCTCTTATGTTTACAACAATTTTTAACCAGTAAGACTGATTTATAATTTTTTTTTTCATTTACAATTTCACATAAATGACTTGGTTTATATGAAAAGTGCTCTAATTTATGAATTATTAAAATTCTTGATTAAAATGTCATGTTATTAAATACCTGAGTTTATGATAGTATTATAATTAATAAGTACCTATAGCATTGTTTTTATATAACATTTTTAAAGGTGGAAATAAAATGCTTTTTTGTAGTTTAGTTCAGAAAAATATTTATTTTATACAAAATATCATCTGCTAATGATGCTTTTAGTCTTAATTTGCATTCCTTCATTTATGAAATCTAAAGATATTTTATTTTGTAGCTTTTTTTTCTCCTACCATTTATTTTTTTATTCCTTTATAATGATCTCAGTGTTTTCCATGCTGCTGGATAATGTTTGCTATATAAATGTACTGGAATTTTTAGAAATTTCATTTAACTGTTTAATTAAAGTTTGTTTGTTGCATTTGATTTTGTGTCATTTTTTTCATGTTATCATCAATCTTATTTTTCTTTCCAATGTATTCTGTAACAATTATAGATTTGACGGATAAGAGAAGAAACCGAACTCAACCCTAGTTTGGGCCTGAATTGAGCTTAAGTTTTATGGTACTCAATGCAATTCAGGCTCGGGTCTAAACTATTATTTTATCTTTTATTCAATAGATATATATTTTGCAAAATAGTTAAAAATTTCAAAATATTTATATATTTAAAAATCAAAGATAATCACATATATCATACAGGATTTCTAGAAAAGTCCTTAAGCACCAATAACTTTGTACGTAAAGGTTCATGAGTGTATGTATTAGGACTATTTATATAAAGTGACCATGCCTGATCGAATAAAAATGATTGCAGAGCCCTTAGTTAAGGTACAGTAACGAACTTGACAATAAAGTGAGATGAAAGTGAAATGCCAATTACAAAGCTGTAGAGGATTATCAAATTAGTAGGAATTGACATTAGGAACACACTAAATGCATATACAAGGTAGAATCAAGAAGTTTGGAGACTGTGCTGATATCTCCAACCCTGATTGAAGGGGAGGCGCATGTGACAAGAGATGTGAAAAGGAAGAAGTTTTTCCAGACAATGCGTGTCAGTGAACTAACTATAGTCATTCGCGAATGACTACAGTTCACTGACACACATTGTCTGGAAAAACACTGCATTGCGGACCTGCTTCTTCCTTTTCACATCTCACGTCACATGCGCCTCTACACCACGGTAAAATAGTTCCCCTCTCCTCCAATTAGGGTTAGAGATCTCAGCATAGTCTCCAAACTTTTTGATCCTACCTTGTATATGGAATGCAATAAATATTTGTCGAAAAGCCATATCAGGGCAGTGGCGTTTGGGAGGGGGGGGGTGCAGAAGTTTGGTTTGGGGGCTATCTTAAGAAATGTGTATTTAAACATAAGTTTAAGTACACATTTCTTATGTTCAAGTGCACATTTGACCAATAATTTGAAACAAATGTATTTAATACTACAGATTATTTAATACTATGAGTGTAATGTAATCAAGAACTGAACATTTTTCAGCAAAAACAAAATAAATTCCCCTCCTATTATAGTGTTACCAATCTACCAGAACAGAATTGAAAGTACAAGTACAGTTTATGTTTGGCTTTGAACGTGCCATCTTACTACAATTGGTGAAAAATGCACATGCATATGATTTTTAACAGTAGCTAACACTGTGTGGCATCAGTTACATATGAACATGAAGAAATCACCTTTTCTTGAATTCATATGTGTGCTGTTCATCATTTTATTATGAGTTTCAATGTAAATGAAATACATTATAAGATGAACATGTAAAAAATATATTGAAATGTATTACTTTAATTATAAAAAGAATGAAAATATTTATGTTTAATATTGAAATTTTTGTTAGCTTTCATTTATCATTTAAATTTCTTACAAAGTTTTTGGATGAGGCAGGTCCATCATCCCTTTTGTGTACGCCTTTCATAATTTGAGGGGGGGGGGGCTGTAGCCTCATCAGCTTCCCCTCTGCATCTGGGACTGTTTCACTTGCTATGCTTTTCAAAATATGCAATCATATTCTTTCTTGAATTCAAATGTGTGCATTATTGACAGTAGTATTTTAAACAGGTTGTACATTAAATTCTTGTATAAGTGTTGCTTATTTTTGTATTCCTGAATAGGACAGCCATTTGCCAATAACCGTATTTTATGAATTAAATTCCTTCTATAACATTTTTGTGATGGATTCTTACACATTAAACAAGGATCTACAACTTTGTAATTGGCTTTTTTCATCTATCTTGTCCTTGCATAACGATTTGCGCTGGAGTCCATATTTTGGAGACGACTGGTCTAGAAAACAGATTTCTGGTAACTATATTCCAAAATATATCCATGAAACAAGGGATTCTCAATCTCCAATCCATCACTAGTCCATGAAGCAGGACTGGGGTCAGGGGTATTTAGGTTTCTAATTTAAAACAAAAAGTTATGAGTAGCATAATGCAACAACTTCTTTCAAAGCGACACAATCATAAAGTTCAAAGGACAATGTTTTTGGTGTCGGATTGTATATTAATTTTTTTTCTTGATGACAGCATGTAAAACTATCTCAAAATAGTAAATTAACTTGTATTTCATGCTAATTTAACTTGACAGTTAAGAAAATCTGATGTTTGCAGCCTATGACTTTCAATACATAATGCAATGGCCTTTCTTATTTCACAGCAAAATGATTGCTTACCAGATCTACAGCACTTTTTTGGCATTGAATTAACACCATATCAATTGAAATTGGGCTCTTTGGGCAACTTGTTTAAACAGAATGACATTCATATTTATTTCATATTTATGTGTAAAATCCTTACCAAACTGCAAATGACATTTAATGAATATCCCATGAAATAAATAACTATTGGCGAATTTTTTGACATCAAAATACAAAACTATTACAAAAAGTATTTTCTCTCATGGATAGAACGAACTAGATCCTCGAAAATGATGTTAACAGATTGGTTGCATAATATATGGAAAGTAAACATAATACTATAATCGCTACTGTTTTGATTTTATGCAATTTTTTGATGCATTTATTTTAAAAACGTGCAATAGCTCGAGAACGGCTTTTGCTAATGTTTTAAATGTTGTGCCATTCGTATTCTGATAAAAAATTACTTTTGAAATAATTATTAAAGGTCCTGATTTTTTCTTGATTTATTATTTTTTTTAAATCATTCGAAAATCGCGCAATATCTCGGGAATAGTTCAGGCTATCTTTCTAAAGTTTGCATCATTCGTTTTCTAATAAAAATTACGTCTGAAAAAATTATTTATTATTATTGGTCTTGATTTTTAGAGTTTTTTTTCCCCCAAAAGTCATTCGAATTTTTTCGCCCAAACATTTGATTGAATTTAAAATCGGTAGTATTTCAGCATTTACTAAATGTACATACATACACACTGCTAGCGGATCATTTAGTTTTCCAATATGGAATGCATCGCCAATGAGGAGAGGGGGTGGGGGTGGACTCACGCCACCAATCGGGCGATTAGAACCCGAAATGAGTAGGATATATATATATATATATATATATATATATATATCTTTTAATACTACCTTTTGTCTTTCTCTACCAAGTAGAACTTCTATTATTTAAGCTTATTAAAGATGGAGAAACCAACAATTTTAAAATGATAAACTGAAACAATTTTACTTTTTCATACTCATGCGATATAGTATAGAGAAAAGTATTGTTTTCACGCAAATTTTCGATTGTGATGCTCATGTATGTTTTAAGACTTTCTTAACACGTTTTGACTATTTTTTAGAGTGGTCCCCGTCTGTCTGTCTGTGGTCGATTTCTCGTGTATCCTATAGCGGCCACAAATATGAATGGATTTTCACTAAACATATCCGGCTTTGTTATCGAAGAATTTTGAACTAGATAGAACTTTTTGAAATTCGGGCGAAAACTTCGAAATGTATTCGAAATTTTATATTTACTTAACATGGCAGCATAGGACAGAATGTGACATAATTATGCATTAAAGGAGTTATCTATACAGAGTGTCCCCAAAAAATTGAAAAGTGCTTTAATTCTTTACCTATTGGAGATAAGTGGGCAATGTAAATTGCAAAAATGTATAAAGTAAGGTAGAAAATAAGACTACGTTAATGAAATAGTCCTCCCATTCATTTTCAAAAATTTACACTTTTTAAATTTTTATACGACCCTCTTAGACAAATTTTGTCAATTAGAAAATTTTTATTTTTAATGCAACAAGATCATTAAAAAAAACCGCATATCTGTATCTTTAAAATTGAGCGAGTTATATTTAATTGAACATTGTGAATGGGGACCTTATATCAAATTAGAAATGTAAATTTGTGACATATCGCAAAAAAGATAAAACTGAATAATAATACGTAGGATACCCAACCGCGTAGTGAGGAACACTGCTTTATATGATCTCTGCCTGTGCAATGCTTTATTTAGATGCATTTGTGATAAAAAAAGTTTGACACATATTAACGCATTTTTGATCTAAACAATTTCCATCGTCACTTTGTTTATGATCCCTATTTTCACTGGTTAAACAGCTTTTCACATGGTGCGGAAAAGAGGCATATGTCAGATTTTTTTTTCTTTATTATAATTCTGTTGATTTTAAAGGTACAGACATGCGGTTGTTTTTAATGATCTTATTGCATTAAAAATAATAAAAATTCTGATTGACCAAATTTGTCTAAGGGGGTCGTATAAAAATTTAAAAAGTGTAACTTTTTGAAAATGAATGGAGGGCTATTTCATTAATGTAGTCTTACTTCCTACCTTACTTCAATATTTTTGCAATTTACATTGCCCACTTATCTGCAACAGGTAAAGAATTAAAGCGCGTTTCAATCCTTTTTGGGACACCCTGTATAGCTCATCACGAAACCTAACAGTTTCAATCATTGTAGCGAAAAATAGTCGCAATGTATTTATTTTGGAGGTCGCGGCGGCATTAGCCCCTGTCGAAGTGGTAAGTTACCCCTCCCCCACATTGTCAAACTTTGTATAAATCAAAATATTTTTTCAAGCCCATTAAAATGATGGGCAATATACTATAAATGTGATCATTTGTATTTTTTCTTTTTTTTTTTTTTTTTTTTTTTTTGCAAAATTTGTAAGATAAAAGAAATACAAGCTATTTAAAAATGGATTCTAGTATGAGCCACACTTCGGATAATTTTTAATACGTTTTATTTTGTTTAACATTATATGGAAAACAATACTCATCTTCAGCAAAAATAAACCCATTTAGCTTTTTTTTCCGTGATCGATACTCTAAATAAAGTTTTAGTCCTCTAGTTTCCCCGGGGCTTCTTGGTGGTTTGGAAAGAAATGCGCTCCCCCCCCCCCCTTTTTTTTGTCCACCCCCTAGGGGAGAAATCATAAATCGGTCTCCGTTAAGTTCTGTCCTGTGGATAATATCAAAACTGCAAATTTACCATTCTAAGCTAACAGCGGAAGTGGGGGCCGGGGGCTTCTGCGGGGCTTAAACAGGCTTTTCGAAAAACCCATTTTTTCCGGCCCCGGGAAAAACAATCGAAAATTTGGTTCCGTTAGGTTCTGAGACAGTATTATTAAGTGTGTTGATATTTAGCTTTCTAGGTTAACGGAGGTCTTCAGGAGGGCCTGGGGAGGCTTTTCGAAATCCTCTTTTTTTTACACCTCGGAGGAGGGAATTGAAAATTGGATTTAGTTCTGTCCTGTGGTCTATACCAGTGATTCCCAAATTTTTAAACTGAAGGACTCCTTAGTAATTAAAAAATGTGGACCCCTTGACATCAAGATTTAACTAAAACTTTCTTAAAAAACAAAAACAGGATTTAACAAAAATGCCATTAAAACAAGATTTAATAAAAAGTTCCTTAAAAAAAAATAAGATTTATCAAAAATGTTATTAGCATATAGTATTTATGTTTATTCCCTTAGAGTTCGTCACGGGCTCCACTTAGCACGGGTCAATACTATAAGTGTGCAGAGATTCCGTTTTCTAGGTCATTTGGAAGCATTTGAATGGAATGGAAAGACAAGATCATGTTAGACAATTAGTATATAGATTTTTTGAGACTAAAAAAAAAACTGAAGTTCAAGTGCGGAAGTTGTGTAAATACTATAAGCTAGCCTTGTTTTAGATAAGCCTCTTTATCTTTGTTTACACTGATGCGACAATGTCACCTCTTGTGTTTTCCTTTCGTCTAGATCTCTGTCTAAATGTTTTAAACAAATACCAATTTAATTGCGACAGATTTGTGAGATGTTTCTAGATTTATATTTTGTTTTCTTTCTTTCAAGAATAAAAAATAAAATCGAATTTCGAAATCTTTTTAAAAATTGAAAAAAATTATACGAAGACCATATTTACAGATCAGTGAACAGACGTCGCCCTCAAAATTAGGATCACGCTCTTATTGCTGCTACCTGCGTGGTAGAAGAGATAGATGTTCGCAAAATTGTGACACAGCAAATTTGGCAACTTTTGTCAGTGCTGTCTCACCGGGTGGACCAGCAGGATCCGGGGCTAGTCTTCTCACGACTATCAGGGCACCTTAAATAGATATTCATTAAATTTTATTAGAAGGCGAAATCTCTTACTTAAATTACAATAAATTTGTTTTTAAAATATTTTTCTAACTTTCTTTAAAAACGAAAAAATATTCTTCTTCGAATGAAATATGCTGTTTTTCTGTTGAAAGCTTTCTTATAATTTTGGGATCAATATTATGAAAACATATTCTAGATAGCTTTTAATGTCTTTTATTATTGTTTCAAATTTCGAATGATTTTTACTTTCCTTATATACATAGTATAATGTATGAGGAAAGTATTGTGACGGGATCGATAATTCGAATTCGAGTTTTCGACGGGAGAGCACGTTTCAAGCATCCATGAACACGAATCAAACGTTTTTGAGATGATTTCTCTCTCTCTGTGTGTGTATGTGTGTGTATCAGTGATGGAGACGATATCTCACGAATGAATGGAGCGATTCAATCGACATTTGGTACAAAAATTGCAATCTGTGAATACTGGAAGCCTATTTAAAACGCAATCGAATGTTCAGAATCTCCCTAAATTTTCGAGTGAAATTTCGAAAAAATCATCAAAAAATCAAAACCGTTAATAAAGTTACGTAAATAGTCATATTTTATGTAATTTTTCATTTGAAAATGATTTACACGAACTTTAGAACGCTACCATGAACCGTTCTTGAGGTGTTGCACATTTTTCAAATAAATTTATCAAAAAATCACGTAAAATAAAAAAATATTAACCATTGTGAAATATGTTCAATTTTCATATGTAATATCATGCGATAAATTAGTGACATCATTCTCGTGGATCTAGCGCGTTCCATTCGTGAGAAAAGATGCTTTTTGGGTAATACTTTTGTATTTGGATGCCAATAGTCATTTATCTGCTATAAGAATAACTTATTTCTCTTTGCATAAAGTTTGGCGAGATTTTGGCGGAATGTCTCAAACTTGGCGACTTTTTTAAATATTGCCAATTTAACGAAAATGTCGTCAAATTGATAAAAATAACGCTAAATCAATGAAAGTGACGACTAATTGATGGAAGTTTAATACTTTGGAAAGAACATAAGAGTAGACTATAAGAGAATAAACCCATTTCTCCGTCCGTCCGTAACGCATGGCGAGTAATTTGCTAGACGTCGCCAACTTGGTGACTATTTCAAATGTTGCCAAAGTGACAGAAATGTCGCCAAATTGATAAAAATGACGCCAAATGATAAGTAATGTTTCGCAAATTCTGATTTCCGCCATATGACGGGCATACCTTCTAGTATATAAGAAATGCTCTTCTCTCCGTTTGTCTGTAACACTTGATGATGCATTTGGTGAACTTGGCGAATAATTTAGTAGAGTAGGGTCAACTTGGCGATATTTCGCCGCAGATTAACAAAATATCGTCAAAATTGCAAAAATTACGCTAAATTAATGAAAATGACGTCTAATTGATGAATTGATTATTAAAATATTTTAATATATAGTCTATATCGCTTATTGAGGATGCTATCAATATTGATAATTATTTATTTAGACTTGCGCGAAATATAAGTTGATGGATACTTTAAAATAGTTTTACATGTTGTCATCCCCGGCCACTTAACCAGTTGCTCATACCCTAGGGTGAGTCGGGTGGTCTGGAACTTTCACATGTTGTCATCCGGTAAATCGCCAAATGTACAGTTCAACGATAAAAGCACAGTACCTGGATAGATTATTTTTTTATTGTAAAAGTAGTAAACTCATTGCATTATATAAAGAAAGCCATGTGTTGCCCACATCAGATTTTTTAGAATTGAAATTCATTTTATGAGTCCTTTTTAAGATACTTTTTATTTTCCTTATATACATAGTATAATGTATAAGGAAAGTATTGTGACGGGGCGAAAATTCGAATTTGAGTTTTTGACGGGAGATCACGTTTCGAGCATCTCTAAACACGAATAAGACGTTTTTGAAGAACGTTTCTATCTCTCTTTCTGTGTGTGTGTGAGTGTGTCAGTCAGTGAATCTGTGAAGACGATATCTCACAAACGAAAGAAGCGATTCGAACAAAATTTGGTGCAAAAATCACTATTCGTGAATACTGGAAGCCTGTTGTTTTTACACGTAATCGAACCCTCCTAAATTTCGAAACAAAATTTTGAAAAAAATTATCAAAAAATTAAAACATTCAAAAAAAGTTACGTTCTTACATATATATTATATATATATATATATATATATATATATATAATACACCTTACATATGTACAAATTACATAAGCAATTATTTCTTATGTAATTTCTCATTAGAAAACGATTAATATAAAGTGTAGAACGCCAGCATGAATCGTTCTAGAGATATTACACATTTTTCAAATAAATTTATCAAAAAATTACATAAAATTAAAAAAAGTATTAACTATTGTGAAATCTGTTCACTTTTCATAAGTAATATTATGCGATAAATTTATTATCATTCTCGTAGATCTAGCCCCTTCTATTCACGAGAGAAGACATTTTAGGTAATAGTTTTGTAATTTGAAGCCATATTAGTCGAAATACCTTATTTCTCCATCCACAATGCTTGGCGAATTTGGCGAAATATCGCCAACTTGGCGAGTTTTTAAATGTTGCTAAATTAATGAAAATATCGCCAAATTGATAAAAATGTCACCAAATTGATAAAAAATGACGTTAAATCAATGAAAATGAAGACTGATGAAAATTCAATATTTTGGAAAGAATATAAGACAACCTATAAGAGTAACCTATTTCTCCGTCTTTAACTCTTGGCTAAATTCTGTCGACAAATTTTGGCGGTATATCGTCAACTGGGTGATTTTTTTAAATACTGCCAAACTTTCTCCGTCCATAATGCTTGGCGAGATTTTGGCAACGAATTTGACGGGAATTTTTTAAATAGTGGCAAATTAACGAATTGTCGCCAAATTGATAAAAAATGATGCTAAATCAATGAAAATGACGACTAATTTATGAAAGTTCAATATCTTGGAAAGAGCATAAGAGTCCATAAGATAGTCTATAAGATATAAATAGTCTATAAGAATACTGTCCATCCGTAACGCTTGGCGAGAAATTTAACAGGCCGTCTCCAATTTGGCGACTATTTTAAATGTTGCCAAAGTTACAAATGTAGCCAAATTGATAAAAATGATGCCATATGGGAAGTAATGTTTCGCAAATTCTGATTTCCGTCATATGAAGGACGTGCCTTCTAGTATATAAGAAATGTTCGTCTCTCCGTTTGTTTCTAACACTTGGTGATGCATTTGGCGAACTTGGCAAACAATCTAGCAAAGTATCTCCAACTTGGCGATATATCGCCCCAGATTGACACAAGATCGTCAAAATTGCAGAAATGACGATAAATTAATGAAAATGACGCCAAATTGATGAATTAATTATTAAAATATTTTAATATATGGACTGTATGGCTTACTGAGGATGCTATCAATATTGATAATTGTTTATTTAGAGT
This sequence comes from Amaurobius ferox, assembly GCA_951213105.1. Lineage (NCBI taxonomy): Eukaryota > Metazoa > Arthropoda > Arachnida > Araneae > Amaurobiidae > Amaurobius > Amaurobius ferox. The sequence continues at coordinate 133,502,161 of OX578149.1, read as the reverse complement.
TGCGCGAAATATAAGTTAATTGGGTATTTTGAAATAGTTTTACATGTTGACATCCGGAAAATCGCCAAATGTACAGTTCAACGATAAAAACACAGTACCGTGGATACATTATTTTTTGACTGTAAAAGGAGTAAACTCATTGCATTACATGTATAAGGAAAGTTATGTGCTGCCCACATCGCACATTTTGTTCAGCGACCAGAAAAATATATCTAGCGAGATTTCGTGGCCGTCGAGAAAAAATTTTTTGATGTGGGCGAAAAAAAAAACATTTTTTTTTTTTTTTTTTTGTCAAATTTAAACTTTTTAAGAGTTAGGGATTTGTTCGGTTTAACAAGGCGCAGAAAATTACGGGATACGAATCCTAAAAAATTCTGTATAAAAGAAGCGGCGAATTGAAACTTCATTAGGAATACTTGAAAGTGCCAGGATTCGCAGAGGATATCTGCTAGTGTATGGACATTTTGTGTTTATTGTTATTATTACTTTTCTTATATACAATAATGTATGAGGAAAGTATTGTGACGGGGTCGAAAATTCGAATTCGAGTTTTCGACGGGAGAGCACGTTTCAAGCATCCCTGATCACGAATCAAACATTTTTGAAGTGATGTGTGTGTGTGTGTGTGTCAGTGAGTCTGTGGAGACGATAACTGACGAATGAATGGACCGATTCGAACGAAATTGGGTACAAATATTACAATCCGTGAATACTGGAAGCCTATTGTTTTTAATACGCAATCGAATGTTCAGAACCCCCTAAATTTTCGAGTGAAATTTTAAAAAAATCATTAAAAAATCAAAACCTTTAATAAAGTTACGCAAATAGACATTTCTTATGTAATTTTTCATCAGAAAACGATTAACACAAATTTTAGAACGCTAGCATGAACCGTTCTCGAGATATTGCACATTAAAAAAAATATCAAAAAATCATGTAAAATAAAAAAAAAAGTATTAGCCATTAAGAAACATGTTCACTTTTCATATGTAATATCATGCGATAAATTGGGTGACATCATTCTCGTGGATATAGCTCGTTCCATTCATGAAAAAATATACTTTGAGTAATACTTTTGTATTTGAATGCTAATAGTCATATATTTGCTGTAAGAATAACTTATTTTTCCATCCATAACGCTTAGCGACATGTTGGCGACGAATTTGATGGAATGTCGCCAACTTGGCGACTTGTTTAAATTGTTGCTAAATTAACGAAAAACTCGACATATGGATCAAAATGTGGCTAAATCAATGAAAATGACGACTCACTGACGAAAATTCAATATCTTGGAAATAATATAACTATTATAAGAATAACCTATTGTTTTTCTGTTAAAGTAGTAAATTCATTGCATTATATAAGGAAAGTCATGTGTTGCCCACATCAGATTTTGTCATACTTTCATATGTCTGAAAGGAGAAAGAAAAGATATAGATAATTTCTATTCCAGCAATTTTAAAATCTTATTTCGAGGCCCCCAAACAAATTTTGCCCTTGGATTACCGCTTATGCTAAGACAGTCCTGGTCATTGCAGGCGGTATTGACCGTGTTGATAATAAATATGAAACTGGTCCATGAATGCTGTTATTAGCAATAGGAGCGCAACCTTATAAAAACTGTGTTAAACATTGTTACAGAATAGCCATTTTATAGGTAAAGTTTTATGTGAAAGTGGATTTACAAAGTGTTAATAAGCGTCCCTTTTGAGATTTTACCCATTTATGAAATATAATGAAATTAATCGTAAATTAACTGAAATGTGGCTTAACTGGACCTTCTTATACCAGAATCAATTTTTAAACAGCTTGTGATCATTATTATTATTATTATTTTTACAAGGAAATATTAAAAAAAAAAAAATCTGAATTGCTGTTCCAAATGATCACCTGTAACATGTTACCCTTTATTTTAATGGGTTTAAAAAATCTTTCGATTGATACTAAGTTTGATAATGTACAACCCTAGGAGGGGAGGGGGTAACTTGCCATATTAATGGGTCACATACCATATTAATGTAAATTTTGTTTGGTTTGTTTGTTTTAAACATTTCATTAATGACCCAAATGTGACGTCATCATATAACTTACGAAACGTAAATATTTTTTTCAACTTTGTACATAATTCTTGTTTTATTTAATGCATAAATACATTGGCTACCTTCATGTACAATTTTGAGTTAATCAAAGTTTTACTTTTCCATTTTTGTTGATTTTACCGTCCGTGCTTAAATTTTGGAAGCCAGTTTATATAAGAACTGTGCCCATGCCATAAAACTGACAAGAAAAACTGCTAGATTATAAAGGTGCAAAGAGGCAGACAATGAAACAGGATTCATGTTGCCAAAGTTGTCAATTTTAATTAGAACAATTAAAAACGAGCCATAAAATAACGGCGAATGATCCAAGGATGATGCAAAAATAAGCGGGGGGGGGGGGGGGGGCAGAAGAGAATCTATGGCAAACCACCCATTAAATGGGTGTACCCGAGTTTAAATAATTAAATTAAATTGTAACTAAATTGGTGTACCTGGTCATGGAGGTTGTACCTAACTACAACCTCCTAGTCAATCAGCTTAAAGTAAGATGTTATACTGCAAGCCAAGACAAGTTACATATTGTGCAATTATGGGTATTTATGAGGAGATATAATTATTCTTCGAGGTTGCTAATAAGCAACAAAATTCCTTAATTGATTCGGAGTTAGGGATAAAGATGATTTCAAATGTCATTACATACGATTTTCAAAGTTCTCCAATTTTCAAATAAGATGAGCGATTCCACAAAGACGAATATTTTTGTAAAAATAGCAGTGCAATGAATTTTGTTTTAAATTAATTGACTGTTTGATAATAACTGCTAAATTTGCCAATTAACAAAATAAATAATTTTAGAATAGAAAACTGATGTCTCGTAATTTTTGTAGATTGATTATCAAGTAATATCTATCTCTTTCAGATTTTAATTCCAGATTGCAGCAGGCAGCTACTTCATTAAGCGTTTTTTTTTTCTCTGCGGACAAATACAATGCGACTAAATTAATGTATTGAATTTTTAAATGTAGTGTAAAACGCTTTTAGATATAAAGCAATTGCAAATTAAAATTCAATTAAATCAATAATTTATTTTACTACGTTTGGATGTTAACAATTAATTAACTACTACACCTACCCTGTATAGTTCTATTTATACGCAAAGAAACTGTTTTTTTTTTCAACATGAAAAACCTAATTTTATTTCAGAAAAATGTATATTAATGAAGACAGGTTTCTCTTTGTTTACAGAACATATTTTATTAACTGTTCCAAAAATTTATTTGCTCTACAGCAAAACTTTCTTTACCGTAAAGGGCAGCTAGAGTTATTTGTCGCACAAGAAACGAATTTTTTTTTTCTCAGCGTTCGATTAGTTACTTTCTTACCGAGAACCAACTGAACCGGATAAGTGCGCTGCTTCTCCATGTCGAATTCTATATTCGGAAAGGAATGAATATCGAATTGAAGATCACCCTCCGTACATCCTTACCCTTTCCTTCCAGAATATCTTTCTTTTTCAGCTTAACTTTTTTAGTTCCATAACGACAAGAAGTTTTCGAAACCAAATTTTAACCCTCGTTGGGTCTAGCCACCGATAAATTGCCCCCAATCAGAAATCAGCTAACTCAGTGGGACATGCCGAAAGTCGGGACCCAAATTTTGCGTGAGGAATCGAATCAATTAGGGACAAGGGACAATCAGGTCCTCTGTAACGCAATTACCTACTCCAGAAAGCGGAGGACCGGAGAGATTAGAGATAAAATCTGTGGCAAAATGGTTTAAGTTGAAGTTTACGTAATGGAGCTTTTTGATCTGAAGCCTTTTTTTTTCACATTTGATATGAATATCATCTATGGTTGGAGTATCTCTGATTGAAGTCTGAGCGTTATAAAAAATGTAAACACTTTGTTGCTTATATCTACAAACCTAATTCATACAAATCTGATATGGACAGCACATGGTTTTCCCAATATAATGCAATGACTTTACTTCTTGCACAGTGAAATAATGGTGTATAAGATCACATATAATCACAGATAATAATGGTGTACAAGATCAGATATAATAACAGATAATAATGGTGTATAAGATCATATATAATCACAGATAGTAATGGTGTATAAGATCATATATAATCACAGATAATAATGGTGTATAAGATCAGATATAATCACAGATAGTAATGGCGTATAAGATCATATATAATCACAGATAATAATGGTGTACAAGATCAGATATAGTCACAGATAATAATGGTGTATAAGATCAGATATAATCACAGATAATAATGGCGTTTAAGATCATATATAATCACAGATAATAATAGTGTATAAGATAATGGTGTATAAGATCAGATATAATCACAGAAAATAATGTGTATAAGATCAGATATAATCACAGATAATAATGGTGTATAAGATCGGATATAATCACAAATAATAATGGTGTATAAGATCAGATATAATCACAGATAATAATGGTGTATAAGATCAGATATAATCACAGATAGTAATGGTGCATAAGATAATGGTCGAAAACCCAGACCACTCAGCAGCAATTTGATATAAGATAATGGTGTATAAAATCAGATATAATCACAGATAATAATGGTGTATAAGATCCACGGCACAATGTTTTTAACGTTGAATTGTACCTTTGGCGCTTTTCCAGACGACAAGATGTAAAACTGTTTCGAAGTACCTAATTAACTTATATTTCGCGCAACTCTAATTTGACAATTATCAATATGGATAGCATCCGCAATAAGCAATATAATCCATATATTAAAATCTTTAAATAACCAATTCATCAATTAGGCGTTATTTTCGTTGATCATTTAACGTCATTTTTGCAGTTTTAACGATAGTTTCGTCAATCTGGGGCGAAATATTGCCAAGTTGGCGATATTTCTCTAAATAAATCACCAAATTCGTCAAATTTTTTCCAAACGTGGGATACGCAAAATGGAGGGAAGAGCTTTTTTATATATAAATGACTATTAGCGAATTGTTAGGAGTCAAAATACAAAACTAATACTCAAAGTATCTTCTCTCGTGAATGAAACGAACTAGATCTCCGAGAATGATGCCAACAAATTTATCGCATAATATTACACATGAAAAGTGAACACATTTCACAATAGTTAATACTTTTAAAATTTTTTTATACATTTTGCAAAAAAAAACACTACAATATTTTGAAAACGGTTCATGTTAGCGTTCTAAAGTTTGAGCTATTTGTTTTCTAATGAAAAATTACATAAATGATAATTTACGTAGCATTTTTAAAGGTTATGTGATTTTTACCGAATTTTTCAAAATTCCAATCGAAAATTAGAGAGGGGTGGGGTCGAACATTCGATTGCGCTTAAAATCAACAAAGTTCCTGTATTCACTGATTATAATTTTTGTACCATATATAATTGGAAATGTTGCACTTGTTCGTGAGATATGACATTCACAGACATCACCTCAAAAATGTTTGATTCGAGTTCAAGGATGCTTCAAAAGTGCTCTTCAGTCGAAAACTCGAATTCTAATGTTCGACTCCGTCAATACTTTGCCTATACATTATACTATGTATATAGTAAAAGTAAAACTGTAAACAATTATTCTTGTTTTGTAAGAAATATAGTACCATTTATGAATATCTATATACACTAATTGCCAAGTGTCCGTCTGTCTGTTCATTTGTCACGCCTTTTTCAGGCACTTCCCGTATAGATAAAGACTTGGAAAATATTACAGGGGTCAATCATTCAGTAAAACTCTCTGAGAAAATCGAATTTTTCAAAAATGTTCTGTAGAGGGGGTGCCTCACACCAAAACGTTCGAAATGTGAAATTGTATAAAAACATACGATGAGATAGAGACTTGATAATTCGAAAAGAAAGTGTGCAATTTCAGTTTTTCAATATATGGTAATTTAGGGGTGTCACATACCAAAATGTTCGATTTGCAGAATAAACGATAAACACCCACCTTTAAGTGAGATGGATATTTTAAATTTGTTACAAGGGTCAATCATTCGATAATATCCTCTGGTAAAATCGAATTTTCTAAAAATGTTTCATAGATGAGGGGCTGCTCCAAACTAAAACTTTTAAAAGGTGAAATGATAGAAAAACAAGACCAAGACCAAGACGCATAATTACGGAGTTCCTGTGACTCGGAGCCACTCCTCCCCACATCGAATATAGCAATGTCAGACCAGATGGAATAAAATTGCAATGTTTTCAGATACTTATCACTCCACTCCTGTGGGTGTGATGGTGGATTCAGCAAGACAGAAAAAGATACTTCACGATGAGATAGAAACTTTAAATTTGGTCTGAGGGTAGATAGTTCGAAAAGCAGAAAGAGCAAAATTTCTGTTTTCGATAATTTGCTATTTTAGGGGTGCTGGACACCAAAATGTTCGATTTAATGAATAAATGAGAAAAGCCTTCTTTTAATTGATTTGACTTGCAATTTAACATTTGGGTCGATAATTTGATAACCCCCCGGAAAAACGCCAATTTTAAAAATATTTATAAGGGTTTTGATAGTGGTGGCAGGGTGTGTGTGTGGGAGGGGGGGGGGGGGTGCTCAATACGAAAGAGTTCGAACTGTAAAATAACAGAAACCATACTTCGTTGTGAGATAGAGGTTTTAAATTTTGTGCAATGGTAAATAATTCGGAAGGAAGACAGTGAACGTTCTCAGTTTTTCAATATTTGCAACTTTAGGAGTGTCGCACACTAAAATGCTCGATTTTCTGAAAAAATGTAAAACGACTTCTTTTAAGTAAGATGAAGACTTGAAATTTGATGCACAGGTCAAGAGTTCGATAAAACCTTTGGGTAAAACCAAATTTTGTAAAATGACCTTTTAAGGGGATGCTTTATACCAAAACGTTCAAAATGTGAAATGATAGTGAAACGTAATTTGTGATGAGATAGATATTTAAAAATTGATACAGGGGAAATCATTAGATAAGAATTAAGAGTACAATTTCAGTTTTGCAATATTTCCTATATTTTTGCATCTATGCATATATATTTTTGCAATGTTTTAAAATAGAAACTTGAAATTTAGATAGAACAAGTCAGATAGCTTGATAAAGCTGACTAGAAATTCCATAATTTTAATCATTTAACAACAAAATAAGAAACATTTAAATTTCCACAATTATATAACTGTGTATATTACAGGTGTGACATCGTGGAATTTCAACGGGTATTTGGCTAGTATTAAAAATGATTTCAATAATTTTAATATTTTGAACATTTTTTCCAAAAAATTAAAAAAAAAATGTTAGAGCGAGTTTTTACTTAGTTTATTTTCACTCGAAATATCTTCAAAACCATGAAAGATAGCTCTAAACAGTTTTCGAGGAATAATCTTATCAATTTGAAGAAGATTGAAATTTCTTTGTTTTACAAGTTTGTAATGCTAATGTCACAAAAACTGAAAATGCTAACTATAAACTTTAAGAAGTAAATTGTAGCCATTCGAAAGACCAACTGGGATATATAATTTTATTTTGGTTCAAGTTCTTTGTTATTTTCCCTGCAATACATGATAATGTATATAGGGAAAGTATTGGAATCATGCCGAAAATTGCAACTTGAGTTTTCGACGGATCTATGCGTTTCGAGACCTCTAGAATACGAAAAAAACTATTTTTAGCGTAACGTCTGTGTGTCTGTCTGTGTGTCTGTCTGTTTGCCCGTGCAGATATTGTATCCACTCTAAGTGAAAAACTAATTGATCGAATTTCATAAAATTTGGTAAGTCACTTGTGGACGAATCTGGTGCTGATTAGTTTTGGGTACGATTCGGAATTAAAAATCTGATGTGGGCAGCACATGACTTTTCCTGCAGACTCAAATTCATTTTTTCTTTCTTTCTTTAAGAACTCATTAAATTGAGTTTAATAGCACAAAATGATACTTAATTTGCATTTTCAATTCAAATTCTGCTTTTATTTGATAATTGGACACTTTTCCAAAGGCGACATAAAATAATGCGAAAAATCTCAAATATCTCGAGAACGGTTAGTCCTAGAGTAATAGAGTTGTTCTTATTCTTTTCCTCGTCAAAAATTATATATAAAACAAGCATTTAATTGATACATTTGAACATACGTAGTCTTTTCTTAGATATTAGCGATTGTTGAGGGCCATTTCGTAAAAAAAGGCAGGTTGTTCTTTTCCAAATCGTACCATAATCGAATCAGCACCAGAGTATCCCACATGTGATTTATCTACCAAATTTTGTGAAATTTGGTCAATTTGTATTTCAGCTAGAGTGAATATATGAGATTTTTGCGGGCCATTTCGAAAAAAAAGGGCGGGTTCTTATTTTCCGAACTGTACCAAAAACTAATCAGCACCAGGGTCACACCCAAGGGTCTTACCGACCACATTTTATGAAATTCGGTCCATTAGTTTTTGAGTTAGAGTGGATACATACATTGCACAGACAGACAGACAGACAGACAGACACGCACACAGACGTCACGCTAAAAATAGTTTTTTCGTATTCTAGAGGTCACGAAACGTGTAGATCCGTCGAAAACTCGAGTTGCGATTTTGGACATGATTCCAATACTTTCCCTATACATTACCATGTATTGCAGGGAAAGTAAATATTTGATGTGGGCAGCACATGACTTTCGCTGCAGACTTATATTCACTTCTCTTTATCTTAATTAAATTTAATTCACTTTTAATTCAATAACTGGCCTTATTTTCAAAGGTGGCGTGGAGAAAATGCGAAAAAACTAAAATATCTCGAGAACGGCTACTCCTAGTGTAATGGGGTTGGTCATATTCTTTTCATCGTTAAAAATTACGTATAAAACAAGCATTTAATGGATATATTTGAGTATACGTATGTATTCATTTTAGATTTTGACGATTTTTAAAGGCCATTTTTAAAAAAAGGCAGGTTATTTTTTTCCCGAATCATACCAAAAGCTAATCAGCACCAGGGTATCCCACAAGTGACTTATCAACCGATTTTTGTGAAATTCGGTCCATTAGTTTTCCAGCTAGAGTGGATACAAGATTTTGAGGGCCATTTCGCAAAAAAGGCGGGTTCTGTTATCACGAATCATACCCAAAACTAATCAGCACCAGATTCGCCTACAAGTGACTTACCTACCAAATTTTATGAAATTCGGTCCATTAGTTGAGTTAGTGTGAATACAAAATCTGCACAGACAGACAGACACACACACAGACAGACAGACACACACACAGACGTCAAGCTAAAAATGGTTTTTTCGTATTCTAGAGGTCTCGAAACGTGTAGATCCGTCGAAAACTCGAGTTGCGATTTTTGGCATGATTCCAATACTCTCCCTATACATTACCATGTATTGCAGGGAAAGTAAATATCTGATGTGGGCAGCACATTACTCTCCCTGCAGACTTATATCCACGTTCTCCTTATTTTAATTAAATTTAATTCACTTTTAATTCAATTTTCGTTCTCATTTGATAACTAGATTTTTTTTTCAAAGGTGGCGTAGAGAAAATACAAAAACACTAAAATATCTCGAGAACGGCTAGTCCTAGTGTAATGGGGTTGGTCGTATTCTTTTCTTCGTTAAAAATTACATATAAAACAAGCATTTAATGGATATATTTGAGCATACGTAGATTTTTATTTTAGATTTTTGCGGACCATTTTGCAAAAAAAGGCAGGTTATTTTTTTTCGAATTGTACCAAAATCTAATCAGCACCAGAGTGACCCACAAGTGACTTATCTACCGAATTTTGTGAAATTCGGTATATTAGTTTTTCAGATAGAGTGGATACAAGCTTTTGCGGGCCATTTCGCAAAAAAAGGCGGGTTCTTTTATCCCGAATCGTACCCAAAACTAATCAGCACCAGATTCGCCCACAAATGACTTATCTACCAAATTTTGTGAAATTCGGTCCATTAGTTTTTGAGTTAGAGTGGATACAAAATCTGCACAGACAGATAGACAGACACACACACAGACGTCACGCTAAAAATAGTTTTGTCGTATTCTAGAGGTTTCGAAACGTGTAGATCCGTCGAAAACTCGAGTTGCGATTTTCGGCATGATTCCTATACTTTCCCTATACATTACCATGTATTGCAGGGAAAGTAAAAATCTGATGTGGGCAGCACATGACTTTCCCTGCAGACTTATATTCACGTTCTCTTTATTTTAATTAAATTTAATTCACTTTTAATTCAATTTTCGTTCTCATTTGATAACTGGACTTCTTTTCAAAGGTGGCGTAGAGAAAATACGAAAAAACTTAAATATCTCGAGAACGGGTTGTCCTAGTGTAATGGGGTTGGTCTTATTCTTTTCTTCGTTTAAAATTACGTATTAAACAAGCATTTTACGGATATATTTGAGCATACGTAGTTTTTTATTTTAAATTTTGGCGATATTTGCAGGCCGTTTTGCAAAAAAAGGCAGGTTTATTTTTTTCCGAATAATACCAAAATCTAAACAGCATCAGGGTGTCCCACAAGCGACTTGTCTACCAAATTTTGTGGAATTCGGTCCATTAGTTTTTCAACTAGATTGGATACAAACTTTTGCGGGCCATTTCGCAAAAAAAGGCGGGTTCTTTTATCCCGAATCGTACCCAAAACTAATCAGCACCAGATTCGTCCACAAGTGACTTACCTACCAAATGTTATGAAATTCGGTCAATTACTTTTTTAGTTAGAGTGGATACAAAATCTGAACAGACAGGCAGACACACAGACAGACAGACACACAGACAGACAGACAGACAGACACACAGACACACAGGCACACACACAGACGTCACGTTAAAAATAGTATTTTCGTATTCTAGAGGTCTCGAAACGTGTGATCCGTCGAAATCTCGAGTTGCGATTTTCGACATGATTCCAATACTTTCCCTATACATTACCATGTATTGCAGGGAAAGTAAAAATCTGATGTGGGCAGCACATGACTTTCCCTGCAGACTTATATCCACATTCTCTTTATTTTAATTAAATTTAATTCACTTTTAATTCAATTTTCGTTCTCATTTGATAACTGGACTTATTTTCAAAGGTTGCGTGGAGAAAATACGAAAAAACTAATATATCTCGAGAACGGCTAGTCCTAGTGTAATGGGGTTGATCTTATTCTTTTCTTCGTTAAAAATTACGTATTAAATCAGCATTTAATGGATATATTTGTGTATACCCAGTTTTTTATTTTAGATTTTGGCAATTTTTGCGGGCCATTTAGCAAAAAAAGGCAGGTTATTTTTTTCTGAATCGTACCAAAATCTAATCAGCACCATTGTGACCTATACGTGACTCATCTACCGAATTTTGTGAAATTCGGTCCATTAGTTTTTCAGCTACAGTGGATACAAGCTTTTGCGGGCCATTTCACAAAAAAGGCGGGTTCTTTTATTCCGAATCGTACCCAAAACTAATCAGCACCAGCCCCGCCCACAAGTGACTTACCTACAATATTTTGTGAAATTCGGTCCATTAGTTTTTTAGTTAGAGTGGATACAAAATCTGCACAGACAGACACACAGACACACAGACACACACACAGACGTCACGCTAAAAATGGTTTTTTCGTATTCTAGAGGTCTCGAAACGTGTAGATCCGTCGAAAACTCGAGTTGCGATTTTCGGCATGATTCCAATACTTTCCCTATACATTACCAAGTATTGCAGGGAAAGTAAAAAACCCTCCTTTTTTTGCGAAATAACCCGCAAAAGCCTTTATCCACTCTAGCTGAAAAACTAATGGACCGAACTTCCCAAAATTAGGTAGATAAGTCGCTTGTGGGCTACCCTGGTGCTGATTAGATTTTGGTACGATTCGGGAAAAAAATAACCTGCCTTTTTTTGCAAAATGGCCCGCAAAAATCGTCAAAATCTAAAATAAAAAATTACGTATGCTCAAATATATCCATTAAATGCTTGTTTTATACGTAATTTTTAACGAAGAAAAGAATAAGACCAACTCCATTACCCTAGGACTAGCCGTTCTCGAGATATTTTAGTTTTTTCGTATTTTCTCTACGCCACCTTTGAAAATAAGTCCAGTTACCAAATGAGAATGAAAATTGAATTAAATGTGAATTAAATGTAATTAAAGTAAATAGAACGTGGATATAAGTCTGCAGAGAAAATCATGTGCTGCCCACATCAGATTTTTTTTTAAACTATAATGGTTATAATTTCGATATTAAATTATATGGAAAACGTCAATTTAGCAAAAACTACCAAACAGATAATCAAATTTGGCAAATCAAAATGTCTTTAATAATAACACCTACTATAGTTTTGGTTGTAGATTGGTGTTATTATTAAAGACATTTTGATATGCTAAATTTAGTTGTCTTTATTTTATTTTAAGGTGTTATTATTAAAGACATTTTGATATGCTAAATTTAGTTGTCTTTATTTTATTTTAAGGTGTTATTATTAAAGACATTTTGATATGCTAAATTTAGTTGTCTTTATTTTATTTTAAGGTGTTATTATTAAAGACATTTTGATATGCTAAATTTAGTTGTCTTTATTTTATTTTAAGGTGTTATTATTAAAGACATTTTGATATGCTAAATTTAGTTGTCCTTATTTTATTTTAAGGTGTTATTATTAAAGACATTTTGATTTTTCCAAATTGGGTTGTCTTTATTTTATTTTAAATTAATTTCGATAGTTTAGCATTTTGACCCGTTAAAGTTTTCCAATGGGAGGGAAAGCTGCAACATTTGAAATGTCACGAGTGTTACAGCTCAATATGATTCCTCCTTGGTGAAATAGGGGTGCACAAGCACGAGCCATTTTGATTTGGTTTAAAGAAATTAGGAAGTGAAGTGAATTTGGGGGATTCTAAATACGGTTAACGATTGATGAGATTTGAAAAGAAAAATGGGAAGTATGAAATTCTAGTACTTATTTATGTCCCGTCAGACAAGTTTATAGATTTAACTGAATCTTAAATATCATCGGAGATATTGTATAAGTTTACATGCCGCCAAGTAAGTTAGTAAAATAATTTGATACTTAGACGTGGTACGTATGACCAGGGCAGTGGCGCACCCACGGGGGGGGCCGAGGGGGCCCTGGCCCCCCCCTTGGGCTGACAAAGCAAAACGCGAAGGGCGCTGTCAGCACAAGGGAGAACTAGGTCTGCCTTCGAGAAAGTATAAAAAAAAAACATTTACAACCATTATTGTAATAAATAATTTTAATCATTGTGAAGAAAACAATTCCAGCATATCCCAACACTTACACTGAATGTAATTATACATATAAAGCTCTTTATCGTACTGTACAAATTATAAATTAATTCGCACTAAAGGCGCCAATTCTGGAAACCCGTTCTTCTTAAGACGTTTCTACCTGTGATTGAATTTAACTAATGGACTCGTCCAAAATCACGTGACCCAAACGCGCCTGGTGCTCTGTTCTGGACGAAACTCTATGGGGGAAGCGGCTGTTCGCTCGAAAACTCGAGGATTTCGTTTACCCAGTGAGAAAATTGTGGAAGTGAATAAATAGATCGTGCCAACGCTTCGCGAATTAAGTGTTGCTGTGAGTTGAAATAAAGTGCGACGTTACGACACAAGGTGATAACAGTGAATTGGTAGTTTCGGAACGAGGGCCTGCGTGGTGAATAGCTGAATTTAATAATGGTCCTGAACTTTCAACTGATCTTACAGTGAAATGCATCTTTAACGATCAGTGTGTGTGTTTATGTGCGTATTTCGGCTATATAGCAAATTTTGTTCTTGAATAACTGAGGAGCAAGGTAAAAAAAAAAGACAATGAGTGAAAAACGAAAAGGGCTAGGCCAACAGACACTGGGAAATTATTTAAAAAAAAAAGTAAGATTGCAAATAGTGACGTTCCCAACGACGTTTCCCTGAGCTCTTGTTACATTGATGAGGCTGCAGTCGAAGCAAGCAACAGCCGTGACCCCGGGCTGTCTTCAAACGCTTGTGAGGAGGTAAAGGTAGGACAAAACACAATACCAAACACAGTTGAAATAGAAATTCTGGCTGCAGATATTTTTAATTCTGTCAAGAAATCTAACCTCACAGATGAAGATAGGATAACAGCGCTAAAAAATCTTTGGGAACCATATGCAAATTACAGTTTTCCTGCTACTGTCACTAGTGCTGTATCAAGTCAAGGAAAACCTCACCACACTCGGAAGTTCTGCTCATCTTGGTTGAGTAAGCATAACTGGCTAGCTTACTCAAAGGCAGAGGACAGTGCCTATTGCAAATTTTGTGTTCTCTTTGCACCCCATGAAGTTGGTTTAAGATCCACACAAGCTACAGGTCAACTTGTGTCAAAAGGATTTAATAATTGGAAGAAGGCCTTGGAGAAGTTCAGTCAACATGAAAATTTTTTCTATCATAAGGATTCAGTTCTCAAAGCAGTGCTGAGAGGTCATTCTCCACAATGAAGAGGTTGAAAACTTACTTGAGAAACAGTATGAGTGAAACCAGACTGAATGGACTGGCGTCAATGAACATTCACCGTGAAGTGGAAATTGATCCAGACCAGATAATTAATGCTCTGGCTACAAAGAAAAACAGGAGGCTGGACTTCGTTTTATAAATATGTATAGATCATAATTGAATAATATAACAATATGTAATCATGAGAGAGTGGTTGAAAACAAGTATACAGTATAAGCAGACCAGAACAAATAATTTTATCTTCATCTATTTCTTAATTTGTGTTGTTTTGTATAAATATCTACTACTACTTCTTCTAATCATTCAATTCTCTTGCACTGCACTAAAGAATTGTTAGTAATTTGATAAAAATAAATGTACAAAAAAAGACAACCGCCTTGTTAATTGATATGGCCTCTGATCATTTTTTCTCGGAAAATTTATCGAGGAGTCATCCTCTTTCATAAAAATTTTGTGCACCAATGGCCCCCCCCTTAGGAATATTCTGGGTGCGCCACTGGACCAGGGTATTCGGTTGAAATCAGAGTGAAGACTAGAAGTGCTTGCTAGCTATGAACAGATTGTGAATAATTTGTTGCCAGTCCTACAAGAATATATAATTGGATTTCGGATCAGGCTTAGTTTTTGAAATAGAGTGGTTATAATTTCGATATTTTAGTATTCTCAACTATTTTAAAAGAGTGGTTCTAATTTTGATATTTTAATATTTTGAATTGTTATGAAAATGTCTAAAAAAGACAAACTACTCACAAAGAAATATGCTATTCACGTAAAATCACGTAAGACGTTAATTGCGCATTTTATCTCCATTGGATTGTAGCCACTGCCGCTTTTTACTTTCTGATACAATGTAATATTAGTATAGGGAAAGTATTGTTTTCACGAAAATTTTCGAATTTGAGATTTTGATGCCGATATATGTTTCAAGACCTCCTGAATACGTTTTGGCTAATTTTAGACCGTCCGTCTATTTGGTCTGTTTGTATGCATGTGGTTGATTTCTTGTGTACATTATAGCGGCCACAAATTTGAATGGATTTTCACGATACTTTATATTCGCCTTTGTTATCAAAAAATCTAGAACTAGATAGAATTTTTTTTTTAAATTCGAACGAAAACATCGCAATTTATTCGAAATTCTATATATTTTTTAACTTGGCAGCATAGGACTAAATTTGGCATAATCCTGCATAAAAGAGTTTATTTATGATTCAATGATGACGAAACTTAATAGCTTCAATCATTGTTGTATAAAATAGCCGCAATACAATATTTTCGTTCATGACGTTAATAGCCCCCCTTCGGGGGCAAGTTACCCCCCACGAGGAACATTGTCAAGTATGGTATCCATCTAAAGATTTTTTGGACAGCTTAGATACAGATTTTCAAAAAAAAAAAATTTCTAAAATTTGAAGAAAAGAAAAAGGTCAATATACTAACAAGAAAGATCAATCATGCATAAACATTGATTATGAAACACTTTCCAACTGAAATGCAATTTTATTTAAAAATTTCTAAAATGTGATACATTCAGTGGTGATATCTTTTACATTATGACAGTACTACAGTAATTTATTATACTTAAATATTTAAAACTGTATCGAAATATAAATCACCTGATTCTCTATGGAAAATCAATGAATATTTCGTTCATATAACTTGTATTCCAGACTCCAGAGCTAAATAATTTTGTGTGAAAAAAATTCAGCGATTCTTATGTATCTCACCTTACAATCGCTTGAGATATTTGCATTCTGCATAAGGTAAATTTAGGGTTCGTTGAAGAAATAATAAAAGTTTAGGGATCATTTAAAATCATAACTATTGTAATTGCGTAGGCACGGAATTTAGATAGACAGATAATACACAGATACACAGACAATATATGTGTGTGTGTATGTATTCAAAGTATTGGAATCGTGCCGAAGATCGGGACTCGAATTTTTGAAGGATCCACACGTTTCGAGACTTCTGGAACACGAAAAAACTATTTTTAGGAAGACGTCTGTGTGTGTAAGGGTATATCTGTGTATGTTTCTGTGTGTCTGTGAAGATATTACATCCACTCTAATTGAAAAACTAATGGATTAAATTTCATAAAATTTAGTAGGTATGTTTTTTGTAGGAAACCCTGATGTTCATTAGATTATAGTACGATTCGTAATAAAAGAATCTGCCTTCTTTGCGAAATGGCCGGCAGAAATTGCCTTTATCCACTCTAGCTAAAAACTAATGGAACAAATTTAACAAAATTTGGTGTATAATATTTCAATAATCTACAAGTGATTTATATACCAAATTTAACAAAATTTGGTATATAAATCATTTGTAGGTTATTCTAGTACGATTATATATGTAATATCCATTATATATGTAATTAGAAAATGTACCCGTCGTTGCCCCTCCTTCACCTGCTTTTAAAATCAGAAATGAAATTAACAGTTGTATAAACCACACATAAAATAATCTTTTAGTTTCAATTCATGTGTAGCCGCGCACTAATTTTGCGCGAATGCGCACAAACGACCACAACTGCTTCCCATAGATCTTAGGAGTGGGAAGAATTGGAGAAAGAAGGGAATTGAAAATCTCGATTTTGATGGTTATGGTTGAAAATTAACAGAAAATCAGGAAAGAGTAAATGAAAATTCTTTCTTTCTTTTTTTGTTAGAATGCGAAGATATATACACATAGGGGAAAGAATCTGATGTGGGCAACACATGATTTTTCCTACATACAATAAATTTCTTTCTTTCACAGTGAAAAAATGATGTATAAAATCCAGCAATGTTTCTTTCAGGCATACATCGGGGGGGGGGGGGACTCCGCCCCCCTAAGACATTTTATTTTAGCCTAGTTCCTATTTTTGTGACAGCATTTAGATATATTTATATAAGGCCCCTCCCTAAAGTTTCATTCGTCCCCTCCTCTCGGCAAAAAGCCCTGAAAGGAACACTGGATCTACGGCGCAAAGTTTTTAATGTCGAATTGTATATTTGACGATTTTCCGAATGGCAACAAGTAAAAATATTTCGAATTTACACAATTGACTTATATTTCGGATACGTCTAACTCGAAAATTATTAATATTGATATCATTCGCAATACACAATAAAGTCCATACATTAAAACATTTTAATAATTCATTCACCAATTTAGTGTCACATTCGTCAATTTAGCTTCGTTTCTGCAATTTTGACGATGTCTTTGTAAATTTGTTACCATTATGCAAAAGTTGCCATGTTCGGATATTTTTTCCAAATTAGTAGCCAAGTGTGCCAAATTTATCCCCAAACGTTACAGACAGACGGAGAGAAGGGCTTTTTTTTCTAAAAATAAATGACGATGGTTGAATATTTGGGCGAAAAAAAAAAAAATTATTACACAGAGTATCTTCTTTCGTGAATGGAACAAACTAGATCCAAAATAATGAAGCTATCAAATTTGTTATATAATATTGCATATGAAAAGTGAACATATTTCACAAGAACTAAATACTTATTAATTTTATGTGATATTTCCGATACATTTATTTGAGAAACGTGAAATATATCTAGAACGTTTCATACTAGCGTTCTAAAGACTGTGTCATTCGTTTTCAAATGAAAAATTATGTAAGAAATGATCAATTACGCAACATTATTGAAAGTTCTGTGTTTTTCGCGATTTTTTCAAAATTTTAATAGAAAATTTGGAGGTCTTCTGAACATTCGATTGCGTTTAAAAACAATAGGCTTCTAGCGTTCACGAATTGTAATTTTTGTACCACATTTTGTTCGAATCGTTTCATTCGTTCGTGAGATATCTCTTTCACAGACTTGCTTTCACGGGCACACACACACACACACACACACACACACACACACACACACACACACACACACACAACAGACATCGCCTCAAAGACGTTAGATTCAAGTTTAGGGACGTTTGAAACTTGCTCCCCCCCCCCCCCCCTCCCGAAAACTCGAATTGGAATTTTTGATCCCGTCATAATACTTTCTCTATACATTATACTATGTATACATGTAAAATAAAATCAGATCACGCCTATTTTGATGTATTACAAAATAAAAAATCTGATGTGGGCAGCACATGACTTTCCCTGCAGACTTATATTCACGTTCTCTTTATTTTAATTAAATTTAAATAACTTTTAATTAAATTTTCGTTCTCATTTGGTGACTGGACTTATTTTCAAATGTGGCGTAGAAAAAATACGAAAAAACTAAAATATCTCGATAACGGCTAGCCCTAGTGTAATGGGGTTGGTCTTATTCTTTTCATTGTTAAAATTTACGTATAAAACAAGCATTTAATGGATATATTTGAGCATACGCAGTATTTAATTTTAGATTTTGATGATTTTTGAGAGCCATTTTGAAACAAAGGTAAGTTATTTTTTCCCGAATCGTACCAAAATAAAATCAGCACCAGGGTGATCCACAAGCGACTTATCTACCGAATTTTATGAAATTCGGTCCATTAGTTTTTCAACTAGAGTGGATACAGGCAATTTTTGAGGGCCATTTCGCAAAAAAGGCGGATTCTTTTATCCCGAATCCGACCCAAAATTAATCAGCATTAGATTCGCCCCCAAGTGTTACCTACCAAATTTTATGAAATCCGGTCAATTAGTTTTTCAGTTAGAGTGCACAAAAATCTGCACAGACAGACACACAGACGTCACGCTAAAAATAGTTTTTTGTATTCTAGAGGTCTCGAAAGGTATAGATCCGTCGAAAACTCGAGTTGTGATTTTCGGTATAATTCTAATACTTTCCCTATACATTAACATGTATTGCAGGGAAAGTAAAAATCTGATGTGGGCAACACATGACTTTCCTTATATAATGCAATGAATTTACTTCTTTCACAGTTAAAAAATTATGAAAAGATCCACGGCAAAAGATCCATGAAAAGATTCACGGTGTTTGTAACATTGAATTGTACATTTGGCACCGGATGACAGCATGTGAAGCTATTTTGCACCCAATTAACTTATATTGCAAGCAACGCCAAATTCACAATTATCAATATTGATAGCATCCTCAATAAGCAATGTAGCCCATATATTAAAATATTTTAATAATAAATTCATCAATTAGGCGCCATTTCATCAATTTGGCGTCAGTTTTGCAATTTTGGCGATATTTTCGTCAATCTGGAGAAAAATATCGCCAAGTTGGCAATATTTCGCTAGATTATTCGCCAAGTTAAGCATTTGTATCGCTATGTGTTGCAAACAAATGGAGAGAAGCGCATTTCTTATATATTAGAAAGTATGCCTGCATCATATGACGGAATTAAAAATTTGCAAAGCATTGCTTTTTTTTAGCGTCATTTCTATCAATTTGGTGACATTTTTATCAATTTGGCGACATTTTTGTTAATCGGGCAATACTTAAAAAATTTGCAAGTTTGCGACATCTCGCTAAATTTTTTGCCGGACGGACGAAGAAATGGGTTATTCTTATAGTCGTTTATTATGTTCTTTCCGAGATATTGAACTTTCAACAATTAGTCTTCATTTCCATTGATTAATCGTCATTTTTATCAATTTGTCAGCATTTAAAACACTCGCCAAAATGGCGATATACCGCCAAAATTCGTTGCCAGAATTTCGCCAAGAGTTACAGATGGAAAAATTGGTTATTCTTAGAGTAGTTTCTTATATTCTTTCCAAGATATTGAATTTTCACCAATTTGTTGCCATTTTCATTGATTTAGCGTCATTTTTATCAATTTAGCGAAATTTTCGTCAATGTCGCAACATTTGAAAAGTTGTGATATTCCGTTGGCGATATTCCGCCAAATTCGCCGCCAAAATTTCGCCAAGCGTTATAGACTAAGAAATAGGTTATTCTTATAGTAGATAAACGACTAATGGCGTCCAAATACAAAACTATTAACCAAAGTATCTTTTCTCGTGAATGAAACGAGCTAGATGTACCACAATGATCATAAAAAAATTATTTTATTTATTTTTATTTAGTTATTTATATATTTGAAAAAGACTGCAAGCTACAGGACGTAGTCCCAGTTACAGTGTGCAGGAATAAAAATACATTAAAAAAAATACAGATTAAAATACCATAAAATACATTCAAAAGTTAAAATACATTCAAAAGTTAAAATAGTAACTTAAAAAGAAAAGCAAACCTTCAACAACCAATGATCTTCATAAACAGATTCACATGAATACATACAATAAAATACAGGATGTTTACAACAAATGCTTTTTAAAATTCATCTCGGATGAATAAAAAATATCCAGATTATCAGGGAAATTGTTGTATAATTTAGAAAAACTAGTAATTGCACAATTACATCCAATACTCGAATTAAAATTCTTTACAGTAAATAAGTTAATGCTTCTTGTAGTATACTGAGGATTACGAAACTCAATCCCACCCAAAACAGGGGAATAGTCAACTCGGTCACCAAACAGATTCCTGAAGAAGGACAACAGAATGTAATCCTTTCTGCTCTGTAAGCTTTTTAAGCCAAACAAATCACGTAGAAAAGTAGCAGATAAGGCATAACAACGAATGCTAGTTTTCCTATAATAAAGATACCTCAAGAAATTATTTTGAATGATCTCGATCCTGTTTGAGTGAACGGCATGAAAAGGCCTCCAAACCACAGGCGCATATTCAAGCCCAGACCTGACCAAGGCATTGAAAATTATCGCATAATATTAGATATAAAAAGTGAACATATTTCACAATAGTTGATACATTTTTCCTTAATTTTATGTGATTTTTTATGCATTTATTTGAAAAATGTGCAATATCTCAAGAACGATACATTCTAGCGTTCTAAAGTTGGTGTCAATCGTTTTCTAATAAAAAATTACATAAATGATTATTTAAGTAACTTTATTAAAGGTTATCGTTTGAATTGCTTCATTCGGTTTTGAGATATCGTCCACACACACACACACAGAGACATCATCTCGAAAACGTTTGATTCGTTTTCAGGGATGCTAGAAACGTGCTCTTCCGTCAAAAACTCGAATTCGAATTTTCGATAACGTCTCAATACTTTCCTCATACACTATATGTATATAAGGAAAGTAATAAATCGATATACAGGAATTTAAAAGCCGTTAGAAAGAGCGTTCTTCGATTTTTCCGATGATGTCAAAATGGAAATGTTGTGATGTATCGCTCAAAATCGTTTTAAACATAAAGTAACTAAAAAATGAATTCGAATTTAAATTTCGCCGAGCTGTATTGTCCCGGGTCCTGAAGTACACCTGTGCCAAATTTCGTCACAGTCAAAAGCTTAAATTTCTCACTACAGACGACACAAGCACACATACAGCCTCTTTTATTGTGTAAATGACCATTGGGGAGTTTTTCACGTTAAAATAGAAAACTAATGCACAAAGTATTTTCTCTCGAGAATGGAACGAACTAGATCCGCAGGAGAATGATATTAACAAATTTGTTGCATAATATGGCATGTGAAAAGTGAATATATTTTACGATAGTTATATTTATCACTTTTCTTACAATACATGGTAATGTATTGGGAAAGTATTGGAGTCAAAAATCGCAATTTGAGTTTTCAACGGATCTACATGTTTCGAGCACTCTAGAATGCGGAAAAACTATTTTTAGAGTCTGTGAATCTGTCAATGTGTGTCTCTGTCTGTACAATGCTGATTCACTCTGTCTGATTCACTCAAACTCAAAAACGAATTGACCAAATTTCATAAAACTTGGTTTGTGGGAGATCCTGGTGCTGATAAAATTTTGGTATGATTCCAAAAAATATGGCTAGCAAAAATTGTATGTATTTACTCTAGCTGATAAACTAATTGACCAAATTTCGTAAAATTTGGTAGATTAATTGTGGGTTGCCGTGGTGCTGAATAGATTTTGCTACGATTCGAAATAAAAGAATCTGCCTTTTTCTTGCGAAATGGTCCGCAAAAATCGTCAAAATCTAAAATAAAAACTACATATCTCTAAAACGTATCAATTAAATGCTTGTTTTATACGTAAGTTTTGACGAGGAAAAGAAGACGATAAGACCAACCCCATTACTCTAAGATAGACCAGGCTCGATATATTTAAGATTTTTTAATTTTTTAATAATTTTGAGGAGCTGAAGACGTTGTACCCTGTAAAAAAAAATAACTATTTGATGAAATTTCTTAAATTTTAGTTGTTAAGTTTTTTTAGGGTTATCCTGATGCTGATTACATTTTGGCAAAATTCGGAAAAATTGAACGGACTCTTTTTTTGCAAAATTATCCGCAATAATCGTGAAAATCTGAAATAAATGACTAAAATTGCTGATATATATTAATATATTTGTTCTTCCTATAATTTTTCACAACAAAACGAATAAGACTGACCCTATGACTGTAGTATGAATCGTTCTCGAGATATTCTATATTTTTAGAATTTTAAGGAGTTGAAGACGTTTTAAAATGCATAAGTTGCCAAATGAAACGAAGATATTGGATATAATATCATAAAAGCAAGCATGTTATTTTCTGCAATTAAACTTAATTTAATGCATCATGGAATAAAAAATAAGGAAATGAATTTGAGAGTGCAGGGAAAGTCATGTGTTGCCCATATTAATTGTTTTAATTTTATGTAATATTTTTGAAGAATTTATTTGAGAAACGTACATTATCTCGACAACGGTTTATGTCATTCGTTTCCTAATGAAAAATTATACAAGAAATGATTATTTATGTAACATTATTGAAAGCTCTGACTTTTTAATGGTTTTTTAAAATTCGAAAATTTGGGAGGGGAGGAGGGTCTGCCGAATATTCGACTGCGTTTAAAATTAATAGGGTTCTAGTATTCAGCGATTGTAATATTTCTTTCAAATTTCGTTTGAAACGTTCCATTCGTTCGTGACATATTGCATTCACACACACACACAGACATCACCTCAGAAACGTTCGGTTCGAGTTCAGGGATACTTAAAACGCGCTCTTTCGTCGAAAACTCGAATTCGAATTTTCGACCTCTTCAATACTTCCCCGATACATTACACTATATATAAAGGGAAAGTAACACTTGTCAGTGGCGCACCCAGAATATTCCTAAGGGGGGGGCCATTGGTGCACAAAATTTTTATGAAAGAGGATGACTCCTCGATAAATTTTCCGAGAAAAAATGATCAGAGGCCATATCAATTAACAAGGCGGTTGTCTTTTTTTGTACATTTATTTTTATCAAATTACTAACAATTCTTTAGTGCAGTGCAAGAGAATTGAATGATTAGAAGAAGTAGTAGTAGATATTTATACAAAACAACACAAATTAAGAAATAGATGAAGATAAAATTATTTGTTCTGGTCTGCTTATACTGTATACTTGTTTTCAACCACTCTCTCATGATTAGATATTGTTATATTATTCAATTATGATCTATACATATTTATAAAACAAAGTCCAGCCTCCTGTTTTTCTTTGTAGCCAGAGCATTAATTATCTGGTCTGGATCAATTTCCACTTCACGGTGAATGTTCATTGACGCCAGTCCATTCAGTCTGGTTTCACTCATACTGTTTCTCAAGTAAGTTTTCAACCTCTTCATTGTGGAGAATGACCTCTCAGCACTGCTTGTTGATACTGGGAGGGTGGCATACACTTTTAAAAGTTCAAACACAGTTGGAAAAGTCCTTTGGTCACAAAAGTTAAGCAGTTCGATTGGGCTTTTAGTTTTCTTGTTCAATGCAGAGACCTTCATGTACCACAGATGTAGTTCAGCTTTTAGAGTATTATCTGATCTAGGTCCTAAATCATCTGCAAATTTCCTTGATAAGGCAACAAATCTCTCGTTTTCTTCCAGTGTCGGCTGCCTTCCATTCGGAATGACAGATGCAAAACTTTGTAGAAATTCCTATGTTTGAGAAATTTTTCATGGAGGTGAGTGATGAAATTATCAATCCATGGAATGAAAATAGAAAGTCTGTAGTATTCTTCAGGAGTCTGTACGTTGAAATTTGATCTATAAATTTGTCTGGTGGCACGGCGTGGTAGAGTAATGTTTTCTCCATGCTGTTCCAGCTTCTTAACAGCTTGTTCAAACAGATGGTGAAACTCGTTCTCTGCGTTCTCTCGAATTATAGATATAGCTTTCAAAACGTCTTCTACGTCACTCACAGCAGTTGCCAGATCAAGGTTAACTTCCTGCAGCTTTTCACTCAGACGAACACTGTAGCTGAGTAATCTGTCAGCTGAAACAAGTGCTATGACAAACTGTGATGTTAACATTGAACATAACAAGGTATGAGCCTCTGTTGATGTCTCCTTGTCATTCTAGGTAGTAATCTCCTCCAGAGCCTCGATTACTTGATCAAACAATGAAACCATAACTGTGACGGCATCATGTCTCTCCACCCAACGAGTAGGGCATAATTTCTTCAGTTTTTTGGCACTGATTTCTGTCTCTCCCTGATTAGCTGCATTAATTTTGCTGGTGAGAACAAGGTTTCGTTTTGGTGTGTTGAAAAAACTAGAGATTTTCCCTATTATTCCAAAGCTGTTTCGGATATCCGGAACTCTAGATGAATAAGTTATGGCTAAGTTCAAACAGTGTGATGCACAATGAACGTAGGGGGCTTTGGGGTGTTGCTCATATATAATTGCTTGGGCGCCATTGTACTCTCCACTCATTGCAGAAGCTCCATCGAACCCTTGTCCACGGAGGAAAGACGTATCAATGTTGCAGTCTGCAAGGCCTTTAAGAATAGCATCTGCAATTGCTCGACCTGTAGTTTCAGTCAGGGGCACAAACTTAAGGAAGTTCTCCACTATCTTAAATTCAATTTTATACTTATCATTTGTTTCAAACCGTTTCAAATAACGAACGCAAAGTGTCATTTGCTCTACCGTTGCAATATCTGTGGTTTCGTCACATAAAACCGCAAAACATTTGGCCTCATTCACCTCAGTTGCTATGTGCTTCACAATGGAATCATTGCATGCTGAAATAATCTCATTTTGTATATTCCAACTTATGTAAGTTGCATTTTTTGCACAACCTTGTAGATGAGTTTTCAGTATTTCTTCTCCTGCATCAACTCGGAGTCGCAAAAGGGCTCTAAAATTTCCTTCGCATTGGCATGGTTCTGACAATACGTCCAAATCCCCACAGTCTCTATGCCCTCTCATGGCCAGCCCTTGCCTTCCACAAAAAATCACTGTTTTGATAATAGGTTTAAGAATAGCCCTATTCTGCAAAACTTGTTTTTGCTTTCCTCTGTCCATTACTTGATCCACAGGAACCGTTTTTCCTTCCGTGACCCTTAAGAACTCATCGGCTTTGAGAACTGAATCCTTATGATAGAAAAAATTTTCATGTTGACAGAACTTCTCCAAGGCCTTCTTCCAATTATTAAATCCTTTTGAAACAAGTTGACCTGTAGCTTGTGTGGATCTTAAACCAACTTCATGGGGTGCAAAGAGAACACAAAATTTGCAAAAGACACTGTCCTCTGCCTTTGAGTAAGCTAGCCAGTTATGCTTACTCAACCAAGATGAGCAGAACTTCCGAGTGTGGTGAGGTTTTCCTTGACTTGATACAGCACTAGTGACAGTAGCAGGAAAACTGTAATTTGCATATGGTTCCCAAAGATTTTTTAGCGCTGTTATCCTATCTTCATCTGTGAGGTTAGATTTCTTGACATAATTAAAAATATCTGCAGCCAGAATTTCTATTTCAACTGTGTTTGGTATTGTGTTTTGTCCTACCTTTACCTCCTCACAAGCGTTTGAAGACAGCCCGGGGTCACGGCTGTTGCTTGCTTCGACTGCAGCCTCATCAATGTAACAAGAGCTCAGGGAAACGTCGTTGGGAACGTCACTATTTGCAATCTTACTTTTTTTTTTAAATAATTTCCCAGTGTCTGTTGGCCTAGCCCTTTTCGTTTTTCACTCATTGTCTTTTTTTTTTACCTTGCTCCTCAGTTATTCAAGAACAAAATTTGCTATATAGCCGAAATACGCACATAAACACACACACTGATCGTTAAAGATGCATTTCACTGTAAGATCAGTTGAAAGTTCAGGACCATTATTAAATTCAGCTATTCACCACGCAGGCCCTCGTTCCGAAACTACCAATTCACTGTTATCACCTTGTGTCGTAACGTCGCACTTTATTTCAACTCACAGCAACACTTAATTCGCGAAGCGTTGGCACGATCTATTTATTCACTTCCACAATTTTCTCACTGGGTAAACGAAATCCTCGAGTTTTCGAGCGAACAGCCGCTTCCCCCATAGAGTTTCGTCCAGAACAGAGCACCAGGCGCGTTTGGGTCACGTGATTTTGGACGAGTCCATTAGTTAAATTCAATCACAGGTAGAAACGTCTTAAGAAGAACGGGTTTCCAGAATTGGCGCCTTTAGTGCGAATTAATTTATAATTTGTACAGTACGATAAAGAGCTTTATATGTATAATTACATTCAGTGTAAGTGTTGGGATATGCTGGAATTGTTTTCTTCACAATGATTAAAATTATTTATTACAATAATGGTTGTAAATGTTTTTTTTTTATACTTTCTCGAAGGCAGACCTAGTTCTCTCTTGTGCTGACAGCGCCCTTCGCGTTTTGCTTTGTCAGCCCAAGGGGGGGGCCAGGGCCCCCTCGGCCCCCCCCGTGGGTGCGCCACTGACACTTGTTCCTTTGCAAAGACAACTCCCCAATTTTTTCTTTCAGGCATACTTCCGAGGGGACAAAGCATCCCCCCCCCCCCCAGAGACATTTTATGGTAACTTAGTTTCTATTTATGTGACACAGCATTTATATATATTTATATAGGGCAAATAGAAAACTTGCCCCATCTAAAATTTCATTCGCTTCCACGGCCAAAAAGTCCTAAAAGAAACACCGACTCCACACCTGGTGACTAGCATATATATCCTAAAGAGGTTCTTTCTACTAGGTTATCTACGGCGACTTGCACCATTTGCCCCATTACACTCCTTTGCGCCGCGCCACAGGCAGATGGTGAGACCCTAACCACATTGGCGGGGTTGGCAAGCTTCGTTGGCTCCTCTAGTTGGTTGAATTTCACTTTGCCGTAACAGGCCCGTGGGCACTATTTGCGGCGCATTAGGCCAGTGAACGCTTGGGAGAAGTTTTCAGGAAATTGCATTCTAAAACGAACCGAATGCTTATAATGTGATTTAGTCTTATGTAAGATGAAAGAAAGTAATGAACTGTGGCTTGCGAAGGTTTCGGGGGGAGGGGCTCTTCGGCTCTTTGTGATTTTGCCAGTGGGAGGGCGATTAAAGTGAAATTAAAAATCTGATGGGGCAGCACATGACTTTCCCTGCAGACTCAAATTCATTTATATTTTTATTTTTTTTTAATAATTCAGTAAATTGAGTAATTAACACTGACTAATAGATGCCTCAGTTGCTATCTTCAAGAAGATGGAACTTAAGAAAAAATCATTGAATCAGTTGTACATAAAAAAAAACCAAAAAAAAAAAAACACTCACCCTGTTAGAAGAGCTTTCAATTTTCCTCTAATCTTCGTGCTCATAGACACATAACAAATAAATACATAACAAATTAATGTTAAATACAGCAAATTTAAAAACTAAATATTTGTCATTTTGCGAGGTAGGGTGCGCTCTAGTGCGCCATGCCTCACAGAATGACAGTGAGGCAGGGCGTAGTCATAGCACCCCTGTTTAAAACGCTTTATTTTTTCATGATATATCGTTTCCACAGACTCAAGAGCAGACACACATACATACATACATAGACACGCACAAATATACACATACACACATATATCACTTCAAAAACGTTCGATTCGAGTTCAGGTATGTATGAAACGTGCTTTTTCGTCAAAAACTCTAATTCAAATTGTTGAACACGTCATAATATTTTTCCTATACAAACTATGCATATAGGAACGAAGAAATAAAACTTGCTGCGCTGGATGAATAATTAGAATCTGAGATATGCAAATTAGTGAAATGCGTGAAATTAGGGGGGGGGGGGGAGGGCTATCCGAAAATCGTAATATTACGTCGCTTTCAGAATACCTCACATCGAGCGCTGCTGGCATTCTTGAATTATCATCTGTCTTGAGAAATAGATTGATTTTTTTTTTTATTCATTTCTGAAGACCAAAGTAAAAATTAATTTTTATATGCTATTTTCCAAAGTTTGAGCCGATTGAAGTAATTTTTTCAGAAGACATAGCATTGAGATAATTCTATATTCCAAAGATTCAAAATTTATCTTTAAAACCCGTGAAATTAGAAAATTGCGAATTTAATGACATTCAAGGACTAAACCGAATGTTTGAGGTATGGTTCGTTGAGCAAACACCTGCGAAAGAAAGTGCTCGCATTCGAGTAGAATTAATTGTCTGCTCGTTGAACTAGAAATCGCAAAAATTCGGTCGAATTTCGGCATTATATGTTTATAAGTTTAAATTAATTCGAATTTAAAAAAATTCTCACTGAGCCTTGTCGTCTGGTTACCTGAAGTACTCCCATCCAAAGCTTTGATATTTCGCTATAGATGATGATAAAGAAATTTAAATAGTAGAATTTTTTCAGTTAAGTAGCACTAATATGTATCCTCAAAAATGTATCCGAAATATCGTCTGCGGTTTTTAATGTCAGACGATCATTGAAGACCTCTTTTTTATCAGTCGAAAAACATGGCATTTTCCCAAAGTGAAATGATTTGTATTGTAGAGCAATATTTCTTTAGCCATTCTTATCAGAGTGCTATTAAAAGAGTTTCAGAAGTAATACTTATGCTCTAAAAACATTAACAATTAAAAAATTACGAGGTTAGTTAAGCATTTTCGAGAAACTCGATTCGTTACAGATAAAGCGAAAACAAGCAAGTTTCACTCAGGATAAACTGTCAGAAAGAAACTGTTTTTAATTCTTCAATGAACTCTTCACTCTCATAAGAAAGTCTAGAGAAATATTGTTCAAAATTAAAAATTCTTTTACCCTGGGAAAATGACTTGTTCTTCCATTCATAAAAAATAGGCCTATTACGATTGTCTGACGTATTAAAAACAGCAAACGATGTTTTTGGTATATATTTCTGAGGGACTGGAAAAAAAATCTATTATTTTAATTTCTATGTATATTATATAACTTTTACCTTCTCATACGTAGTATTGAGAAAGTATTGTTTTCCCGAAAATTTTCGATTTCGAAATGTTGATTCCAATATATATTTTAAGATCTTCTGAACACGTTTTGACTATTTTTGGAGGGATGTCCGTCTGTCTGTCTGTCTCTTTGATGTCTGCGGTCGATTTTTTGAGTACACGATAGCGACCACAAATATTAATGGATTTTCACGAAACTTTATATCCGGCTTCGTTATCAAAACATCTAGAACTAGAAAGACTTTTTTTTTATTTGAGGCTCAATGAGCTTTTTTTAACTCATGGCTCAATAATCACGAAATTTAATAGTTTCAATCATTGTTGGGAAAAATAGCCGCGATGCAATTTTTTTGTTCGTGACGTCATTAGTCCCCATTGGGAAGCAAGTTACCCCCTCGGGGGGACGGGTGTACATTGTCAAATATGGAATTAATCGAAAGATTTTTTCAAACTCTTTAGAGTGAAGTGTAACACGCTA
The DNA here is from genome assembly GCA_951213105.1 of Amaurobius ferox. Lineage (NCBI taxonomy): Eukaryota > Metazoa > Arthropoda > Arachnida > Araneae > Amaurobiidae > Amaurobius > Amaurobius ferox. The sequence goes on along the minus strand of OX578149.1, from coordinate 133,472,039 downwards.
TAGTTGCGGTTAGTACTTGGGTGGGTGATCACCTGGGAACAATGCGTGCTGTTGGCACTTTTCGGGCGCGGTAGCCCGGTGGTTTACGCGCTGGATTTGCACGCTGCCACAACTGCCGCCGTGTTCATGCGGAGTACGATCACGTTAAACATGTGGGTCCGTAAGTCCTTTCGAGAGGTTGGTGGTAGGGGAAGGAGGGTACGATCCCTGTGGATGCCTCCCCCACTGGGTTCCGGTCTAAATTGGGTGGCACTTCCCGGCCGTTCAAACAGTTACCTTACACCTTTCTGGTAGGTCGGACGGTCTGGATCTCAACAACAACAACAACGCTATAGTTGTAATAATTTGGACCTATTATACCAATTTTTCACATTTTTATTGTAAAATTTGAAAAAAAAAATTAATTCTATTATGAGAAATTTGAGTTGAGCTACACTCCATAATTACATTGGATATGCGAAACTTTTCGATACTTTCCTTAGAATGTCTACCCCAAAACTATATCTCCATTAGCATAATGAAGAAGAACATCTATCGATTAATTACTTATAATTTTTTCTTCCTTCTTGAGTCCACTTTGTGGACCGAAGCAAATTCTATTTTGAGGAACACCTGTTAAAAGTCTGATGTCCCACTTAAAGAGTAACCCATCCTATTAATCAATGTTGAAAACTAACACTGCCATTTTGATTAGCGGCCATGAAAATAGCCCGTAACGTTAACTTATCACTGATATAGCCAGCTGTTAACTAAACTGGACATTGCGTAAATGCAGTGGTGATAGATAGCGTCGCTGCGATCATATGATGGAGGTCAAACAGAGAAACATGATACTCCTCTATGCAAAGTAACAAACTCTTATCTAAAACTAACAGTGCGTCATAAAGCTTTGGGACTTTCAGTGGTGAAAGCATTTTACATTTTTAAACCATTTTAAATACAAATTGTAAACGTCTGATGTGGACAGCACATGACTTACCCTAAAACCTCATGTTATTTGTTTGACTAGCAAAGTCTAAAGTTTGGGGTATGCGGGTGAAATCGTCTGTTACGAAAAATGCAAACACTTTAGATCCTTATAATCTTCAAACTTAATAAATAATTAACTGGAGTTGTAAAGAACCTTGCTGCTCCAACCGGGAATCGAACCCTGCATCTCAGAACTGGCCAGCCGACGCTCTACCGTTGAGCTATTGGGACGATGTGGAGTGTGTGGTGTGTAGATGCAGACGATGTGTTAAAATGATATATTATTGTAGATTACGTTAATGAAGTTTATTTGTTATGATTTTCTAAGTTAAAGAATAAACTTGTTGTTTTAAGAAAGATGCCTGCGTATTTATTCCAACGCCTCCACAGAGTTAGTTCCACTTGTCTTTCTCATACTAGAATCCATTGTTAAGAAACTTACGATTCTTTTTTTTTTTTTTTTTTTTTCAAATTTTACATGAAAATTTTGAAAAAAATCTGTTGTTGGTCTAAATAATCACCAATTATAGCGTATTACCCTTTATTTTAAAGGACTTTAAAATCTTTCGACTGATACCCAGTTTGACAATGTAACTTGCCTCCTCCCCTGAAGGGGACTAATGACGTCACGAACACAAAAATTGTGTCGCGGCTATTTTCCTCTACAATGATTGAAACTGTCAAGTTTCGTGATCATTAGGCCATATCTGGGCTCACTTCCTTTTTTAATTTTTATTAATGAAATACCCCGGATTTTTAAAACTGCAAAATGTCTTATGTTTGCAGACGATTTGAAACTTTATATGAAAATCAACTCATTAACTGATTGTGATCTGATGCAGAGAGATCTAGATGAACTGTATAACTGGTCTGTTTTAAATAAACTCCATTTAAATATTTCTAAATGCTATGTTAAGAGCATGGCTAGGATCTATAATATTCTTAATTACAATTATATTTTAAATAATTCATCTTTATCTCGATGTACTCATATTACTGATTTAGGTGTCACTTTCGATGATACTTTTAACTTTCAGAGACATATCGATAATATTATTGAAAGGGCCTACCAAAGACTTGGTTTCACCTTAAGACGATCTCGTGTTTTTGCCAGTTCTGATACGATTATTTGTATTTATAATACCCCTGTTAAACCAATTTTGGAATATTGTGCAATGATTTGGGAACCTGTTTACAATCTGCATTCTCAACGGATAGAAGTCGTGCAAAATAAACTTTTACGCATTATTGATTACAGATTGACAGGCTATTATCCTTATGATATGCATACGAGTGAACACATACAAAAATATAATTTAATGTCTCTTAAAAAAGAAGAAAATGGTCCTGTCTCTTGTTTTATTATAAAGTTTTAAATAATACTATTGATTGCCCCACTTTACTTTCTTGCTTGGAATTTCATATACCTGTTAATAATACTAGGAAAAAAACTTTGTTTCACAATTCTACTGTTAAACACAATTACATTAAATGCTATTCTATCTATAAATTTATTGATCTATATGATACATATTGTGCTGATATTGATATATTTAATTTGACTCCTGCCTGTTTTAAAAAATCTGATGTGGGCAACACATGACTTTCCTTATATAATGTAATGAATTTACTACTTTTATAGTAAAAAAATAGGTTTTTCTTATAGTAGATACTAATATTTTTTCCAAGATATTGAATTTTCGACAATGAGTCGTCATTTTCATTGATTTAGCGTCATTTTTATCCATTTGGCGAGATTTTCGTTAATTTGGCAACATTTCAAAAAGTCGCCAAAATCTCGCCAAGCGTTATGGATGAAGAAATAAGTTATTCTTACAGCAGATAAATGACTATTGGCGTTCAAATACAAAAGTATTACTTAAAGTATTTTTTTTCATGAATGGAACGAGCTAGATCCACGAGAATGATGTCACCCAATTTATCGCATGGTATTACATATGAAAAGTGAACATGTTTTTCAATAGGAAATATTTTTTTTTTACCTTTTATGGCTTTTTGATATTTTTTTTGAAAAATGTATAATATCTCGAGAACGGTTCATATTAGCGTTAAAAAATTTATGTCAATCGTTTTCTAATGAAAAATTACGTAAGAAATGTCTATTTGCGTAACTTTATTAGCGGGTTTGATTTTTTGACGATTTTTTCAAAATTTCACTCGAAAATTGAGGGGGGGGGGGGTTCTGAACATTCGATTCCATTTAAAAACAATAGGCTTCCAGTGTTTACGAATTATGATTTTTGTACCAAATTTCGTTAGAATCGCTCCATTCGTTCGTCAGTTATCGTCTCCACAGACTCACTGACACACACACACACACACACACACACACACACACACACACACACACACACACACACACACACACACACACACTTTCACACACACACACACACACACACACACATACACACACAGACATCACTTCAAAAATGTTTGATTCGTGATCAGGGATGCTTGAAACGTGCTCTCCCGTCGAAAACTCGAATTCGAATTTTCGACCCCGTCACAATACTTTCCTTATACATTATGTATATAAGGAAAGTAAAAAGCCTGTTTGAATGTTCTTGACATGTATACTACCTAGTATTCTTGTATTTTCTGTTCTGTTCTTTTTATATTTGAGTGGCTACTGTAACTGGATTTTATCTGTAGTTGCCACGCAAATTGAGTAAATAAATTGAATAAATAAATAAATAGCCCCTTGTATGCATGGTTATGTAAAATTTTGTCCTATGCTGCCATGTTAAAAAAATATAAAATTTGAATAAATTTTGAAATTTTTGCTGAAATTTCAAAATTTAGTTCTATATTTATCGTTAACCAAACTGAATATAAAGTTTCGTGAAAATCCTATAACATTTGTGGTAGCTATTACGTACGCAAGAAATCGACCACAGGCAGACAGACAGACGGACATTACATTAAAATTGTGAAAATGTCTTCAGGAAGTCCTAATATTGGCATCAAAATCTCGAAATAAAAATTTTTCGTGAAATCAATACTTTTTCTATACTATATTCTATAGTATGAGAAAGTAAAAATTTAAACAATTTATATCTATTTTGGGTTTTTTAAACAATTTATATTCATAAATAAGGTACCATTTATGAAAATACCAAAATAATTGCAATATTTTAATACTTTGAACTTTAAAACAAATAAATAAAATAAATAAATTAAAAGTTTCCGTCTGAGCAAGTTCTTATTTCACTTTACTTACTTTTACTCGAAATATCTTTTGAACTATAAAAGATAGATAGATATAAACAGTAAGTGACAAAATTGACATTCAGGGCTCGAGTGACAACCAACTGACGCTGGCCACCTTCGAGACGCCCTATTACCTCTCATCACCTGGTGTCACTCAGAATGAAAATCATCTCTACTCATTTCCAAAAATTTGGCTATTTCGATTTTCCTTCTCGAATCCGTAACGTGGAAATACAGGCTCTGCATAAAACAGGCCGTTTTTATACCTAATCCGTTTCCTTGTTAAAAAATGTTGGTATGCGAAATGTCTTCTGGGGGCTAGTTTTCGCGTGTGTGCGCTTATCGTATATGCATATTTTGTGGCTACACATTGTTTCTTTCACAGAATATGCTAATTTTTCCGTTTGTTGCTTCACTTTTGGACATGAGTGTATATTTGAATGTAAAGGTTTAAATTTATGTTCAAAAATGTTGTAATGTCCATGATTTATAATCAATTTGTTTACACGTTTATTACTTTCCTTATATACATAATGTATAAGGAAAGTATTGTGACGGGGTCGAAAATTCGAATTCGAGTTTTCGACGGGAGAGCACGTTTCAAGCATCCCTGATCACGAATCAAACATTTTTGAAGTGATGTCTGTGTGTGTGTGTGTGTGTGAAAGTATGTGTGTGTGTGTGTGTGTGTCAGTGAGTCTGTGGAGACGATAACTGACGAACGAATGGACCGATTCGAACGAAATTTGGTCCAAAAATCACAATCTGTAAACACTGGAAGCCTATTGTTTTTATACGCAATCGAATGTTCAGAACCCCCTTAAATTTTCGAGTGAAATTTTGAAAAAATCGTCAAAAAATCAAAATCGCTAATAAAGTTACGCAAATAGACATTACTTATGTAATTTTTCATTAGAAAACGATTGACATAAATTTTAGAACGCTAACATGAACCGTTCTCTAGATATTGCACATTTTTGAAAAAAAATATCAAAAACTCATATAAAATAAAAAAATATTTTCTATTGAGAACCATGTTCACTTTTCATATGTAATACCATGCAATACATCGGGTGACATTATTCTCGTGGATCTAGCTCGTTCCATTCCTGAAAAAAGATACTTTGAGTAATACTTTTGTATTTGATCGCCAATAGTCATTTATCTGCTGTAAGAATAACTTATTTCTCCGTCCATAACGCTTGGCGAAATTTTGACGACGATTTTGGCGGAATGTCGCCAACTTGGCGACTTTTTGAAATGTTGCCAAATTAACAAAAATCTCGCCAAATGGATAAAAATGACGCTAAATCAATGAAAATGACGACTATTTGTCGAAAATTCAATATCTTGGAAAGAATATAAGTATCTACTATAAGAAAAACATATTGGTTTTTACTGTAAAAGTAGTAAATTGATTACATTATATAAGGAAAGTCATGTGTTGCCCACATCAGATTTTTTTACGGATCTGGTCAGATGCTCTAAAGGAATATTTTTATTTTTTCATACGAAGTACAGAGAAAGTATTGTTTTCACGAAAATTTTCGATATCGAGAATTTGATGCCAATATACGTTTTAGGACTTCCTGAATACGTTTTGGCTATTTTTTCGAGTGATGTCCGTCTGCCTCTCTGTCTTTGATCGATTTCTTGTGTAAAGGATGTCCGCTACAAATATGAATGGATTTTCACGAAACTTTATATTCGGTTTTGTATACAAAACAATCTAGAAATAGATAGAATTCTTCGACCGGAAAGTTGGAACTTTTATATTTTCTTAACATGGCAACATAAGACAAAATTTGACATAATCATGCATAAAAGGGGTTATTTATGGTTCACTGTAGTGACAAATAGTCCCGATACAAGTTTTGTTCTCGTGACGTCATTAGCTCTAGGGAGATACATTTTCAAACTTGATATCTTTTGTTGTAAAATTTGTAAAAGAAAAGAAAATCACAAACTACTTAAAAATGGATTTTGGTATGTGAAAGTCGAGTAATTCAGTTAACTTTTATATATGCAAATCTATCGATTCACAAATGTATAAACGGAATATTGGCAAGAATAGAAATTTTGAAGAATTTTAGGACATTGTGTTGGTTGCAGTAACCATGCAGTCTGAGGATCAACCAATAGGCTCCAGGCAAAAGTAAATTCTAGGGCCTCCATGAAACATTTATATTGAGAAAAATATACAATGATCAAGGAAGATATATAGAGGACCATATGGGGCCCCCAGCATTTTCTTACTTTGTTTATCGTTGAAAACGGCCCCGATCAGTAGTCCTTATAACCTATGTATTAAATCAAGAAAATTTGATACATTCTCTATTCTCTAAATATACTCCTTGAAATTTAACAACCTTGAAATTTAAAACCTTGAAATAAAAGGCTTGGAATTTAACGATAAAGTGTGATTACTTGAAACCATGAAATTTAACGATAAAGTGTGAAATTATATAACCTTGAAATTTAAAGATAAAGTGTGATTCTTTTAAACCTTGAAATTTGACATTATGTGGGATAATCTTGAAATTATATAACTTTGAAATTTAATGATAAAGTGATAACCTTAAAATAACCTTGAAATTTAACAATAAAGTGTGATTCCTTGAAATCTTGAAATTTAACGATAAAGTGTGAAATTATATAACCTTGAACTTTAACGATAAAGTGTGATTCCTTGAAACCTTGAAATTTGACTATATGTGGGATAACCTTGAAATTAGATAACTTTGAAATTTAACGATAAAGTGATAACCTGGAAATAGCCTTGAAATTTAACGATAAAGTGTGATTCCTTGAAACCTTGAAATTTAACGATAAAGTGTGAAATTATATAACCTTGAAATTTAACGATAAACTGTGATTCCTTGAAACCTTGAAATTTGACTATATGTGAGATAACCTTGAAATTATATAACTTTGAAATTTAACGATAAAGGGATAACCTTGAAATAGCCGTGAAATTTAACGATAAAATGTGATTTATAGTCTACTACCAAAGGTATGCTAGGGGATGTTGCTCGTACTACACAAACTATGAAAGAATTCGAAATTATATGTGTGAATCCATTGGATTATAGAAGATTGAAAAAGAAATTTTATATAAGAACATCAACATGTTTTAAACATATTAAAGCTTTCTAGAAAAGAATCAGAACTGAAGAAAAAAAAGTTGTCGTATTTAAACTTTCGTATGTTTCATCAAGCTGTTTTAGCTCAGAACTTGAATCTGACAGTTCTTTGCTTAAAACAGACGAGAAGTATTACAGTTGCTCAAAGGTGCCTCCCTCCTCACACACACCTTTTTAACACTTTCCTACATAGTTGAAAAGTGTTTATGACTTTGGTCATTCTGTCTGTCTGTCTACGACGCATGGGAATGAAGATGACACACAATGCGTTTTGGGTTGAAAAAACCCGAGTTGAAAAAATGAAATGCATTGAACTCTATGGGACTTAATATTTCAAACATTTTTTAAGCGAAGTTAAAATTCACAAATGGTTTCGAAAATTTTAAGAAATATTCAAATTCATTACATAAAATGTGTAAAAAATTTTCAGCAAAATTTATTAGGTAGTTTTTTTTAATAAAAATTGAAATAATAATTACACTCATGACATATAAGGAGATCACGTGACTCATTGCAAAATAAAATATGGTATCTATTTCTTTTCCACCGTGTAAAGATCGTAATACTTAATGATCGTTTAAATTTATATTTAGCAGTAGCCGTCTTTGCCGACCAGCCTGTTCGCTACTCTTGAAAATTCTGACCGTGGCAAACTCGCTAACGCGACCTACCAGAAAGGTGTAAGATAACTATTTGGACGGCCACCGCGTGAACATGGCGGCAGTTTTGGCTGTTGCGGGAATGGAACCCGGGCCTACCGAGTGCAACTTCCGCGCGCTATCCACTGGGCTACTTCGCACTCCGCGACAATCTCCATAACTTTTTTTTTATTCACCCACATTAGACCGGAACCTAGTGGGAGAGGCATCCACAGCGACCGTACCCTCCTTCCCCTACCACCAACCTCTCGGAAGGACTTACGGACCTACATTTTTAACGTGATCGTACTCCGCGTGAACACGATGGCATTTTTGGAATCGAATCCGGGCCTACCGAGTGCAATTCCCGCGCGCTAACCACTGGGCTACTTCGCCCTCCGCGACAATCTTCATAACATTCTTTTTATTCTCCTAATTTAGAACGGAACCCAGTGGGAGAGGTATCCACAGGGATCGTACCCTCCTTCCCCTACCACCAACCTCTCGGAAGGACTTCCGGATCCATATGTTTATCGTGATCGTACTCCGCGTGAACACGGCGGCAGTTTTGGAAGTGGCGGGAATCGAACCCGGACCTATCGCTAACTTCCCGCACTCTAACCACTGGGCTACTTTGCCCTCCGCGACAATCTCCATAACATTCTTTTTAATCACCCAATTTATACCGGAACCCAGTGGGAGAAGCATCCACAGGGACCGTACCCTCCTTCCCCTATCACCAACCTCTCGGAAGGACTTACGGACTCACATATTTAACGTGATTGTATTCCGCGTCAACACGGCGGCAGTTTTGGCAGTGGCGGGAATCGAACCCGGGCCTACTGCTAACTCCCCGCGCGCTAATTTACAATTTAAAATGACCATATGCTAAGCTCTTAATTCCATCATCCTCATTCCATCGTTCCATTGTTCCATCATTTAAAATATCCATGAAATTAAAATATCCACCATTCCATCATTTAAAATATACATAAAATTAAAATATCCATTTAAAATATCCACAAATTAAAATATTCATTTAAAATATCCAAGAATTAAAATATCCATTTTAAAAATCCATATCGTTCTATCATTTAAAATATAAATATAATAATTTCTACAATACATATGCTAAGCTCTTAATTCATTTAAAACCGGAAGCGCGGGAAACGGAAAGCAAACACTAATTCGGTTTTTATTGTCCCACCCATCGCTATGCATATTCAGAACCGTGACATCCCCTCCACATAAACACAAACCGGCGCCATTGAAACGGGCGATAGGAAATGGGAACTCCTTTCGCCCGCCGATGAATTTTAAAATCATGACTTCTTTAAAATTTCGATCCAGCGGCCAATTATAATTATTTCTTGACCAGGTTGGGCTTGTAAGAAAGCCAGATATTTGAGCTTTCTAAAAATGTAAATTATTAGTCGAAATTATGAGTACTTTTTACTATGCGAGAATTTAAAAACCAAAAATTGTTTTTTTGACCCAAAAGTGACTTTTGTTTAAAAATCTTTAAAAAATATTAGAAATCGAAATTGAGATTTGAAATTCATATATTTTTACTCGCAATTGTCTGCTCTTTCCGCTGGTATGATTTGTGTTTTTCCACGACGTCTGGATCATGGAGAAAAAAGGGCAAGAAGTCAAAAAACGGTCGAAATCGCATAAAACATTAAATAACAAAAAAAAAATAATTAAAATTTTAAAAATCGGTTTTCACGTGTCGTCTTCTCACCCCCCGGGTCTCCGATTGCCAAATTTTGTAGCTCTCTGACGAGCGGTCGCTGAACGTATAGTGTATAAGACACACAGACATTGCCTTTTATTATTTAAGATTGCATCCGTCCTAAAACCGCGTTGTTTTTGTACATTATATGTGTATCTTCTGTGACAACGCAATTGCAATATTTTTTATCTTAAATGATTACAAAACTTTGATTATTTCTACAACATAGCCTAATTTTAATTTATGCAGAATGTTAATATATTAAGCGATTGTAAGGTGAGTTGTATAAGAATTGCTAATTTTTTTCGTGCAAAATTATTCAGCCCTGGAGTCTGGAATATAAGTGATACGAATGAAATATTCATTGATTTTACGTAGAGAGGCAGACGATTTATATTTTGATGACATCATTTGAATAAAGTTCATTTTCTGTAACTAGAATTGTCTTTTTCGATGAAGTTTTAAGTTTTCAAGTATAATAAATCACTATAGTACTCTGATAATTTAAAAAATATTACAGCTGAATGTATCGTATTTTAGAGATGTTTAAATAAAATTGCATTTCATTTGGAAAGTGTTTCATAATCAATGCTTTTAGCAAGATTGATCTTTCTTGTTTTTTAATGCCTCTCCTTTCTTCAGTACCGTTTATAGTCGCAAAGTCGGTTTCTTTGACGAGTCTGAAAGTTATAGCCAAGAGAATTATGGGACAGTTTCCTCTGTTTCAGATGAAAGACGTGTGACAAGGTTTGCGAGGGCTGCTTGTTTTTCTGATAATTTGATTTGTCTTTTTAGAGGCGGGGAGTTATTTTTGCTTATTGCTGTGTATGTAAATTAAAGGGTGCGATGAGGTTTTATGTTCGCTTTTGCTTTCGTTGTTTGTGTTTGTCAAGGGGACCGAGTTTGCTTCTTTTGAGTTTAAGAACACCGTAATGCGTACACACACCATTAGGAAAGTCTTCAAATTTGTAAAAATTAGTTGTAGGATGGTGTTGAGAAAAGAGTTGAGTCCGTCGTATTTTTCTTATATTTTGTTATTTTATATTTATTCAGTATTCTAAACGTATCTTTAAGATCCGAACGTTTTGCAAAGTTCTGTCCACAAAAGAATGGACGAATAAATTGATTGTCTGGCAAACTACCCTAACAGCATTTTATTTTCACAGTGATGTAAGATTTACGTCACACTGTGACTTTGGGACGTCGCAGTACATCTCGGCAATGTCATACTGAGGTCACAGCGAAGTCATTTTGGCCATTTTCATGGTCATTTGTGACGTCACATATTAACTTGTTTGTGACGTCACATTGTAATTGCCATTGTAATGTCGTCACATTGTTACTTGTTAATTAAATTGTGTAAACGTCACAGAATATAGTTACAATGAAGTTACAAAGTTACTAATAAATAACGTCACAAATATGATGTCACATTGTGACCCAGGTGTCACGTGGCTGCAACGTCACTGTCACACATGTGACGATCTTTGCTGTGAGGGTACGTTGAACTTAATCTGCGATAAAATCTTCCCTAATGATAATGTTTCTATTTGGGCTCAGAAATAGGGATTTTTTGTAAGGAAAATGGGAAAGACATGTTCAACGACATTGATGACCAGTTGTACTTTTTGAGTGAAAAAAAAAATTCATTAAGAATTAATACGATATTTTCTACAATTTCGTTTTATACGCAAAAGTCATACAACTTTTCCAAAATGACGAATTTTCTAGGTTTTAACGTGATTTAGGTGTAGCGTGTACCCGATTCTACCAACAAATCATCTGATCATTTGACCGATAAAAATATCTCTCTCAAAATCCATATCGTTAATAAAATGTAAAATAACTTCAGATTTCGCGGTTTTATTTAGTTTCTGTTACCATTTTGTCTTGGCAAATGAGCTTCATTCATAGCAAGGCTACTGGAGTATATTTCTTAAATACTTTTCTTTCTCAGAATCCTTTAACCACTCCATAAAGTGTTCTCCATAATATCTCAGTAAATACTACGTAAAATGTTTAAAACTTATATAAGTTTACGAGATCTAAATCAAGGGAAAACATAGTCGTATTTAACCTTTCGTATTTTTTATCAAGATGTTTCAGCTCAGAACGCGAATCTGACGTTTCTCTTCTTAAAACAGATGACAAGTATTACAGTTGCTCAAAGCTGCTTACTCCCTCCTCTCCACCTTCCTTTAAATGTCTTCCCCGTTCTTCCGAACCGTTTATAGTCTCGCAAGTCGGTTTCTTTGACGAGACTTAAAGATATAGGTACGAGAATTATGGGACAGTTTCCCTTGCTTCAGATGAAAGACGTGCGACGCAGTTTACGAGGGCTGCTTGTTTTTTGAAAATTTGCTTTGGTTTTTTAGAGACGGTGAAGTTATTTTTGCTTATTGCGGAGGGATATAAATTGAAGGGTGCGATGGGGGTTTTGTGTTCGTTTCAGCCTTTGTTATTTTGGTTGGATTCGGGCACCATGTTCGCTTCTTTATGGACTTTGGGAACGTCATACTGACGTACATACGTCATCATTAGCGTTTGAATTTGTTCGTAAAAGTCTGTAGCAGAATCAGGAGATAAGAATAGCATTTCAAAGTATTAATTACAAAGTTAAATAATATTCTGGCATGTTACTTTATGGATCGTAATCCTATTACTTTCCTTATATACAATAATGTATAAGGAAAGTATTGTGACGGGGTCGAAAATTCGAATTCGAGTTTTCGACGGGAGAGCACGTTTCAAGCATCCCTGATCACGAATCAGACATTTCTGAAGTGATGTCTGTGTGTGTGTGTGTGTGTGTGTGTGTGTGTGTCAGTGAGTCTGTGGAGACGATAACTGACGAACGAATGGACCGATTTGAACAAAATTTGGTACAAAAATCACAATCCGTAAACACTGGAAGCCTATTGTTTTTATACGCAATCGAATGTTCAGAACCCCCCTAAATTTTCGAGTGAAATTTTGAAAAATTCGTCAAAAAACCAAAACCTCTAATAAAGTTACGCAAATAGACATTTCTTATGTAATTTTCATTAGAAAACGATTGACATAAATTTTAGAACGCTAACATGAACCGTTCTCGAGATATTGCACATCTTTCAAAAAAAATTATCAAAAAGTCATATAAAATAAGAAAAAAAATCTGATGTGGGCAACACATGACTTTCCTTATATAATGTAATGAATTTACTACTTTTAAAGTAAAAAAATAGGTTTTCTTATAGTAGATACTAATATTCGTTTCCAAGATATTGAGTTTTCGACAATTAGTCGTCATTTTCATTGATTTAGCGTCATTTTTATCCATTTGGCGAGATTTTCGTTAATTTGGCAACATTTCAAAAACTCGCCAAGTTGGCGACATTCCGCCAAATCCGTCGCCAAAATCTCGCCAAGCGTTATGGATGAAGAAATAAGTTGTTCTTACAGCAGACAAATGACTATTGGCGTTCAAATGCAAAAGTATTACTCAACGTATCTTTTTTCATGAATGGAACAAGCTAGATCCACGAGAATGATGTCATCCAATTTATCGTATGGTATTACATATGAAAAGTGAACATGTTTCTCAATAGGAAATTTTTTTTTTCATTTTATATGACTTCTTCATAATTTTTTTGAAAAATGTGCAATATCTCGAAAACGGTTCATGTTAGCATTCTAAAATTTATGTCAATCGTTTTCTAATGAAAAATTACATAAGAAATGTCTATTTGCGTAAATTTATTAGTGGTTTTGATTTTTTGACGATTTTTTAAAAATTTTATTCGAAAATTTAGGGGAGTTCTGAACATTCGATTACGTATAAAAACAATAGGCTTCCAGTGTTTACAGATTGTGATTTTTGTACCAAATTTCGTTCGAATCGGTATATTCGTTCGTCAGTTATCGTCTCCACAGACTCACTGACACACACACACACACACACACACACACACACACACACACACACACACACACATACTTTCACACACACACACACACACACACACATACACACACACAGACATCACTTCAAAAATGTTTGATTCGTGATCAGGGATGCTTGAAACGTGCTCTCCCGTCGAAAACTCGATTTCGAATTTTTCGACCCCGTCACAATACTTTCCTTATACATTATGTATATAAGGAAAGTAAAAATTCCTATTGAGAACGGTTCATGTTCACTTTTCATATGTAATACCATGCTATACATTTGGTGACATCATTCGCGTGGATCTAGCTCGTTCCATTCATGAAAAAATATACTTTGAGTAATACTTTTGTATTTGAACGCCAATAGTTATTTATCTGCTGTAGGAATAACTTATTTCTTCGTCCATAACGGTTGGCGAGATTTTGGCGACGAATTTGGTGGACTGTCGCCAACTTGGCGACTTTTTTAAATGTTGCTAAATTAACGAAAAACTCGCCAAATGGATAAAAATGATGCTAAATCAATGACGATTAATTGATGATGACGACATGGAAAATGACGACTCATTGACGAAAATTCAATATCTTGGAAAGAATATAAATAACTACTATAAAAATAATCTATTTTTTTACTGTAAAATTAGTAAATTCATTGCATTATATAAGGAAAGTCATGTGCTGCCTACATCAGATTTTTTATATTTGTACTTTTGAGACCACAATTTTGGAGTTGACGTGAAAAAATGTTTGATAGAAACATTTTCATGAGACAAAGATGTGACAAGCAAATTGATTAGAGGTCAATTGGTGTTTAATTCCTTAATGGTTAATGAGAAAATGTAGAAGTCATAAACTGCTTTGCCGGTACCTACAAAATTATTTCATAATCAGGTATGTGTGTTTCCGGTGTACCCAGTAATTCTTTAAATTTAACCATATCTCCACATCTTAAAATAAAGAGTCAGTAATGAAATGCACGTTAAATATAAAAAGAGTATCGGAAAAGTTAGGAGGGTACTAAAATGAGTGTACTTGTATAATTGTATAAGTGCATGTATATTCAGTGGTGTGGGATTTATGGAAACTTTAACCAAACCTTAGAATTGTGTCTTAATTATAATGTGAAAGCAGCGCGATGCAGCTAAAAATTCTCAAAACAGAGCAGAATGTGAGTGATTTTCATGTATGTCAGTCACTCAACTGATGAAAAATTGAAATGCAGCAAGTTGAAGAGGCTTATTTGGTGGATTGGGCGTCAATCACACGATGCTTAGCTTTAGGGAAGACTTCATCATTGTCTATAAATTTTCCCTTTTCCTATTTGAGAAATAAGCATTGGTGCTCAAAACATTCTTTACATACATAAAAATAATGATATTTCAGAAAATAATCAAGCTAATTTATTTTTCAAGGAAATGAACAAAAGTCAAACCTGATTATAATTATTCAATCTAATGTGATCAAACTGTCTCTGATATGCAAAAATTGGCGTTACGTCATTCAAAGGTGGTGCAAACGCTGTGCACGAAGTATGTTTCCTTGCGAACTTCTGCAATTCAGGAGTTGATTTCAGTGTTTATCGACTCAAAACAGTTTTTATATGACTCCAAACTATCATTTGGAAGAATCTGTGAGGTGGCGAGCTGTCGGCCGTTTAGAGGCTGGGCAGACATCGATGGAAGTGGCAAGATGGCTAAATGTTTCCTGACAGACAGTTTCTGTCTTCTGAAAAGAATTTCCAGGCCCTGGAACTGTTTCTAGATAAAGCTATAGAAGTCTAGATAAAGCCGTAGAAGAATAACAATTCCTTATCAAGATCGGCATGTGTCTGTAACTGCCCGTCGCAACAGCGAGTCGAGTGGTAGGCAGCTGAGTTTAGAACTTGCAGCTTCCACTGAAACTTTAGTATCGCGTAGAATGTTTAATGATAAATGTCTTTGTGCCAGAAAGTTGATGTTATATATTTCACTGATCTCACAACATGGCCGCCCGAATGGGTGCAAAGAACACCAGAGCAGAGGTCAACAACAATAGGCCTGTGATCTCTTTCTTCAGTGATGGGTCGAGGTTCAGTTTAGCCTTTGATTCTAAATGTGTTTTTCTGGAGGGAGCCATTAACTCGAAATCCTTTCACCAATATAAAGAATATGACCATTATGGCAGTTTAGGAGGCATAATATCAGTGGATGTACACCTTTGCTCGTGTTCGACAGAGAATTTGTGTCTGACCAGAGATAGCTATATGAAATCTTAGAACCCTATGTAAAGCTTTTTAGAGGTGCACGTGCATCTGAATTTCTTTTTATGGATGATAACGTACGTCCCTATCGAGCAAACTTAGTTGATGAATTTCTTGAAAGCGAAGGAAATGAGCGAATAAAACTGGCCAGCTAAATCTCCCTATTAAAACCCGATTGAGAACTTATGGGATGCCCTTGGAAGAGCTGTTGCACCGCGAAATCCTCCTCCTAGAGATCGCAATGTCTTGAAGACAGCATTGTTGGAGGAGACGTAATGACTGCTTCAGACTCTAATTAACCACCTTATGGAGCGCATGAAATCACGTGATATGCTGCGAGTTAGGGGAGATTACACTCCTTATTAATGTCAAAATTCTGCATTTGTTTCCAAGTTATTCAATCACACATCATTTAATTTTTAATTGTTTGATAATTAGTTTTGTACCGAATGCTCTCATATTCGATTTTTCAGTTTGTATTTGTGTGTTATGATGCTATGCGTCACCCTCTAAAATATTAGTTCAATTATATCGAACAGTTGTTGAGAAATTGGGATTTTTGTGCATGTAAAGATAATTTTGAACACAAAATACTATGCAGGCTTTCATTCTTAACGATAGGAAGGGAGTAAAAGGGTTGCTAGATATTTCCTTAATCTGTTTAAAGATGGGAGGAATTTAAAGGTCTGTGTATGACCATTCCTGATATACCAAAGTGTAAGGAAAACTTGAGCAACACATTTAAGCATAAATAAGACAAAATGCAGCATACAGTTGTTTCGAGGATACGGTGGATCCCCTTTGTTAGTGCAAGAGAACCAACAAACTGAAGTAAAAAGAAACGAAATGGGCGCAAATAGAAGAAACAGAGAGATTTATATACCCAAGACCTGGATTATAAGCTCACCTGAGAGAGCCAATCTAAATGCAGAATAAAGAACAAACAGATCAGTCAATCCGAAACGAGATGTAACAGATAAGATTAGCGCGCGTCAAAATACAACAGGAATATTCGAATAAGAATAAATGAGACCCATCAAGACGAAAAATAAGTTAAAACGATACATAAGAGCCTCAAAGGTTAATAAATGGAACAAAGTAAGCGGAAGCAGGGCATTCCGACAGATCGTGGACAAAAATGGAGTACTGGATAAGTCATTAATTAAATTACTGGAATTTTTTTGAGTATGGAAGGCTTCACAGAAGTCAAGGTCATAGATCGACGTACGATCCTTACTGAAGAAAACTCAAAACGGTGGTCAAACTGATATACCAATGATAAGCAATTGAAGATTTATTAAATTTCTGTTTTTTGTCATAGTTTCCATGTTCCTTAATACGAAATTTTAAAAAGCACGTTTAGTTTAATCAATATAATAAAGATTACACTGGCAATAAATACTGTAAATGCCCTAACTATTAAAAATTTCTAAAAAATCTTTAAGATTAGAAAATCGTAATTTATTAGAAGGTTTAAACGTAATATTGAATTTGAACTTTTTAAGGATTCTAGCAATCTGCTGACTGATTTTTGCAAAATAATGGTAAAATAATAATGTTGTTGAAAACTTTTTCAATAGCAAATTTAGAGGAAGGTTTAGAAAATTTTTGAATGGCACGACCAACAATACTGAGAGAGAAATCACTATCGACAGCAATAGCTTTTAAATAATTAATCTCAGAATTAAGCAAATAGTAGAACAAATGTTCAAAGCACGATTGACGAAAGTATTGAAAGTAGCAATTTTCTGGTTAGGCGGTTGACAGGAATTATTATAGGGAGGTACCATCAATATCGTTAGAAGCGGAAAACAATCACCAATATAACGAGTATAAAAAACAAAAAATCTGATGTGGGCAACACATGACTTTCCTTATATAATGCAATGAATTTACTACTTTTACAGTTAAAAAAAATGTTATTCTTATAGTAGATACTTATATTCTTTCAAAGATATTGAATTTTCTTGAATTAGTCGTCATTTTCATTGATTTAGCGTCATTTTTATCAATTTGGCGAGATTTTCGTTGATTTGACAACATTTAAAAATGTCGCCAAGTTGGCGACATTCCACTATATTCGTCGCCAAAATCTCGCCAAGCGTTATGAACGGAGACATAAGTTATTCTTACAGCAGATAAATGACTATTGGCTTTCAAATACAAAAGTATTACTCAGAGTATCTTTTCTCGTGAATGGAACGAGTTAGACCCACGAGAATGATGTCACCCAATTTATCGCATGATATTATATATGAAAAGTGAACACGTTTCTTAACAGTTAATATATTTTTTTTTAACTTATGGGACTTTTTGATAAATTTATTTGAGAAATGTGCAATATCTCGAGAACGGTTCATGCTAACGTTCTAAAATTTATGTTAATCGTTTTCTAAGTAAAATTACATAAGAAATGTCCATTTGCGTAACTTTATTAAAGGTTTTGATTTTTTGATGATTCTTTCAAAATTTCATTCGAAAATTTAGGAGGGTTCTGAACATTCGATTGTGTTTTAAAACAATAGGCTTCCAGTATTCATGGATTGTGATTTTTGCACCAAATTTCATTCGAATCGCTCCATTCGCTCGTGAGGTATCGTCTCCACAGACTCACTGATAGACAGACACACACACACACACACACACACACAGACATCACCTCAAAAATGTTCGATTCGTGATCAGGGATGCGTGAAACGTGCTCTCCCGTCGAAAACTCGAATTCGAATTTTCGACCCCGTCACAATACTTTCCTTATATATTATGTATATAAGGAAAGTAACTAGATCATTTCAAAAAGTTTAACTTCAAAGTAATACATATAGATGTCACTGAGAATAGGACTGAGTGGATTACTCATAACCAAATCATCAGAATATTATAGAATTTATTATGAAGGACAAGAAAATTTTGCGATAAACAAGTACTGGTAAGAGAAACAAAATCGTCAATTTCAAATTCAAAGAAATGAAATTCGTGCAATCTTTTCCTGCACCCTCAACAGGGACATTGGTAAATAACACCTTGACATCAAAGGAGACCATAGTCAAACCACGAGAGTTCAAATTACGAATTTCCTTCACAAATTGAGAAGAGTTTTGGCAGGTATGAATATTATTACATAGAGAAGAGAACCTAGAAACTAATGTTTGGCTAACTTGTAGGAAGCAGTACCAATATAAGATACAATGGGTCTAAAAGGGACACCTGTTTTATGAACTTCGGTGAGAGCGTACAATCTAGCACAATTTACTGCAGAACCTGGTACTGATTTGAGGGTTCTTATGTGTCGTTTTAACTTATTTTATATTTGGTTGGATCTTATTTGTTCTTGTTTTCTATTGACTTGTCTTGTCGGGATATTCTTGTTGCGTTTTGACGAACGCCAATCTTGTGTGCTACTTCTCGTCTCGGATTGACTGGACTTTTATTTATCCTGCGTTTTGATTGGCTCTCTCAGGTGATATCGTAATCCAGGTCTTGGGTATATAACTCCCCTGTTTCTCCTCTTTACGCCCTAAAACAAACTGCTAATTTATAAATCGGTCATCCCCCCGGGAATGCTGTATGCAGCACCCGTATGGGGATATGCCTGTAAAACTACAATAGACCTCCTAGAGACAAAACAAAACAAAATCCTACGAATTATCAGGAAAGCTACCAGGTACTTAAGAAACTCGGTAATTAGGAATGACTTCAAAATAAAAACTGTTAGAGCCCAAATTAGAAAGCTAGCGCTTAAATTTTACAAAAATTTGCCATCTGTTCCAAATGAACTGTTATTCAATCTGCATGACTATGATAATCGCAAGGCCAAATCGCGTAAGAGATCCCACGCTGTTCTAAACATCTATAATCGGAATTAAATATCCAACCTCAAAATCTGATATCAAATAAAACTCGCGACTAATGTTCAAAACTCACGTTTAGAGTTTAAGCTGCCAAAATGCTAGGTAACCCTTAAATCTTCATCAACCCCCCAAACTGCTTAAACTCTAAATGTGCAACAAATTGCCACACTAAGAGCTAGGACAAATAATAAAAAGTAGTAAATAAAAACCTCGAACCTCCAATTAGGGTCACTGAATTAATGTCACAGTTTGACGATAAGAACCACATATTGAAACTGGAGATTAAAGGCGCTTCGCACCTGGTGCTCTGTCCTGTACGACGCTCGACTTTCTTTACGCCCACTTCGTCTTTTTGACTTCGGGTTTGCTGGTTTTCTTGCACTGACGAAGGGGATCCGGCGTATCCCCAGAACAGCTGTATGCTGCATTTTATCTTAAATACGTCGCTCAAGTTTTCCTTATCCATTGCAAAGTGTTTTTATTTATTGATATCAAAATGTATTTACTATAAATTTTAAAGTCCTGCTCTAAAACACTTACAATCTCTTAATGTTATATTTTGTCGCATTATCTCAAATAGCGCAGCCATACAGAAACGTGGACAAATGAATATGTACCTGTATAATGAATATAACTGTCTACTTATGAAAATACTTCTATGAAGAACCGTAAATAATTTAATTCTCTAATCTATGAAGCCATTTTTTTTTTCTTTTACTTTTAGTATTTATAATGCTTAATAAAACCTCCATACGGTTTCTCCTAAAAATGTTTATTACAGGGCTTTAGCACAAGTTTCTGAAGTACTGCCATGCAACTGTAAAATCGAAAAGAGCGCGTTTTGAAGAATCGGTTGAGGTCCAAGATCAACAGCAGGAGAGGGGAAAGTGATGACAAACTGGAAGAGAGATGATGAATGGCCCGGCACCTGATGGGGAAGAAGACAGACAAACGCAAGCAGAATTACAGCCGAGGACAACGCGATGACAACCTGCGCATACAGGAGGTTGACAGAGAGACAGACACCCGAGGAGTGCAAAACGAGGTCGGCAAGTGGAATTTTTGTAAGAAAATTTTTAAACTGCATAAATCGGAGAACGAACCCCTTTCTTTTCTGTCTCCTTGTCTTTCCACCTCACACATATTTTGCTAGGTAGACATAGCGAATCTAAGCTGCGGACAATTTATATTTATGATCAGTGGTGTATTGTCCCTTTATGCACCGGATGCGGCTTGTTTTTCAATTCTATACTTACTGTTTTATACATTAAGTATTAAAAACCATATGCGGCCATAGGAGATGATAAAGGGGGGAGGGCGCTTGCCCTTTCCAGGATTTTAAGGTCACAAAGGCAGGCATCAAGCTAGTTGATATTGTAAGTCTTATCTTTGAGTTTACATCCCCCCCCCCCGCAAAAAGTTTTATAGTGCCCATGCAGAAAATAAAATTTTTAATGTTTAACCTCTGAAAGTTTTCATTAAAGGATTTACATAATATCCGATTCTTCACTATTAAACATTTTTCTTTACAAAAAAAAATTATTCATTTATATGAATTTTTTTTTTTGTCCCGGCCTTCTTTTAAGCTAAAATTCTGACTGAGCCCATTCCGTTTTACGCAGAATCGCGGCATGAGTCAGACTAAAAATATACTCAGTTTGAAAGGAACAAGGTTCATCTGTCATCTTTCATGCCATTCTTCAAGTTCACACGAATTTCAAGGTTAAGGTTGAAGCTAAGATAATATTTTGTATATCACGTATTCACGCAATTTTATTTTCCATTTTAAAACAAGTTTCCGCTGACGATTCAAATCCATATCGATAAAAAGAAAACTGAATCAAGGGTCTTAAATTTGTTTTTATCCGGCTGTTTTTGGGTCGAATTGCTTAAAAATGATCCAAAAATTTTCGATACACACGATACGGGTTTCCATTTATCGGAAAAGTGAGGTTTACGTGGTTTTGAAATACCCTTTCGCAGTATCAGCAATTTCCTTGTTCAGATCGAAAGTTTATTATTTACTGAAGGAGAATTTCGTTAGAAATGGATAGATTTCAAATAAATAAATGGATAAGTAACAAGGATAAATAATTCACGGATAAATAAATGTTTTCCATAGTTTACGTCAAATATTTGGAAATCTGACACACTATACTGTGTAGGGCGCGGTAGCCCATTGGTTAGCGCGCTGGAGTTGCACTCGGTAGGCCCGGGTTCGATTCCAGCCACTGCCAAAACTGCCGCCGTGTTCATGCGGAGTACGATCACGTTAAACATGTGGGTCCGAAAGTCCTTCCGAGAGGTTGGTGGTAGGGGAAGGAGGGTACGGTCCCTGTGGATGCCTCCCCCACTGGGTTCCGGTCTAAATTGGGTGGCACTTCCCGACCGTCCAAACAGTTACCTTACACCTTTCTGGTAGGTCGGACGGTCTGGGTTTCAACAACAACAACACTATACTGTGTGAGTCATCAAATATAATGTAAAAGATTCTGCAACCTTTATTCATTGTTTTCAGCTACTTTGTTAATAATTTGGCAAACTGATAAGAAAAGTCACAATGACAGGCGTTCACGAAAATTCCAGCTTCATTTCTGAAATATTCAGCTAATGATCGTCTGCCGAAGCGTTATTTTTGTATTTATATATATATATATATATATGTTATCATAACTGACAAGAACCTTACTCCCCATTAAGGACAGCTGATTCCCCTTCCTTCGACTTAGATCGTCCGACCTACCCGAAGGTGTAAGGTAACTGTTAGGACAGCCGGGAAGTGTTACCCAATTTAAGCCGGAATCTAATGGCATTAAGAGTGACCGTACCCTCCTCCCCCTACCACCAATCTCTCGGAGGACTTATGGACCCAGATGTTTAATGTGATAGTGAACATGACGACAGTTTGGGCAGAGGCGGGAATCGAATTCGAGTCGTCCGCGTGCAATCCATGCGCTCTAACCACTGGGCTGTTGTGCCCCTAGCTGATTATTCTGAAATTTTCAGTAACATGTTTATAAATATATTACAGTGCATAAATCTTCATATGAGGCATCAATTTAGGTTAGCGATTAGTCAAGCCGATTGCTCAGATCTAAGTGATTGTTTAAAATTTTCCCAAGCTATCTGGGTATTTTGAGAACTTTCCATAAAAGCCATTTAAGAATTAATGCACATAAAAAAAAACGGTATCTGTATCTATCTGGTCAAGCTTGGTTGGACAACCGAGATAGAGTTTTTCGTTTATGCTTTTAATTACAAAAGTATAAAAAAACAAGAAAGATCAATCATGCATAAAGCATTGATTATGAAACACTTTCCAACTTCAATGCATTTTTATATAAACATCTCTAAAATGCGATACATTCATCGGTAATATTTTTAAAATTATCACAATACTACATTAATTTACTATACTATTTGAAAACTTCATCAAAGAAAACGAACTTCATTCAAATGACGGCATTGAAATATAAATTGCCTGGCTTAAACATCTCTAAAATACAATACATTCCTTGATAATATTTTTAAAATTATCATAATACTACAATAATTTATTATATTTGAAAGCTTCATCGAAAACAAATGAACTTTATTCAAATGATGTCATCGAAATATAAATCGCCTCTATATAAAAGCAGCATTTCATTCATAAACATGTTTCCAATCGTTTCGTTCATCACAATACTATAATAATTTATTTTATTTAAAATTTTGAAAAATTGTTATCTACCATATTTATTTTAAAATGTGAAACCTCTCTAATATATAAAAAAATCTGATGTGGGCAACACATGACTTTCCTTATATAATGTAATGAATTTACTACTTTTTCAGTAAAAAAATAGGGTTTTCTTATAGTAGATACGAATATTCTTTCCAAGACATTGAATTTTCGACAATTAGTCGTCATTTTCATTGATTTAGCGTCATTTTTATCCATTTGGCGAGATTTTCGTTAATTTGGCAACATTTCAAAAAGTCGCCATGTTGGCGACATTCCGCCAAATTCGTCGCCAAAATCTCGCCAAGCGTTATGCACTAAGAAATAAGTTATTCTTACAGCCGATAAACGACTATTGGTGTCCAAATACAAAAGTGTTACTCAGAGTATCTTTTTTCATGAATGGAACGAGCTAGATCCACGAGTATGATGTCACCCAATTTATCGCATGGTATTACATATGAAAAGTGAACATGTTTATCAATAGGAAATTTTTTTTTTATTTTATATGACTTTTTGATATTTTTTTGAAAAATGTACAATATCTCAAAAACGGCTCGTGTTAGCGTTCTAAAATTTATGTCAATCGTTTTCTAATGAAAAATTACATAAGAAATGTCTATTTGCGTAACTTTATTAGTGGTTTTGATTTTTTGACGATTTTTTCAAAATTTCATTCGAAAATTTAGGAGGGTTCTGAACATTCGATTGCGTATAAAAACAATAGGCTTCCAGTGTTTACGGATTGTGATTTTTGTACCAAATTTGGTTCAAATCGGTCCATTCGTTCGTCAGTTATCGTCTCCACAGACCCACTGACACACACACACAGACATCACTTCAAAAATGTTTGATTCGTGGTCAGGGATGCTTGAAACGTGCTCTCCCGTCGAAAACTCGAATTCGAATTTTCGACCCCGTTACAATACTTTCCTTATACATTATGTATATAAGGAAAGTAACAAGGAAACTCTTGGAAAGATATTTATTATATAATAAATCTCATTTTACTTTCTGGAGGATATAGCAAAAATCAGAATTTAATTGAATTTGTTTTTCTCCTTATATTAAATAATTTTTATTTAAAAATCTAACTAACATATTTTACTGAAATTTTTTCTATATATTTTATGGGATAATTTGAATATTTCCTAAAACTTTCGAAGCAATCTGTGAATTTTAAATTTGCTTAAAAAATGTTTGAAACATTAGGTCCCATAGGGTTCAATGTATTTCATTTTTTCAACCCGGGTTCAATCCAAAACTAATTGGGTGATATTATTCCTTTATATTCCCATAGGTCCCACAGACCGTCTGAAAAACATACTAAAACTTCATTTTGATAAAGTCATTTTTATGGCAGTTATCGTGCTAGCGGGCAAACAGACAGACAGATAGAATGAACAAAGTCATAAACACTTTTCAACTATGTTGTAAAGTGTTCAAAAGATGTATGAAATAGATAGGTGAAATAAAACTTTGAAAACTGAGTCGAGACATAAATAAATACCCAATTTTTTATCTCGATGATCATGTAATTTAGAAGATTACAGGCATATACCGCGGTTAATACCGAACGCTATATATAACGAGATATTTGTGTAACATATAAATACGGTAATGTTTAAGCGATAAATTGCGCACATTAAGACATTCTTAACATTAAATAAAGTAAAAATAAAATGTACATTGTACATTTATAATGTACTTTCTCTCTCTTTCCATTTTTAGTAGTTTTTTTATTTCAAATTTTACAAGAAAAATTTTGAAAAATCGGTAGCATGGGTCCAAATGATTACACTTATAGCGTGTTACCCTTCACTTTAAAGGCTTTGAAAAAATTTTACGATTGATACCATACCTCATAATGTACCCCCGGGGGTAACTTGCACCCCAAGAGTGGCTAATGACGTCACTAACAAACAATTGTATCATGGATATTTTTCACAACAATGATTGAAACTTTTAAGTCTAATGATCGTTGAGCCATAAATAAACCCTTTTATCCACGATTATGTGAAATTTTGCCCTATGCTACCATGTTAAAAAAATATATAATTTCGAATGAATTTCGAAGTTTTTGGACGAATTTAAAAAAAAAAATTCTATCCAGTTCTAGATTTTTTGATAACAAAGCTGAATATAAAGTTTTGTGAAAATCCATTAATATTTGTGGCTGCTATGGTGTACACAAGAACTCAGAACCACAGACATCAGACAGACAGACAGACATCACTCCAAATCTTTTGATTGATACCATACTTGATAATGTACTCCTGGGGGGGAGGGGAGGGTAACTTTTTCTCCGAGGGGGCTACTAAAGTCACGAACAAAACAAGAAAGAGCAATCATGCTTAAAGCATTGATTATGAAACACTTTCCAACTTCAATGCAATTTTATTTAAACATGTCTAAAATGCAATACATTCCTCGGTAATATTTTAAAACTTATCACAATACTACATTAATTTATTATATTTGAAAACTTAAACCTTCATCGAAAAAAATGAACTTCATTCAAATGACGGCATTGAACTATAAATTGCCTGGTTTAAACATCTCTAAAATGTGATACATTCCTCGGTAATAATTTTAGAATTATCATAATACTACGATAATTTATTATATTTGAAAACTTCATCGAAAACAACTGAAATGACGTCATAGAAAAAATAACACGCCTGGCTCTCTCTATAAAAGCAGCATTTCATTCATAAATAATTTCCCATTCATGTCATTCATCACAATACTATAATAATTTATTTTATTTAAAACTTAAGACCATGGAGCTACAAGTAATTAAACTCTATGCGTAAAACTTCATCGAAAGAAATCGTCCTTCTCTTTGTAAAATCAATTAATATTTCATTCATATCAGCTATGCAGACTCCATGAACTAAATGATTTTGTGTTAAAGAAATACATCAATTCTAATATAACTCATTCTACATATTTTGCTTTTTACATTTTACATAGGTGAAAAATAGACTTCGTTGTAGAAATAATCAAATTTGGATGAGCATTTAAACTCAAATATATTGTAATTGCGTTGTTTCAGTATGTAGATGCACAGATTTTAAGCAAAAATAAAGTGGTTTTAGGACGGATACAACACTCAATATGAATTAAAAAGAACTTTAAAAATCACGATTTTGAGACAAGATGGATGCCATATATCATTTTGAAGAGGGTCATGTGATCTTTTCATATCATGGTCATGTGATCGTTTCATATAAGAGGTGTAATTATTATTTTAATTTTTATTTAAAAAACTACTGAATATATTTCGCTGAATTTTTTTTTTATATATTTTATGGAACAATTTGAATATTACCTAAAATTTTCGAAGCAATTTGTAAATTTTAAATCCACTTAAAAAATGTTTGAAAAATTAGGTCCCATAGGGCTCAATGTATTTCATTTTTTCAACCCGGGGTCAATCCAAAACTAATTGGGTGATATTATTCATTTATATTCCAATAGGTCCTACAGACCGTCTGAACAGCATACCAAAATTTTATTTTGATTAAGTCATTTTTACGGCAGTTATCTTGCTAACGGACAGACAGACAGAATGAACAAAGTCATAAACACTTTTCAACTTTGTTGTAAAGTGTTAAAAACAGCCTATTTGTATCTGTAAAATTGAGCGAGTTATATTTAATTGAAAATTGAACATGGTGAATGGGGAACCTATATCAAATTAGAAATGCAAATTTGCGATCTATCACAAAAAATATAAAACTGGATGATAATACATAGAATACCCAACCGCGTAGTGAGTACCACTGCTTTATATGATCTGTGTCTGAGTAATGCTTTATTTAGATGCATTTGTGATAAACAATTTTGATACATATTAACGTATTTTTGATCTGAATAGTTGCCATCGTCAATTTGTGTATGATCGCTATTTACAGTGATGAAACAACCTTTCACATGCTACGAAAAAGGTGCATAAGTCAGATTTTTCCCTTTATCATAATTCAGTGGATTTTAAAGATACAGATATGCGGTTGTTTTTAATGATCTTGTTGCATTAAAAATAAAAAAATTCTGATTGATCAAATTTATCTAAGGGGGTCGTATAAATATTTAAAAGGTGTAACATTCTGAAAATGAATGGGAGGACTATTTCATTAACGTAGTATTATTTCCTACCTTACTTTCAACATTTTTGAAATTTACATTGCCCAGTTATCTCCAATAGGTAAAGAATTAAAGCGCGTTTCAATCTTTTTGGGACACCCTGTATAGTGTAAGAATAAAAATCATTTATTTCCATCAAAGCCTTGCATGAGGAAATAATAATAAAAAAAACGTGTTATTGTTTCACATTTTATAATACATATCCTACGTGCGTATCTGCGATAAAAATATTCGTAAAAAATATGCCCGTCGTTTTCTCAAAGAATGCAGACCAGTTTTGGTTTGAAACAAATGAACCGTTTATTTTTTTTTTTTAATTTTTCAATTTTGATGCGAATAACACCTGGTTGGAGTTCCTCTGGCTGAAAACACGGAGCGTTACGAAAAACTTTGGAAGGACGCTCATACCCCAGAATATAATAGATAAAAATGTAAATACTTTTCTTGGTTTGTCCGAAACAAGGTCCAGAGATTATGAATATATAAAAATAATTTCAATGTTTAAATGTTTTTAACTTTTTTTCGAAAAAACTTGATAAAGTAGCACTCCGAGCGAATGTTTTTTTTCAGTTTTCTAACTTTCCATTCGAAATATATAGTAAACTATAAAAGATAGATATAAATAGTAAACAACAAAAATCAGTACTAGAACATGTAGTATTAAATTACATATTTATTATTGAAAAAAGCTTCTATAGTTGAGTAATCGTCTTGTTGAAGGAGATTTAACATTTTCCGTTTTTCAAATTTGTAACGCCTATATATCAAAAACTTTGAACAATAAACAAGAATTTGTAGCTCTACAAGTACACTCATGTCCAAAAGTTAAGCATAATTCGTAAAATGCGAAAAATTTGGAGTTAATATGGATACAATGGCTCACAATCAGTTGTGGAGAATCGTGGGACGAAGGCAAATCATTGTGCATATGCAAAACAGTTCAGTCGACGTCGACATGCGCAAAGCACCAGCGCACGTCGGAACGAGTATAAAACGGTGTCGAGCGGCATGACCAGTTGAGGCAGAATTTCGAAATTGCTGTGGTACGGAGCGCTGTTATCAATCAAAAAGGGCGAAAGATGTCACAAAGATGCCAACCTCTCCAGACTATGGCAGAGGTCCCAAACTACTGGAGATGTTACCCTACGACCAGTACCAGGTCGGCCAAGGGTAACAACCGCTCGGCCAGACCGTTATTCGGTGATAACTGAACTGCACGACGTCAGAGGAACCGTTCTGCCAGACAACTGGGTTCAGCCCTGACAGCCGCCACAGGAGTCATTGTTTCGAGACAAACTGTTTACAGGAGACTCAGACACAGGTCTCTATGCCAGACAACCAGCAGTTTGCACCCCCCTGACGTCTGTACAGAAACGTGCGCGTTTACAATGGAGTTTGGAACATCGGTAGTGGAGTGGACAAGAATGGGGCAATGTCATGTTCAGCTTAAACTGATTTAAAAGCTACTAGTTTAAAAGCTAACTGGTTTTGAAAGCTAAAAGAGCTAACATTGTCAACAAATATTTTGGGAAAAAAATAAACATTTAAGAAACAGGTAGAAAATGACCATAAAGTAAAAACGGAGCAAACGAAATCAAAATGTAAAACCAGTGATTTCTAAGCAGAAGAGAAGCGCCCATACTTTTTTCCAGAAATCGTTTTTCTTGAAACTAAATTTTAGTGGGCCGTTATTCTATATTTAAGAATGTTTGGGTAGTTAACTTCACTACTTTCACGGGACATTCTTCAAGCCCCCTTATATATAAGACGCTTTTGCATATCCCAAATTTCCAATTAGTGTTGAGCTCAGTGTGTTGGTCGAATTTTTATATTCTTTTGTACACTTATTTTGTATAGTCATATAACTTTTCCGAAAACTTGGAGTGACATATCCAGAACGGGAGGTGGAAATTCATGGTGAACTTTCCTACCCTCTCCTAAATTCTATGCTGAATCCATGTCATTTATTATCTTAGCTATATCTATAGCCGATTCCGATAAATGGAAGTGTCAAGAAAGGTTAATTTTTAATGAAGTAGGAAAGGAACATGGAGTTAATATCTATAATGAACCCTCCATACCCCCCCTCCACCTCCCCAGAAATTAATGCTGAATTTATACGTCATCGTTTAAAATCTATCTATAACCAATTCTTAGAAATATATATTACAAGGAAAATGTAAATTTTTAAATCGGAATAGACATCTTTAGAATCGGAAGTGCAAATCGTTAGTAAGTCCCCAACCCCTTCCGGAATTTGATACTAAATCCATATCAATCATCATCTAAGCTCCATCAATAGCAATCTTGAAAAATAAATATTGCAAGAAACATTTAAATGTTTTAACAGAAAGTGATATCTCCAGAACTGGAAGTGGAAATCCTTAGTTAGCTCCCCACCTACACCGTCTGAAATTTGAAGCTGAATCCATATTAGTTATCCACTAAGCTCAATATATAGTCAATCGACAGAAATAAATGTTTCAAGAAAATGAAAATTTTTGAACCCGGAAATGGAAAATAACCAATAGTAAGAATACTTAGTGAACCCCCTACCTCTTCTGTAATTTTTTATTATATCCACCATCATTTAAGATCTATTTATAACAAATATCACGAAATAGATGCTTCAAAAAATTTTTATTAGAAGCAATAGTATGGCAGAATTTGTGCCCTCCAAAAGTAAAATTGCAGTCCATATAGACGTCCTAATTGTGAGGGTATATCCTGGAACAATGATGTACCGCCAAAAGCACTCACTACTTTATTCTAAAAACCGTTTTTCTTGCAAACAAACTTCAGTGGGGCGTTATACTCTATTTTCGTTTCGCACATTTGAGGAGCTAACTTCTCCACCTTCACAGCTTGTTCTTTAAGGCCCCGCCGGAAAAAGTTATGAGATGCTTTTGCATCACCCTAATCTCCAATTAGTGTCGCGCTACGGTTTGTTGTTTGTTGGTCCGAAGCGAGCGATCTGTCAATCTTAAGATCCTCATCCGTCGACTCCAACATCTGTACAAATAAACTTTTCAAGACAGACCACCACGTAGATTGTGGAGTCTTCGCTGCTAAAGATGTCTGCTCTCCAAATGTGCTCCCATTCTCAGACTAGGTCAAACATGCCGCTACTGAGTAAAAAATGTGGGAGGGGTGGTGAAAATAAATGAAAGAACTTTAACCCTTCATGTCCAGACGGTACTTTTAAGTTTCGTCTTTTTACTTTCCCTACATACATAGAATGATATATAGGTAAAGTATTGTGACTGGGTCGAAAATTCAAGTTTGAGTTTTCAACGGAAAAGCATGTGAACTCGAATCGAACGTTTTTGAGGTTATGCTTGTCTGTCTCTCGTTCTCTCGCTCTGTCTCTCTCGCTCTCTCTGCCCTTCTCTCTTTCTCCCTCTCTCTCTCGCTCTTTCTCCCCCACTCACTCTCTACATGTGTGTGTATCTACGGATGCGACATCTCAAGAACGAATTGAGTATTTCGAACAAAATTAGGAACGATTACAACTACCCATGACCACTGGAACTAATTTTATTCTTAACATGATCAAAAGTTCGGAAGATCTCCAAATTTTCGAATAAACTTTTGAAAATAAATCACAAAATAACCAAGACATTCAATAATTTATTTATTTATTCAGTTTACGTGGCAACTACAGATTATATCCAATTACAGTAACTATAAAACATAAAAGTACAGAGCATAAAAATGCAAGAATACTAAATAGTAAACATGTCAAGTACCAGGCTTTTTAAAAATTGGTAGGAGTCAAAATAAAAATATGAATATCAACACACTATGTATTTGTGTTATGTAATTGTGTTTAATAGGAGTGTTATGTAATATAAACAGCATAGTAAATACGTCAACAAATAAACTCTAATATCCAAGACAACCAAATAATGGTAGCGAAGCCACTGATGAATGCATGATAATGACCGAAAGAGCTTTGGCTATGTGATTGTAAACGTCATAATGAGGCGATTTTAATAAATAATTTTTTTAACCACTTATTTGGTTGTCTTGGATTTTAGAGTATTATGTAATGTTTCTATTTTACCTAGTACTAGTAATGGAACTCCAAGGTATATGGAACTCCAAGCAAGAACGTAAAATAAAACAATCAATAATAGTATTATTTCAAACTTTATAGTAAAACAAGAGGCAGGAACGTTTTCTTTTTTTCTTAAGAGACACTAAATAAAATGTTTGCCTAAGTCGACTAGTATGCATATCAAATGGATAATAACAGGATATTCTGTAATTAATAGTATGTAAAAATTTATTTTGTGTTACTTCGATTTGTTGAGAATACAAATGGTAAATAGGATCCCGATCATAGAACAATATTCTAAAATGGGTTTAACAAAAGTATTATAAAAACAAATAATAGTATCAGTCCTGAAAGAAACATGGGATGTTCTTAAAAACATTGAATAAATAATCATTTTATACATAATCATATTTTTAACACTTTACAACATAGTTGAAAAGTGTTTATGACTTTGTTCATTCTGTCTGTCTGTCTGTCCGTTCGCTCGATAAGTGCCGTAAAAATGACTTTATCAAAATAAAATTTTAGTATATTGTTGAGACGGTCTGTGGGACATATGGGAATGTAAATGAATAATATCACTCAATTAGTTTTGCATTGAACCCGGGTTGAAAAAATGAAATACATTGAACCCTATGGGACCTAATTTTTCAAACATTTTTTAAGCGAATTTAAAATTCACAAAATGCTTCGAAAACTTTAGGAAATATTTAAATTATCCCATAAAATATATAAAAAAATTTCCAGCAAAATATGTTCGGTACTTTTTAAATAAAAATTATTAAAATAATAATTTCACCCATATTATATGAAGAGATCACGTGACCCACTTCAAAATAAAATATGGCATCCATCTTGTGTCAAAATCGTGATTTTTAAAGTTCTTTTTTATTTAAGTAAAGCGGTTTTAGGACAGATGCAACACTAAATAGTGTTGCATCCGTCCTAAAACCGCTTTATTTTCTTCTGCGCATCTATATACTGCGCTAGCGGAATTACAATACTTTGGAGTTTAAATGATCATCCAACTTTGATCATTTCTACAACGAAGCCTAACTCTTACGTATGGAGAATGTAAACACATTAAACTGTAAGATGAGTTGTATAAGAATTGCCGAATTTCTTTAACGCAAAATTATTTAGCTCTGGAGTCTGCAATATAGCTGTTATGAATGAAACATTCATTGATTTTACATAGAGAAGCAGGCGATTCCACATTATTACTTTTTTGATGAAGTTTTAAGCATGGAGGTAGAAAGTAATTTTACCTCCATGCTTTTATATTTTAAGTAAAATAAATTATTGTAGTATTGTGGTAATTTTAAAAGTATCGCCGCTGAATGAAAGGAACGGAAAAAAGTTATAAATGAAATGTTCACTGCTTTTATATAGAGCCAGGCGATTCGTTATTCGTTATTTCGTTCATTTGTTGTCGATGAAGTTTCCAAATGTAATAAATTAATGTAGTATTGTGATAATTTTAAAAATATCACCGCTGAATATATCGCATTTTATAGATGTTTAAATAAAATTGCATTTCAGTTGGAAAGTGTTTCATAATCAGTGCTTTATGCATGATTGATCTTTCTTGTTTTATTTTAAAACGAATGACACAAACGTTAGAACACTAGCTGGGACCGTTATAGAGATATTGCACATTTTTCAAATAAATGTCTCTAAAAAATACATAAAAATGAGTATATCATATATGTAATACTTGACGATGTTGGAAATTAATTTGGCGAAATATCGCCAAGCTGGTAGCTTCTTTTAATATAGTGTCAAATTGGCTGAAATGACTCTAAATTTACTGAAATGATGCCAAACCGATGAATTATTAATTAACATATTTTAGTATAATGACGTTAATTGTTTAGCAGATGTCAACAATATTTCTAATTATCAAAGTATATTTTCTCGAACTACAAGTTAATTGGGTACTTCAAAATAATTTTACATTCATCCAGAAAAACGCTCAATATCAGTGTAATTTTCAACGTAAAAGACCTTGGACCGGGGATCTTGTACATCATTAATTTGAATTGAAGGAAGTAAAGTCATTGCATTATGTAGAGAAAGTCAAAGGGCTGCCCACATGAGATTTTTTTTTCTTGCCCTAATCAAACGTTTAAATCATGAATTTTACATTTTGCGAATTAATTATTAAATATCGAAGCTTAATCTTCGGACTTCATTTAAAGAGCTTCGACTTCAAACAATGGCATTGTATACAGAAAATGTTGATATTCCCGAAACTTTTTAAATTCGGGATTACGTTTTGACACCTCCTGAATATATTTTGAACACTGGAAGAACGCAGAAACGAAAAGAACCTTACGTTAAAAATAAAAATCTTACAGTGTAAAAAATATTCACCCTGTATCCAGCAGGATAAAAAATCCCACCTACCCTGTAAAACAAAGAATCCAACCTACCTTGTAAGATGAAGACATATATTTTGCTAAATAAATAATTTATTAGCTGTGGTCACTATTTCATCGCAGTCGCTTTTTTAAAACAAATGAACTAAAAATACGAGCCTGTTATGCAAACTCACAGTCTACTAAGCTTCGTAGCGCCCCTGCTGCGTCGCCATGTAATACGTCCTAAATAAACGTTCAACTTCATAGCTCACTTTAACAACTAAAACTTAAACTTAAATGTCACGTCCCATTCTAATATGTCTTAAATAAGCGCCCGTTATGTGGGCGCACAGTACACGTTAACGTTATTATTAATAAAATAAATCGAACAGAATATATTTTGCATATAAAAAATAAGATATTAAAAATTACAAATAACATAACAGAATTTGCTCGAACTTCTTGGGGGGATCAAAAGTTTAGTACTAAAAAGTTGGCATAAGATTTGTTATCGAAAAGGTAATGACTTGTGGAAGCTCAATCTGCGGATGCAATCTCAACATCAATAAAATTAATAAAATATAATCTATCCAAAGACATTATCTTGTAGCAATTTGTAGAGGATATAAAAGTACTTTCACTGAAGCAATAAACATAATTACTGGAATCATCCCAAACAAATTTTAAATAAAAGTAAAACAGCCACACAAAACGTTCTCTAAATACAAAAATCTTCTAAATTGAGAAATCTACCAAATTCTATAATAACATCATTTTATCTCAAAAATAGAAACAAAATTATAAAGTGTGATCTTTCTACTCATCAATTAACTTAAAAATTTTTTTTTTTTACATTTATAGCTTCAAATGAAAAATGTAAAATATTACACAGTCGGTCCTAAGAGCCAACGGCTCTACCGTGCTGAAAATACCGGTTCTCGTTAGATCACCGAAGTCAAGCAGCATCGAGCGCGGTTAGTGCTTGGGTGGGTGACCACCTGGGAACACCGCGTGCTGTTGGCACATTTCGGGCGCGGTAGCCCGGTGGTTTGCGCTGTGGATTTGCACGCTGCCACAACTGCCGCCGTGTTCATGCGGAGTACGATCACGTTAAACATGTGGGTCAGTAAGTCCTTCCGAGAGGTTAGTAGTAGGGGAAGGAGGGTACGGTCCCTGTGGATGCCTCCTCCACTGGGTTCCGGTCTAAATTGGGTGGCACTTCCCGGCCGTCCAAACGGTTACCTTACACCTTTCTGGCAGGTCGGACGGTCTGGGTCTCAACAGTCGGTCCAAAAACATCAAATGATGTAGCCTTTGCCTTTTGCATTTTCGAAAATAACAAATTAAAATTATCATGGTCAAGAAAACTAACAAAAAACAATAGTATGTTTCAAGCAGAATTACATGCAATTTATAAAGCATTATTGTATATTAAAAACAATAATATCAAAACTATTAATTATTCTAATAGCTAATTTACAATTTTAACAATCATTAATAAGCATTTCAAGCAAAACTCATTTTTACCTTAAAGGGAAATTATTTTATTAATAAACAATGGAAATATCAGAATCAATTGGATAAAAGCCCATGCAGGCAACATAGGTAACGATCAGCAGATGCTCTAGCTTTCTCTGTAGTAAATAATTATATTATACAAGAGAATAATATTATTCTTTACCCTATGTGCCACTTAAATATTTTTTATTCTTTCTATTCTTTATTCTCTAATATTCTTTACCCTAAGTGCCACTGGCTTATTTCAACTTTCTCTCATCAGAACCCATTTTTAAGTAGCTTGTGATTTTTTTTATTGCAAATTTTACAAGAAAAGAGTGACAAAATTTGTCGCCAAGTTGGACACTCAGACCCTATCAAAACATCATTACAGTGCTATCTCCTAACAAATACAATTAATTTCATTGATTTCGC
The DNA here is from genome assembly GCA_951213105.1 of Amaurobius ferox. Lineage (NCBI taxonomy): Eukaryota > Metazoa > Arthropoda > Arachnida > Araneae > Amaurobiidae > Amaurobius > Amaurobius ferox. Next base: position 133,436,075 of record OX578149.1, on the reverse strand, counting down.
GCCATGTTTATCAAATTGGCGATATTTTTTTTTATCGATTTGGCGGCATTTTTGCCAATTTGGCAACATTTAAAAACCCGCCATGCTGGCGATATCCCACCAAAAATGGAAAAATAATCGTAGCAAACATTTTTCGCCAAGCGTGATGTACGGATGGATGGAGAAATGGGCTATAAAGATATTAAATTAATAACTCCCACAAAGCGACAGGGATTATAAGGAAATCGAACTTAATTTCACAAAATATTGATTTTTCATCAATTAAGCGCATTTTCATCTATTTTGTGTCCTTTTATCAATCTGGCGACATTTTCGTTTATTTGGCGGTATTTGATCAATTTGGTAATTTTTAAAAGTGTCTTCAAATTTGTCGCCAAATAGGACAGTTAGACTGACAAACGCTACCGAAACATCATTACAAGTTGGAGATATCCCGCCAAATTCACCGCTAAATTTTTCGCCAAGCGTTACAGAGATGGACGGATGAACAGAAAAATAGATTAATCTTATAGTAAATTTTAAGTAGCTTGTGATTTTTTCTCTTTTTTTTTTGCAAATTTTGCAAGGAAAAGGTTGAAAAATCTGTATCGTTGATCCAACTGATCACAATTTTAGTATGTTACCCTTCATTGACGTGTATTCAGTTTGACAATGCAACTCGGGGGTTTAACTTTTCTCCTCAAGGGTGGCTAATGACGTCAAGAACACAAAAATTGTACAGCGGCTATTTTTCATAACAATGATTGAAACTGTTGAGTTTCGCCATTATTGAACTATAAATTACCCTTTTTATTCATACATTCATTTTATTTCCCCTTTTATCAGTATTCATAATTATGTCAAATTTCGTCCTGTGCTGCCAAGGAAATATAAAAATTTGAATACATTTCAGAGCCTTCACTCGATTTTCAAAAAATTCTATCTAGTTCTAGATTTTTCGTTAAAGAAGATGGATATAAAGTTTCGTGAAAATCCATTACTATTTGAAGCAGCTACACAAAAAATTTACCACAGCCATACAGACAGACGGACATCATTCCAAATATAGCCAAAACGTGTTCAGGAGGCCCTAAAACATATACTGGTATTGAAATATCGAATTCGACAATATTCGTGAAAACAATAATTTCTCGATACTGTATTACATAGTATGAAATAGTAAAAGTAGCTCAGACAAGAATCTTATATAAATTAGCAAATAAATTGACAGCATGTAAAAAATGGAAGGTTCACTTATTCATTACCTTTAATTAATATTAACTTTTGCACACTCCATCTACATAGAAAGCTACCATTAGCCTATGGGTTGGTCGTGTGGTCTGGGTTTTCTACACTCCATCTACAGGGGGCGCGGTAGCCCATTGGTTAGCGCGCTGGAGTTGCACTCGGTAGGCCCGGGTTCGATTCCAGCCACTGCCAAAACTGCCGCCGTGTTCATGCGGAGTACGATCACGTTAAACATGTGGGTCCGTAAGTCCTTCCGAGAGGTTGGTGGTAGGGGAAGGAGGGTACGGTCCCTGTGGATGCTTCCCCCACTGGGTTCCGGTCCAAATTGGGTGGCACTTCCCAGCCGTCCAAACAGTTACCTTACACCTTTCTGGTAGGTCGGACGGTCTGGGTCTCAACAACACTCCATCTACAAATTTTAACTAGTTCCTAATTAGCCATGTTTTTTTTTCCTCATTTGCTTACAGACCAAACAAAATAGCTCTCCAAATTGTATTTGCAATACAGACGAAGGCTATTTCAATACACCTTTTTGTTGTCCACTAATAAAATCTTACCATCCAAAGAAACCCTCTAACAGTAACAAACTTTCAGTATTGAATAAATAAACCATTAAATAGCAAATTTATTCAAAATAAAATAAACTCTCTTATGATATTTTCTTAAAATATCTGATGTGGGCTGCACATGACTTTCCTTATATAATGCAATGAATTTACTACTTTTACAGTAAAAAAGAAGAGGTGATTCTTATAGTAGATACTTATATTCCTTCCAAGATATTGAATTTTCGTCAATTAGTCGTCATTTTCATTGATTTAGCGTCATTTTTATCCATTTAGCGAGATTTTCGTTAATTTGGCAACATTTCAAAAAGTCGCTAAGTTGGCGACATTCCTCCAAATTCGTCGCAAAAATATCGCCAAGCGTTATGGGTGGAAAAATAGTTATTCTTTTAGCAGATAAATAACTATTGTGTCCAAATACAAAAGTATTACCCAAAGTATCTTTTGTCATGAATGGAACGAGCTAGATCCACGAGAATGATGTCACCCAATTTGTAGCATGATATTACGTATGAAAAGTGAACATGTTTCACAATAGTTAATAATAATGTTTTAGTTTATATAATTTTTTGATAAATTTATTTGAAAAATGTTTAATATCTCAAGAACGGTTCATGCCAGCGTTTTAAAGTCTATGCCAATCGTTTTCTAATAAAGAATTCCATAAGAAATGATACATTACGTAACTTTATTAAAAGTTTTGATTTGTTGATGATTTTTTTTCAAAATTTCACTCGAATATTTCAAAATTTAGGAGGTTCTGAACATTCGATTGCATTTAAAAACAATAGGCTTCCAGTATTCACGTATTGTAATACACAGATTTCGTTCGAATCGCTGCATTCGTTCGTGAGACATCGTCTCCACAAACTGGCTGACACACAAGCACACAAACATCACCTCAAAAACGTTTGATTCATATTCAGGGTTACTTGAAACGTGCTCTCTGGTCGAAAACTCAAATTCGAATTTTTAACCCCGTTACAATACTTTCCTTATACATTATACTATGTACATAAGGAAAGTAAAAATGAAGGATTTTTTTCCCAGCCATAATACTATTTGATGCATCCTGCCCAATTTATTGTAGAGTATGGTTATATATCTATCTTACCTCATAAATGAACATATCTATGTGCGTTGTTGTTGTTGAGACCCAGACCGTTCGACTTACCAGAAAGGTGTAAGGTTTAGACGGCCGGAAAGTGCCACCCAATTTAGACTGGAACCCAGTGGGGGACTTATCCACAGGAACCGTACCTCCTTCTTCTACCACCAACCTATCGGATGGATTTACGGACCCACATGTTTAACGTGATCGTACTCCGCGTGAACACGGCGGCAGTTTTGGCAGTGGCGGGAATCGAATCCGGGCCGACCGAGAGCAACTCCCGCGCGCTAACCACTGGGCTACCGCGCCATCCAGGCCACTCGACTCACCTTAAGGTACGAGTAGCTGTTTGAGTGGTTGCATGTCTGTGTGCGTCTGTGTTTGTGTGTCGGTGTGTGTGACTGTGCAGTCTGTAGTGAATTCTTGACACCATCAAAAGGATAGAAGTTCTTTCCAATGATGTTTGAACCGAAAACGTAAGACAATTTCTTCACATTCATTTATTTTTTCAAAAATACATCGAAATTTGCATTTTTTACGATATCTGATAGAAAATGGCAGCAAAAAATCTTACAAAAAATTTTTCTTGTTGTTATTGCAGTTAACGGTTATGCCATGCTGATGAGCGCATAATAAGAGTGTAAACGGTCCATTGATGCTGTTGTCTGCAATTGGAGTGTCTTCCTTAGTTCTCGGTGTTCCCGTTGAAATTTAAAATATATTTCAATATATTTTAATCTTCGCAAAAAGGTTTAGAAAAAGTTGCATTCCATTACGTTGCTATCGTGGAACGTCAATAAATATATCGACCTTCAAGAAACCTTTGTAACTCAATATCCTTTAGAGTTTAAACGATTTTTTAAAGTGATTAATAGGTCAAGTGCTCTCAATGTAATTGTGCCTATCATTGATACATGTTAAATCAGATAATTCTGAAATGGAAAACGAGGAATGAAGAAAATTAAATAAAAATTTAAAGTTATCATTGGAAGTTAAAAGTAGTCCTATTTGTCGCAAATGAACTCTATGTAGTTGTCTTTGACATTTTTATTTTCCATCTGTTAAGGTAGCTATGTAGCTTTTTTTTTTGTTGAGTTAAAGTGAAAGTGGTAATTTTGTCTTGCATTGAATCAAGACTATCAAGGGGCCGGGATATCCTAGTGGTTAAGGTTTGAGAATCGCACGTGTTAAATGCCATTCAAAACTATCCCCATGTCTATGCGGAATATGGGTATGATAAATCAGTAGGGTCGAAAGTTCATGCAGAGGTGATGGGTTTGAGAACGAATAGTACGGTCCCTGTAGTGCCGTGCCCATTGGATTCCGGTCCAAATTGTGTGGCACTTTTTCGGCCATCCAAAGAGATAACTTACACCTTCGGATATGTCAGACGGTTTGGGTAGAAATACTATCTATGAATCATGAAATTTTAATGTAAAAAAAGATCACCAATTATATATTTAGGGATACTTGCTTTATTCTCACACGTGTGTAACAAGATGTCCACGAAAATGTTTTCAGGTGCTCACTAAACGCTAATTTTTAAGTAGCTCTATGAGAGAGATAATATTTCGTTTTTAACACTTTACAACATAGTTGAAAAGTGTTTATGACTTTGTTCATTCTGTCTGTCTGTCTGTCCGTTAGCACGTTAACTGCCGTAAAAATGACTTTATCAAAATGAAATTTTAGTATGTTTTTCAGACGGTCTGTGGGACCTATGGGAATATAAATGTATAATATCACCTAATTAGTTTTGGATTGAACCCGGGTTGAAAAAATGAAATACATTGAACCCTATGGGATCTAATTTTTCAAAAATTTTTAAGCGGATTTAAAATTTACAAATTGCTTCGAAAGTTTTAGAAAATATTTAAATTATACCATAAAATGTATAAACAAATTTCAGCAAAATATATTCAGTAGTTTTTTAAATAAAAATTAAAATAATAATTACACCCTTTATATGAAGAGATCACGTGACCATTACATGAAGAGATCGCGTGACCCACTTCAAAATAAAATATGGCATCCATCTTGTTTCAAAATCGTGATTTTTAAAGTTCTTTTTAATTTATATTGAGTGTTGCATCCGTCCTAAAACCACTTTATTTTTGCTTAAATGCTGTGCATCTGCATCCTGAAACAACGCAAATACAATATACTTGAGTTTAAATGATCATCAAACTTTAATTATTTCTACAACGAAGCTTAATTTTCACTTATGGAGAATGTAAACACCAAAATATGTAGAATAAGTTGTATAAGAATTGCTGCATTTCTTTAACGCAAAATTATTTAACTCATGGAGTCTGCAATATAGCTGATATGAATGAAATATTCATTGATTTTACACAGAGAAGCAGACGATTTTTTCAATGAAGTTTTAAGCATAGAGTTTAATTACTTGTACCTCCATGGTCTTAAGTTTTTAAATAAAATGAATTATTATAGTATTGTGATGAATGAAAGGAATGGAAAAATGGTTATGAATGAAATGCTGCTTTTATAGAGAGAACCAGGCGATTTATATTTCGTTGACGTTGTTTGAATAAAGGCCATTTGTTTTCGTTGAAGTTTTCAAATATGATAAATTATTGTAGTATTATGATAATTTTAAAAATATTACCGAGGAATGTATCGCATTTTAGAGATATTTAAACCAGGCAATTTATATTTCAATGCCGTCATTTGAATGAAGTTCATTTTCTTCGATGAAGTTTTAAGTTTTCAAATATAATAAATTAATGTAGTATTGTAATGTAGTATTGATAATTTAAAAAGTATTACCGAGGAGTGTATCACATTTTAGAGATGTTTAAATAAAATTGCATTGAGGTTGGAAAGTGTTTTATAATCAATGCTTTATGCATGATTGATCTTTCTTGTATAAAATAAACAAGAAATTTATGAATGGGGTGGCAAATGACTTGCACACTTCATTTTTGAAGCAATTACTAAAAACTTTTATTATTTTTTGTATACTTTTTTTCGTACAGTCATCCGAATTTTCAGAAAAACCGGAAGTGTCATCTTCAAAACCGGAAATCCTTAGGGAACTCCCTACTCGCTCTGGGTTTCGATACTGAATCTATATTAGTTATCATTTAAGCTCTGTAGCCAATTTTGGGAAATAGATGTTTCAAGGTTATGAACCGGAAGTGAAATAAGTGTGTATCTTTAGTGAACTCTCCGACACCTTCTGGAATGTAATGCTGAATTCATATCCACCATCATCTAAGCTCTATTTATATAGCAGATCCTGTGAAATAGTTATTTTCATGCAAAAATTTTCCAAAAAAATTGTAGTATGACGAAATTTTTGCCACAAGAAATACCAGGAGTGTGTCTCTACCTGACGTTCTCATACATTTATATTCCACAGTGTCTAATTCAATTTGTATCGCAATCATAATTCACTGGAGTGTGGATTATCTCGACTTTCTCATACCTGAATCCATTTTTAAGTAGCTGGTGATTTTTTCTTTATTGCAAAATTTACGAGAGAAAAGTCGCCCAAATGTGTCTATAAGTGCGACAGCCGAACTGACAGGCAGACCCTATCTAAATATCA